>OY728145.1:1868406158-1868955972 GCA_963277665.1 Viscum album | reverse complement strand
GAAGGGGGATGTACAGGTGGGGGTGTGTAGTTGGGGGAGTCTGTTGGGGGTGAGGTGGGGGTAAGGGTGGGTTGTGAAGGTGGTTATGGGGGGAAGGGGGCTGTTCAAGTGGGGGTGAAGGTGGAGGGAGTGTTGTGCAAGTGGGTGGGGGGGAGTGGAGTGTGTAGGTTGGGGGGTTTGGATGGGCGGGTGGGAGTCTGTTGGCGGGGGTGTGGGTGTATAGGTGGTCGTAGTGGGAGGGGGGTTGTGTAGGTGGGGGAGGGGTGAGGGTTTGTGCAAGTGGGGGGGGGGGGTGTAGGTGGGGGTGGATGTTCCAGTGGTTTGGGGGGGGAGTGTGCAGGTGGGGGTGGGTTGGGCTAGTGGGAATATGTTGGGGGGTGACTTGGGGGGTGTTTGTGTAGTTGGTGGATGGGAGGTGGGCTATGCATGTGGGGGTGGGGGAGGGGGGTTGTGCCAATGGGGGGGTTCTGGTGGTGGGGGGGGGGGGGGGTGTTGTGTAGTCGGTGGATCAGAGGGGGGTTGTGCCAGGGGAGTCTGATGGGGGCGAGGTTGGGAGGGGGGGCTATGCTAGTGGGAATTCTCACTTCAATAGTTCTCCAATAAGCACTGTTAAGTCATCACTTCTAGAGATTGGGATAGGTTTGAGCCTCTTTGGTTTTAGTTCTTGTCTAGGTCATCTTGTTGTGTAAGGCATCACATGATATAAAAGTGACATCAGCTATATAGGATGAATTCCTTCTCCCGAAAAACATTTTTCTAGAAATACTATATCCTTGGATGGTTGTGGGAGCCTTTTAGAATCCAATACCCATCATTTCCACAATTGAAAACTTGATATCGTCTTGTTATCATGTCACTAATCCTACCAAATTTGATTTTCACTAAAAAATACTATTCTAATCCTTAACACCCATCATTTATTTTTCATAACATGAATGACAACCCAATTAAATCTCATAGATCTCAATCAACACCCCCATGGATATCCCACCCACCCCATAGACACCCCCTAACACCCTGGACAATCCTACCACACTCACGGACAACCCGCCCACCCCTGGAAAACCCTGCCACCCCTGTGACAGCCCGGCCACCCCCTAGACACCCTCTACCCCTGGAACGTCCCCCAACCTTGTGGAAAAGCCCACCCACCACCTTGAAACTCCCCCACCCTTAGACTCCCCCACCCCCTTGACACCTCGTACCCCATGTACAGCCCCCCCCCCCCCCACCCCCATGGACAACCCACCCACCCCCTGGACACCCCCTCCCCCCTAGACAGCCCTTCCACCCTCGTGGATAGCACACCCACCCCTGCGGACACCCCGTACCCCACTGGATAGTCCCTCCACCCCTGTGGATAGCCCGCACCCCATTACAAAGAAGTAGATAACTATTCATTTCCCCCAATTTCCTTAAGCCCCCACATAGGTGAACCCGAACCTGAGGTCTTCCATCTGATCAACTTCAACTCCCCCATCCAGGTTAGACTCCTTTATCCTATTCCCAAATACACATATAGAATCCCTTATTGAGGTAATTGACATGGTTGGTGCGTGGTCTACCAAACACTGTGACCTAACATGGTGAGTTGAGGTATCCTATCTATTTTTAGTGTTGTTCATCCCAATTATGATCTAGTTATAAGGATATCCTTCTATTCTCAAACTTTATCTATTTATTTCACTATCTAGAAAGATCATGTCATTATTCCCTATTTCTAGGGATTTTGGGAAATTTTATGATTCACACTTTTTGATATTGAATCAATGACTAATACTTGATTGGTAGATGTTTGTGAGTATATAGGAGATGTTATATAAACAATCCCTTAAAATTATCACTGTTTTGTGTTCTTTATGATGTGTAGTATCATTGACATAGTTTCTTATTAATCACAAATTTAAAAACAATTGTTTGTGTAGATACTTTATGAAAATAAACCTCTTTACAGTCCATGAACAACCTATTACTGTAGATGTCTAAACTTTATCCACCCATGGGGTGCTCTTGACTTGGGGAAGTAATTGGGTAATGAAAGTTATGACAATATGGGTGCCAAGAATGAGTTATTGAACCTTAGTGAATGATTTATGATGTCTATAACACATAATGGGACCTGAGGCATGTGACTCTTATATGAGACCTATTGAAAATTAATATAAATAAACATTAATTTAATTTTTGAGTACTTATTCATTTATTAATGATTTTAAATTCCTTGAGGAAACCAACCAAGGATCAATGTTAAAAACATTTCTTTTAATTACATTGGTAAACGCCCTTATATTCATGATGATTTGGTTTAGAATACCTTGGAAAAATATACCTTGGATTCATAGTGATTATGATCTTGTAAGCATTGGAGAAGACCCCCTTGGATTCTAAACTAGAGGCCTCTATCTTTAAAAGGCTGGGAACTCCTTCCTCCCTATAAATCCATCTGATGTAATTCAATTAGTTAGTTCTACACTCCAAATCTGCAAGGCATAACTTAGTTTTAATATTTTGCATCTATTATTCTTTGTTTTTATTTTGATTTGACAAAAACCAAGTGGTTACTTGTGTGGCATGACATACCCAATAAGTGTAGTTTTATTTGTTTGCTATTTTTGTTTTACAATTCAAGAGTCATTATTATATGAATAAAATTGATTTGAATTCTTCATAGCCACTCCTTATTTGTATTTAGTGAATCATATCGACTAATGGAGGTGTTGGTGAGATGTGTCCCCAATCACAGATGGAAAATGGTTTGTTTAGTCATATTTTCTCGAGGTGGGTAATGGATATAAGGATGATCCATGTGAAGGGATTAGGGATGGTTGGGGTAGTCGGGTAGGTAGTTTTCCTTATTTTTAGTTGGATGGTATGGTACTTTCTATGGAATTTAGTTTGGGTGTTATGAAATGTACTAACTTCTCAGAATATTTCCATTTTTTAGCATCAATAACTTATTTAAAAAACTCTATTTTTACATTCTACATTTTTTCGTGAAAATCCTTCACTTTGTAATATCTTGAACAATGTTTTATCAGGTCTATGAAGTCTTCTAGTATGTGATAAATGAAACAATTACAAAACACATATCACCTCAAATTTAGGCACACATAACTAAATTAGTATATCTTTACATTGTTTTAATAGTTCACTGCATCGACTAAGAGGTCCTTCCTTTATCATTTACGTAAATATATTTTCTATTAAACTTCAATCTTACTTAATTTATTATAATGAAATTACTTATAACTATTATTTTTACAGAATGGATAGAAGTTGTATGTATGAAACCGATCGTATATCAAGTGATTTTCAAAAAAAAATTAGAGATCTTTTTAGATGTTTTATTTCAGAATTCTTCAGATAGTGGTCACATACACTACCCATGTTCCAATTATGTTGGTAGAACTTAGTTGAGCCGTGAAGAAGTAAGCTACCAAAAAACCAAATATGGTTTTCAAGAAAAATACTATGTGTGGTATCAAAATGGGGAGAAAATGAAATCTCAAATTGCTGATGATCAAATTGAAAGGATTGGACTAGAGAATTTGTTAGATGACCGGTTTCTGTTTGTTCACCATCATGAAAATGAAAGGATTTATACTCAAGAAGACATCAATATAGGAACATATGATGCATCTAATGAAAATGATGATATTTTATGGGTGAAAAAATTGAATGATACTGCCACGACTCCAATATATCGACAATGCGATAAAATTAAAAACCTGGAATTTTTAATCCGATTGTTTCATGGGAAAACAATGTAAGGGAATTCTAATTTAGCAATCGATAACATTTTTACCTTCTTGAAGGATTTACTTACAGATGATATAGATATTCCCTCAAACCACTATATGGCATGGAAGATAGTTGAGGAACTTGGATTTTCAAGAAAAAAAATTCATGCTTTCCTGAAAGATTGTAGTTTATTCAGGGAGGAAACTACTGAAAGAAATGATCGTATAAAATGTGGCACATCCCATTGGAAGTAAAAATATGATGGAACACCATCCCTCATGACACAGAAAGCAATGTGGCACTTTCCATTGATCACTAGACTCCAAAATATTTTTAGGTCTGATGAAATATCAATGAAAATGATATGGCATGATACCAAGATAAAGAAGACTAAAAATGAGTTGGTTCACCCTACAGATGGATTTTTATGGAGGAGATTTGATTCTCAATATCCGGATTTTTCTGCTTACTTGCTTAATGTAAGGTTGGGTATTTCATGCAATAGTTTCAATCCATTTGGGAAGATTCTAACTTCACACAACACATGGACTATTTTTATACACATTTATAATCATCCCCTATGGTTTTGTATGAAAAAACTATTCACTTTCATGAGTATAATCATATCTAGCCCTTTTGATCCCAACATTTATAATGATGAAGACATGAAACATTTAATAAAAGAGTTGAAACTTCTTAGGGATGTGGGTGTACAAACATACTATGCATATTATAAATACATATTTGAGATGTGTGTTGCGCTTTTCTGGATGATCAATGATTTCTGGATGGAGCACGAATGGAAAACTGACATGTCCTATTTGTATGAAGAAAACATGATTTAGAATACTAAAACAACCTTGTAGTTTTAGTTTTAAGGGACATCGATGATTCTTTCCAATGGACCATCCTTATAGAAATAATCATCAAATATTTGATAATACCATAGAGACCGATGATCCACCTCAGTGTATGTCTGTAATTGATGTGCTTAATGAATTGAAAGATTTCAGTTTTTCATTCGAGAAGGGTCAAATAAAATCTAAAAAGAGAAATAATGTTTCCACTGAAACCTGTTACAATTGGAGGAAGAGGAGTATCATTTTTGATTTTCCTTATCGGTCAACCAATTTTTTATATCATATCTTAGAGATAATTCATATTGAAAATAATATATGTGAAATTTTTCTTTTGATACTTTTAAATGTTATGGAAATGACAAATGATGATTTACGGTTTCGGCGTGACTTGGTGGATTGAGGCATCAAACAAAAATTGCATCCTGTGCGTATCAGTGAAAATAAATGGAATGTTCCATGTGCTTCTTATGTAATGACACCTACCAAAAGAAACAATTTCTATAATTATTAAAGACTAATAGAGTTCTTGATGTATATTTAAGCATCATATCTATATGGGTCAACAGAAGAGAGTTGAAGCTAAAATCATTGAAGACTCATGATTATCACATTCATCAGCATGAGTTGATTCCAATAGAAATATGTCATCTTATTTCCAATAATGTAAGGGTGAATTTTATTTGTTTGTGCTATTTGTTTAGAGATCTTTGTTCTAAGAAGTTGTCCAAGTCTTTCTTGAAAAAAATGTTGATAGATTCCCCATTAATTTTGTGTGAGTTTGAGAAAATATTTCCTCCATCATTTTTCAAATGCATATTGCATCTGACTATCTATATTCCAACTAAAATACATCTTGGAGGACTAGTTTCTTTTCATTGGATGTATCCAACAGAAAGAAAAATGTACACATTAAAGTCTTATGCCCGAAAGAGAAATTATCCCTAAGGTTCTATCGTGAACAGCTACTTGGATCAAGAATGTATGGATTTCTGTTCAATGTATTTGTCTGATCTTACTAAAATAATGAATAGAAAAATGATAAATGAAGAAGAATAGTATGAGAAAATTGAAAATAGTATTCCATCACTTCCTCAAATAGGATGAATTCCTAGATCATATACATTGAAGACATTAATCCTTAATGAGCGGGAGATGGAACATCGCACAGTTTTGTTCAACTGTGATTTTTTTGATGACTAAATCAGGTAACTACATTGAATATATATATCTTACATGTATATATCTATTAAAATATTAATATTTTTATCTATAGGGAACATAAAACAATGATAAATAGAAAGCATCATTCTTTATCTTTGACAAGGAGGGAGGCTTTGCATAGAATAGAGTTTTCTACTTGGTTAAAATTGATGGTAAAAATATTACTATTTAAAATAATTAAATAAATATTTAATTAAGTTTAATATTCATTTATATTGTAGGTATTGATTTTTCCTATTGACTCTATCTCTGAGGAAATAATTACTTCGGCTTTTGGTCCTAATGTCGTGATTCGTGACTGTAAATCAATTGTCATCAATGGGTAAAAATTTATTGTCACAGAACGAAGAAAGAACCTAAGAACACAACATAATGGTGTTATGTTTACTACCACAATAGATTGATATGCTAGTTCATCAGATAGTATACCATGATTTGAAAATGTGGGTTATTATGGAGTCGTTGAAAAAATAATAATATTTTATTATTACTCTCATGGACGAGTCACGGTGATGAAATGCCATTGGTTTGATTTTATGATGAGACAAGGCACATTTATTGATGATTCTAGATTTTTAGTAATTAATATAACTCACACTCTTGCTACCGAAGAACCATATGTATTGGAATCAATGGCTAAATAAGTTTTTTATGTCAAAGACCAACTTCGACCTGAATTTGGTGTCATAGTTGAAGTAATTCCAAGGTATATTTTTGATGATGGTGATGATGGAATTGACACCATCACTACTTCTATTGGAACCAATCCATTTATTTCTTTTGATGACTCCAATGGATCAATTGTCATAGTTGATTGTGAACCTGAAGTTGTGGTGGGAAATATATAAAATCATTCATTCATGTTCTCAATTATTTTAGTTTACCTCGAGTTGGGTTCTTAAGGTTGGTTCTAATAAAATTGATTTAATATTGATTACAAATATGTTGTATCCAACTTGACCTTTATGTGAATTTTAAATTTTTATTGGTTGAAATTTTTATTTGAATTGAATTTTAAAATTTGGAATTGAACTGTATTTAAAACTACAAAACCAGCATTTCTAACTTGGTGAACATTTCAATGCATCAACTATGATATGTATAAAATTATTATGAATCTAAGACCTCTGTTTAACATTTTACCAAGTAATGATCATGGTGGTTTGTATTCTTATTCAAAACAAGTATTGAAACCTACATCATCTACCTGAGCTAAAGAAATTAAGTATTTCCTTAATTTTGACATTTTCTTTACCACTTATGAATCTTATAGAATCAATGTACCATGATTTTAATAGACTGATGACAGTTAGTAAATAATCTTCCAACTAAAAATTAAATTTCATTATTACATCTTGTATGACGTATTGACTTCATTATATATTTATTCAAGCTCACCTAAACAATGTTTAGTTAAAATATCCATGAATCCCCCTATTCTATCTCATTTATTTTGTTTTTTATGTTACACATTAGTTATCCTTTTCTATCTACTTCCATATTTTTTTCATATGTAGGAAATGAAACCAATTGAAGAGAGGCGACGAAAACCGATTATTGACAACAATCGTCACATGACTGAGTTGGGAATTACACTACTTGTGCCTGAAGTGAGTATTTTATTTCAAAAATATTTATTTAAATATTATATAATGTCATGTGATTAATTGTTTTAAAACATTTTTCCAAGATCCATCTATTAGGAAACAATTATTTGATGAGAAACCTAGTAGTGGTCCTAGTACTCGGGGTGTTCATATAAGGGGGTGGGGGGTAGTATGAGAGTTAGACGATCTGGTCGGCGTACCCAATTAGACCATAACCCACCCACTGACATACCATCCATCCCACATTCGGATCCTGGTGTTCCATTAGGGACACATGGGATATTTAGGCCTCCCATTTTTTCACCACCCTTTACATATGACCCTCCTCACCCGTCTATACCATATCAGTTGATGATTCACACTCCCAGTCCAATATTTGGCCAGCCATCCTTGTCATCTTCCTTTGCTTTCGCTTCGTTCTCTATGGGCTTTTATATTCCATCTTCTTCGACTCTGGATCCGACCGAGTCTATCCCTACGGAGCATACATTGGGACTCACTCCATCTATACAGGGTGTTCCTTCATTTTTTGTGGATCCCGCAGCTCCCATTGATCATACTACCACAGGTATACATATACAACGCTAAAAAATTGTTACACCATTGTTTATTTTCGTTATAACATGTAATGAAAAAATATTTGTTTTTCTTTCATAATAGATACATGTACTGATAGGAGGCAGGGTACAGGGCGTACATGCATGTGTGTGGTGTGGAACCACCGCAGATAGTTGATGGTGGACTACAATGAAAATAGTCAGATGATTGAAAAATTAGGGCAGCAATGTTGGAGTTTTTTGGCGACACTTTTCAAATACTCCGAAATCAATCATGTCAGCCCACTCTCATGGATACATATGCCAAATGAAGTCAAGTATAATGCTTGGGAAGATATATAGGTTCAAACATAAATTATATTTAATGAAACATATTAATTTTTTTAATTATATGAATTAATATTTTTGTGTCAGCTGTGGTTTAATTTACCCGATAGTGAGGGTCCATGGACAACACATCTAAAGGATTTAGGTGAGTATTTGAGAGTTTATAAGCATGATTTGTGCATTGTATGGCATGCTAGAGTGGGTCCAGAGTTAGAGGCGGTCCCTGTCGTGGATGATTTTCCATTGTAAGAGTGCCGACAGATGATTACTCATTGGAAGACTAGCCAATTTATGGTATTATTCAAATTAGAGGTATTTAAATGAAAATTTTCATGTTTTTCATTAATACTAATTATTGAATTTTATTTAGGATGCATCATTAATAAATAAAAAAACATTTATGCTAACAAATACGTCCACACATTGGGACGTACTACGTTTCCAAATCACGATAGACAACAATTATGACAGTTTATAATCATTCTTTAAGACTTTCACTTTCTATTGATTCCTCTATAATTATTTCGATTGATAAATTTGTTATATAATTTTAGTTATGCAATTATTGTTTTTTTGGTATCCTATTTTAAATTATGGTTTCCCACAATTAATTTCATTTTTAGGCATAAATTGAATATAAAAGGACGTGTGCATCAAGTAAAACTTTTATGCTCCAGTAAAAATAAGTAAGATGGTAGTGTGGTTAATAAACCGACTAAGCAGTAGATTGTAAGTTTAACATTGTAGATTTAAAATTTTAACCTCTATTTTTTTAACTTAAAAACCTATTTTTATTTGTAACATGATACTTTAGAGGCCCTTAATACCTAGGAACCTGGCAATTTTGGGCCAAACGATCACTTACATCTGGTGTTGGGAGATGAGCACCCTGGTAGAGTATGCTGATATCCTAGGAGGAGTATAGTTCTAACGATGTATTAGACCTCCACTTGTTCAAGTTGTAGTGCCACCGAGTTGCAGCTAGTTAAGGAACAGGCAGAACAGGTTGAAAATAGCCACAGAGATGGCAGAACATTCTTCTAGGGAAAACACTGCATTTATGAAACTAATGGATGTTTTACGTCCAACTCTTCCACCAGAGGCCAGCACTGATTTTGATAAATATATGTCATTGATGCGTTCTATATATGGTGCACCAAGTTGTAGTTCAAGTGGTGGTTGAGATGATGGCGAGGAGGAGGCTGAGGTGGAGGAGGAGGGAGAGGAGGAGGTCGAGGCGGAGGAGGAGGGTGATGAGCATACCGAGGCTGAGTACGAGGGCAAAGAGGAGGGCATGTATGATGATGGGGATGCCGATGAGGACGAGGGTGAGAGAGAAGATGATGGTGACAATAGTGATGGTGATGAGGGGCATATTGATCTGTTACATTTTAGACTGATATTACTAACCTTTGATATTTATTGATATATTGTGCCTAAATATATGTCTGATTAGGTAGGTCACATTATCTTAATTTTTTTGTCTATAAATAATAAAACATGACTTGATGATTTACTGTGAAATCCCCCTATTTTAATGAAATTGTAATTTTTTAGTGGAATTTAAAAAAATTTTGGTCTGATACGAAGTTGATATAATGAAATTATTTTTTAAAACTTGATAGAATTTTCTTAGAAAATATGTAAATACCATCCCATGAACTCGGGATAGCCCCCGGACTACCCCATGGACAGCCCCCCCCCCCCCCCCCCACCCTCCTCCCTGGACCCCGGACAGCCCCCACCCTCCTCCCTAGACCCTGGACAGCCCCTCGGAAAGCCCCCCGGAAAGCCTCCCCACCATCCTTCTTAGACCCTAGACAACCCCCTGGACACCCCCTGGATAGCCCTCCCCCCACCCTCCACCCGGGACCCCAGACATCCCCACAAACAGCCTTCCCACCCTCCTTCCGCGACCCTAGACAACCCCTCGGATATCCCCCACCCTCCACCCTGGGCTCCGAAAAGACCCCGATCAACCTCCCCACCCTCTTCCCTAGACCCTGGACTTCCCCCAGACAGCCCCCCCCCCCCCCACCCTTCTATCTGGACCCCAGACAACCCCCCAAACTGCCCCCTAGACAGCCCCCCCCCCCCCACCATCCACCCAGGACCCTGGACAGCCCCCGAACAGCCCCCAGAAAGCCCCTTCCCCACTCCTCCCTGGACCCCAGACAACCCCCTGGACAACCTTTCGGACAAACCTCTTGATAGCCATGCCACCCTCCTCCCCGGACCCCGGATAGCCCCCCGGACAGCCCCCCCACCCTCCTCTCTAGACCCATGAGAGCCCCCAGGATACCCCCCCCCCACAGGATAGCCCCCCACCCTCCTCCCTAGACCCCAGACAGCCCCCACCCTCCTCCCTGGACCCCTACTAACCTCCCCTTCTTCCTGAACCCTGGACAGCCCCCCCCCCCTCCCCCCCACCCTCCTCCCTTGACCCCGGACAACACCCTGAACAACCCCTACCCTCCTCCCTAGACCCCAGGCATCCCCCTAACCCAACACCCCAACATTGGGCAAGTGGTGGTTTGGCATATGTAAAACATCATGATAATTCACGCAAGGCTAAGGATTCCCTACATTGATTCCGGAGCCAATCACACTCTTAATTTGGCGTATTGGATCCCAATCTAAGATCTCTTCAATATTCACCATAAATCCCAATGGAAATAGGGTTTTAGAGATTCAGAAGAAGATGAGAGAAGAGTGCAAACACTAATCGAAAATAGGTAGCAAGAAAAGGATTAGACTAACCCGGATCTTCAATCCACACATGACGGCACTCGAAATACCCAAGGATTGAAGGAGATCCTCCCTTAAGAGTTCATGGGAGCTCTGGAATATGTTGATACTGTAGAACAAGGCTCCATGGGTCATTTGTGACATGTAAAAGTCAACCCCTCCTCAATCCAAGGCACGGTGTGGCCGGTACCACTCAAAGTGTCTCACTTGTATTCGAAATGGACTACAATATAAATGAAAACAACAACTGCCATACATAAAACCGACCAAACGCATTTTTATTGTATTGATACTTCAGGAAAACAATTTAGGGGTCATTTTTGATGTGTACGAGTCAACCTCACCTCAACCTGAGGCATGGTGTGGCCAGTATAACTCAAAGTGTCTTTATTTTGTTTCAAATGGACACAGTTTTAAGTAAAAACAACTGGCATACGGAAAAATAACCAAATGTATTCAGATTGTGTTGATACTTTTTCACAATGATCCACAATTCATTTGTGAAGTGTATGAGTCAACCCCACCTCAATCTGAGGCACGATGTGGCCGGTACCAGTAAAAGTGTCTCACTTTTATTTGAAATGGACAACATTTTTAGTAAAAACACAAACTAACTTCTGTAAAACTGAACTAACGCATTCGAATTGTGTTGATACTTAAAGTAAATGATACATGGGTCATATGTGATGTGTATGAGTCAACCCCACCTCAATCCAAGACACAGTGTGGATGGAATCACTCGAAGTGTCTTCATTTTGTTTGAAATGGACACCCTTTTATGTAAAGAAAATTGGAATACAAAAAACCAAACAAATATATTTGGATTGTGTTGATACTTTGAAACAAGTATACATTGTTCATTTTTGACATGTATGATTAAACCCCACCTTAATCCAAGGAATGGTGTGGCCGGTACCACTCAAAGTGTCACACTTTTATTTGAAATGGACAACATTTTAAGTGAAACAACAACTGGCATACGGAAAACAAACCAAACACATTTGGATTCTGCTGATACATTAGGAAATCGAACCATGGGTGATATGTGATGTGTACGAGTCAACCCTGGCTCAATCTGAGGCACGGTGTGGCCAGTATCAATATAAGTGTCTTTCTTTTGTTTGAAATGGACAAAATTTTAATTCAAAACAACAACGGACTTATGGAAAACCGACCTAATGCATTCATATTGTGTTGATACTTTAAGAAAAGGATCCATGGGTCATATGTGATGTGTATGAGGCAAAATCGTCTCAATCTGACGCATGGTGTGGTAGATATCACTCGAAGTGTCTTTCTTTTGTTTATAATGGACACCCTTTTAAGTAAAAACAACAACTGGCATATAAAAACTGACCAAACATATAAGAATCGTGTTGATACATTTTCACAAGGATCCATGGTTCATTTTTGACGTGTACGAGTCAACCCTGCCTCAATATGAGCCACAATGTGACCGGTACCACTCAAAGTGTCTCACTTTTATTTCAAATGGACAACATTTTAAGTGAAAACAACAACTGGGATACAGAAAACCAACGAAACGCATTCCAATTATATAGATACTTTAGAAAAATTATCCAAGGGTCATATGTGACGTGTACTAGTCATCCCTGCCCTAATACGAGGCATGGTGTGGCTGATATAACTCGTTGTGTCTTTCTTTTGTTTAAAATGGACACCCATTTAAGTAAGAACAATTTGTATACGGAAAACTGACCAAAATTATTCAGATTGTGTTGACACATTATCAGTAATATCCTTGACACATTTTTGACGTGTACAAGTCAACCTTGCCTCAATCTGATTCACGGTGTGTTCGGTACCACTCAAAGTGTCTCACTTTTATTTGAAATGGACAACATTTTAAGTGAAAACAACAACTAGAATACAGAAAACTGACCAAACACATTCAGATTCTATTGATATTTTAGGAAAACTATCCATGGGTCACTTGGGACATGTATGAGTCATCCTTACCTCATTCCGAGACACAGTGTAGCTGGTATCACTCAAAGTGTCTTTCTTTTGTTTAAAATGAACACTCCTTTAAGTAAAAACAAATCGCATACAGAAAACTGACCAAACATTTTCAGATTATGTTGATACTTTAGAACAATGATCCATGGGTCATTTATGACGTGTACGAGTCAACCCTACCTCAATCCAAGGCACTGTGTGGATGATACCATTCAAAATGTCTCACTTTTATTTGAAATGGGCATCATTTTATGTGAAAACCACAACTTGCATATTGAAAACCGACCAAACACATTCAAATTTTCTTGATTCTTTAGGAAAATGATCCATGGATCATTTTTGACGTGTACGAGTCAACCCCACCTCAATCCAAGGCACAGTGTGGCCGGTACCACTCAAAGTATCTCACCTTTATTTGAAATGGACAACATTTTAAGTAAAAACAACAACTAACATACGAAAAACCAACCTAAAACATTCAGATTGTGTTGATACTTTAGGAAAATGATCCATCGATCATATGTGACGTGTATGAGTCAACCCTATCTCAATCAAAGGCATGGTGTGGTCGGTATCACTCGAAGTGTCTTTCTTTTGTTTAAACTGGACATCCTTTTAAGTAAAAACAACTAGTATACCGAAATCCAACCAAACATATTCAGATTGTGTTGATACTTAACCAAAAGGATCCATGGTTTATTTTTGACAGGTACGAGCCAACCTCGCCTCAATCTAAGGAACACTATGGCTGGTACCACTCAAAGTGTCTCACTTTTATTTGAAATAGACAACATTATAAGTGAAAACAATAATAGGAATACAAAAAACCAAACAAAAAAATTCATATTCTGTTGATACATTCAAAAAATGATCCATGGGTCATATTTGATGATTACGAGTCAACCCCGCCTCAATCCAAGGCACGGTGTGGTTGGTATCACTCAAAGTGTCTTTCTTTTGTTTGAAATGGACAACATTTTAAGTCAAAACAACTACTGGAATACGGAAAAATGAACTAACGCATTTGGATTGTGTTGATACTTTATTACAATGATCCATGTGTCCAATGTGATGTGTACGAGTCAACCCTGCCTCAATACGAGGCACATTGTATCCGATATCACTCGAAGTGTCTTTCTTTTCTTTAAAATGGGCACCCTTTTAAGTAAAAACAACAACTGGCATACGGAAAACTGACCAAACGTATTCAGATTGTGCTGATAATTTAGCACAAGGATCCATGGTTCATTCTTCACGTTTACAAGTCATCCCAGTCTCAATCTGAGCCACGGTGTGGCGGATACCACTCAAATTGTCTCACTTTTATTTGAAGTGGACAACATTTTAAGTGAAAACAATAACTGGCATATGGAAAACCGACCAAACGCATTAGGATTCTGTTGATACTTTAAGAAAATGTTCCATGGGTCATTTGAGACGTATACGAGTCAACCCCTTACAAATATGAGGCACGGTGTGGCCAGTATCACTCATAGTTCCTTTCTTTTGTTTAAAATGGACACCTTTTTATGTAAAAATATCTGGCATATGGGAAATGAACCAAAATTATTCAGATTGTATTGATACTTTAGCACAAGGATCCATGGGTAATTTTTGACGTGTACAAGTCAACCCCACCACAATCTGAGACACAGTGTGGCCGGCACCACTCAATGTGTCCCACTTTTATTTTAAATGAACAACATTTTAAGTGAAAAAAACAACTAGCATACAGAACCCAACCAAAAACATTCAGATTCTGTTGATACTTTAGGAAAATGATTCATGGGTCATTTTTGACAAGTACGAGTTAACCCCGCCTCAATCCAAGGCACTGTGTGGCCGGTATCCCTTGAAGTGTATTTCATTTGTTTAAAATGGATGCGCTTTTAAGATAAAAAACTGGAATATGGAAAACCCAAAAAACATATTCGGATTGTGTTGATACCTTAGCACAACGATCCATGGGTCATTTGTGACATGTACGAGTCAACCCGGCATCAATACGAGGCACGGTGTGGCCGGTACCACTCAAAGTGTCTCAATTTGAATTTAAATGGACTACATTTTAAGTGAAAACAACAAATGGAATACCGAAAACTGACCAAACGCATTTAGATTGTCTTTATACATTAGGAAAACGATCCATGGGTCATATGTTACATGTAAATGTCAACCCCACCTCAATCTGAGGCATGGTGTGGCCAGTATCACTCCAAGTGTCTATATTTTGTTTAAAATGGACATCATGTTAGGTAAAAACAATTGGTATACAGAGAACTGACCAAAAGTATTTGGATTGTGTTGATACATTAGCACAAGGATCCATAGTCCAACCTCACACAATCCATTTCTCATGTGAGTAACTCCTACCCCTATTCTAACACACATGACATTTAATACGCCAAGGACAACTACATTACCTAATTCACACAAGCTCATTGATACACACCCATTATCTTCATCACTAAGTTCAAAGACACCGGCCCCAAACTATGGGACATTATATTTGTGTTTGGTTAAAGTCACTTATCCATTTCTTTATTTTGGGGTTATTAGCTTCTAATTTCTGAATTCAATCATGTATGTGTTATAAAAAATTATAATTTTAATTTATTCTTAATTATGTATAACAATTATAATTACATATTTATTTTTTTATTTAATGTATTCATAATTGATAATTAAATTTTGTATGTATTCAATTTAGTATTCAATAATGAATTGAATTCCGGATTGTGCATGTAAATTTCATCTCAATTTTGAATTGAATTCTAAATCAATTATGTAAGTTTATAATTACATTTGGAATTATGTTTTAATTCTGTATGTGTATAGTTACAAGGTGCCTTATGTGTTAAATCTATATTAATTAATTGTGTATATTTATGTGTTATATGTGGTTATTTCAGGTAATTGGAGTTGGGATGCTGGAAATAGACAAAGGGCATCCTGGAGTAGGTTGTTGCCTAAATTTCACAGAAAAGCCTATGCCAAATGATCTAAACCGTTGCCATACAGATATAAATGGGTTTTTAACAATGGTTCTAAGGGAACCATTGGTAAAAAACACTTTCCCAGCAGTTTAAAAACCATTGGGATATAGTGAAATGTTCATCCTTTACCAAAAATTTACACAAACTGTTGGTAAAAATCTCTATAAAACTTTATTCCAACATTTTGAAACTATTTGAATAGTATGTTTACCAATGGTTTCAAACTATTGATGAAACTTTATACCAATTGTTTCACATAACCATTGGTATAATGTTGATTTCTAAACATATACTAACAGTTTTCTAGAAACCATTGGCATATGTATTTCCCTATGGATTACTTACAAATAGTTTGGATGACCATTGGTATATATTATACCAATAGTTTTCCAGCCTTTACCAATGGTTTGGAACTGTTGGTAAAGGGTACATTTCTAGTAGTTCACAAACACTATTCGTAGTGTCCTTCACATAAACACACAACACCCTCAATTTTTCCGTGAAAAAATATATAAAAACTCACTATGAACATAATACATGGAAATGGAAGTCCTTTAATTTTAGCAACAATGTCTTGATATGTCACAATTTCATCTTGAAACTATGTAATATTCTACCTATTCCACTAATTTTACATGTGATACTTCCTTCACTCATGAATACCATATCATTCATTATTCCAAAAATCTACACATGACCAGAAAACGTGTTACCTCTAACATCATTATGTAGCTATTTTATGTGGTTTACTATTTCTTCCTTGTAAACCAGCATGTGGAAATTTAAACTACTTCATGGAATATCAATCCATATTCATTTGATTTCTATTCTACAAATCAAAACAAACTTATGGATATTACTCACAAATATAGAGTGTATTAATCCTCTATTTTAATCTTCCCCTCTGAAGAATCGCTCTCAGATATGTGTTAATCTTGTACCTAAAAATGAACTCCTCAGGTGTAATTTATAGAGAAATATACACCAATATAGTTCTTCAATAATAATATAAAGCAACTCATTCTTTAATGAAAAATAATAATGTGATGATAATTCTTTCCATCATCATAAAAAAATTAACTCCAATTCTATTATCCTTCGATTTGATCATTTTATAAACATTTAAATAACATCACATTATTATTTAATAATTTTTATATCTATAGGACTATAATATGTGATCAAAAGATTATAATGATCAATCGGAGATGCAATATGTAGAAAACAATTCATGATGCATACAGGAGCCTTTAAACGATGGAAGAATATAATATAGGTGTGGATCGAATGGGTCATATCATTTTTATCAGACAATCCTCAATCTATCTATATATTTTAAAATGTATGAATATTGATTAGTTTTGTGAGACCCACATCATTTATCCATTCTCTTCCCCAAATCATTGTTTACAAGACATTTTGGCTACAATCATGAATTTTTTACAACTATACACTACCTACTCCCACTAGAAAACCTTCTTCCAACACCCTCTTTCACTACTGAGAAACCCCTATATGGTGGTAGATCCACCAATTTTCATGTGCCTCTATTAGATAACCTCCCAAACTCACTGTCAGCATGATGGCCCGACTGTGGTTAAAATTCATACCTCATTAGTGTCTACAAGTCCCTAAGGATGTCTACTGTATTTTGCCAGGATTTTTTATATACAATCTATTAAAATACTTATCCTTATTACATATAAAGTTAAAATCCAACATATTATCTCATATTCCTCCTCATAAAGTCATTCAATGTTGTAAAATTATTTCAATCAAAAGAACCAATGAAACATACATTTTAAATTATTGATTAGCTTTGAAATTTTCACATTTAATGTTGACTATATCTTCATAACTATCCTAATCATTACTCACTTACTGGTATATTGAAATAAAATCCATTTAAATTCAATCACACTTATTAAATAAAATGAAATTAAACTTTATTTAGACATGAAGAACCAAATTAGTATTTATTATATAATATATGACACTTTTTTGACATATAATCTCACATTAATTTATAATATTTCAATATTTAAATTTTTTACAGTTTTAGTTGCTTTTTTCTAATGAGTGTTTTATCATGAATGGAATGATTCTGGTGTATATATTATATTTTTATCATCTCTAGAATAATATTCATGACATATTTACCACACCTGTACATAAATATTAATTTTAAAACCAATCATGAATTATTGTTATGAAAAAAGAAATATATTATGATCATGGAGATGGTAGTTCGTATGTATACATGAGTTACATTTTCCATTTTCCAGCTATCATTAAAGAAGGGTTATATGTTATATATTAACATTAAATAATGATCATTATATAATAAATAAAACAATATATATTTATGTATATATAATTCATGTTGGAATGTGATGAAAATTGAGTCATATCGCTTTATAAAGGTTGTAGTTCATAAATACCCAAATGATACAATCATCACTAAATGAGTAAAAAGGAAAGAAAGAAAGTGATATATTTTTTCATTAAATAATGTAAAATATTTAATTAATATAATAATAATTTCACTAATATAACATATAATTATTAACTTTGACAATATCACCTTCTATCTGAATCTTTAGAGAAAGAGGTATCACCTCGCTTCACGAGGAGGTAGTTTTTGATACACATGAATGACATTATCTATTCTCCTATGAAATATAATATATATATATATATATATATATGATATAGTGACTAAATTATAATAATTATGTTATAAATATCATATATGTACTTTATAATATACTCATACTCATCATTGAGAGATTAAAATGGAAAAATGAATGACGTCGATTCGTGGGGTTGCAGTCCGACGTACACAAAAATGATGATTTTATAACCAATTTGATTGAAGGTTAAATTGGTTTATGTTATTATATTTTTTAGAAAACATGAATATATAATAAATATTGTAATGATATTACATTTTAATGGTATAATAAAAATTGATGGAGGTAGATCAATATGTAAAATAAATATTTTAGATGAAGAATATTGCCTCTTCATTGGGTAACATCCTTATATCATCACTAATGAATTAAAAAATGTGGATTTAATCCCAAAATAAGGATTCTTGTAGGATGGTATATATTTTGGGATATTATTTAAGTAGTTCTGGGATGATCCAAAAGTGTTTTTAATGATTAAATAAGAGAGGATAGGATATTGAATTTTATAAGTGGGGTGGGGACACACAATGAAAATAATTGAGTGATCAAACATTTCTCATGTGTCACATTGGTCTAAAATTGGTAATTTTATAATCTTATAGGTTTAATGGTAGAAATATGGTAATAATAGTGTTTTTGTACAATTTAATAGGCGGTTTCTATACTTACTTCTTTGTCAAACCCCCGGTAAATAAAATTGTACCTTAACAAAGATAATTAAATTTTACACCATTCATTATTAATTTACATAAAAAATTAATTTGACCAAAATATAATTTATAAATTATTATTGATAAAATAGAATCAATTTTTCCAAATTCAATTCACATAATTGGAAAATTTCAATTTAAAATTAATCCTGCAGACATGATGAGAAAGAATGTTTTCAAAGTCAAAATGTTCAAAAACATTGTACATAAAGTCTATATGAAATTGATATCAGTGAACTAAACTAATTTAATTGAAATAAAGTAGATTTTTTTTTCATTATAATAAATAGTAAATATAATTTAACACTGTAAATTATTTAAAATGAAGATTTTTTCAATTAAAATTGTGTATTTTCACTATTAATTATTAAATGAACCTTTCTTAGAGAAATACCAAAACATAACCATAAGACAATTTTCATACCAACATTTAAAAAATAATTTTATTTTCATATATATTATCTAAAATGTGAAAAAATTTATTTTAATTTATATGTTCCAAGTGTGAGTAAAAACTAATTTAAGAAAATGACCATTTTTAAAAAACATTAACTTTTAATTATAATGATACTTATTATTAATAATATTAGATAAATAATAAATTTGTGTAAAATATATATTTTAATAATTAATTTAATTATATTAATACTAAACAATTTTATGATTATGTGATAAATATCATATTCATTAATTAATTTTTAATAATATATTGTATTTTGGTAAAATTTATTGTGTCTTGAATTGAATGTTGTCAAAGAAACTCAATATTCTGTTCACTTAAAGCTATAGAATGCATATAATTTATTTGAAATAGAAAATATATCAGAATATCAAGATATTATTATATTCCCTTATATGCTTTTTGTTTCATGTCATACACTCTCTTAAACACAATGTTATTCTTTTAGAATTTTAGGGTGTAACATTCTCCCCGCATTAAATATATTTGATCATCACAATTTAAAAATGATCTCATTAATGAGGGGATCTCCATTGGGAATTAATTCCATGAAAAACCAACCTTTTAAAAATTCTTAATAAAATATATTCTTAATAATAAATAATAGAAAATACTAAGGTCATATAAAATAATACATAACCAGTTTTCATACAATGAGAACATTAATTGAATTTAATGACACAAACATGGAGGAAAAGCATAAATAATTATAGATAATGATATAAGTCATTGATAAAAAGTAATTTGATTATCAAATCAATATTAATGGGCCAAAAATATATATATATATATGAGGATTTAGTTTCCAAAAAATTCATCTCATATGAAAATAATAGTGTAACATTATTATTGGGAATAATTTTACTAATGTAGAGGAATGATTTTAATGATGAAAATTGAATATATTTACTTCATACATTTCTTATTCATAAACAAAATTTCATTATTTAGTTTTCGTTCAATGAAGTTTTTATTCATCACTTTTCTAAAAAATGAATATTCCGAAATGTTTTTTTCATCATGAGAAACTAAAAATCACTTTTAAGATATCGTAAGATACATAAAATAGTTACTTGTATTCCAGTATACTCAATTTTTTTTCCAAAACCCATATTGTTATCACAAGTTATAATATATTAATATCTAAACCTTAAATGTATGACTACTGGTTCATCAATATTTTTTTCCAAGTCATTTAACGAAAAACAATTACACGTTAATCCACACTTCTTGTAGGCCAGTGGTAGGTGCTAAACCCCTATCATCCTTCGGTCATGTGTTCAAGCCCCACAACCATTTTAGATGTGAGGTAGTATCACCCAGTATGTGGGTTATATTTTTTCTAGAAAAATATTTTTATTATTCTTATATAATTCCCAAAAATATTATGGACTTTTTTGAAATAAAATTAGTCATTATAAAACTTTTTAAATAATGATTAAAATAAATTTTTTAGTCTGTTTGATAATAATTTTATTACAATTTAATTAATTAGCATATCATTACTAATGGTTTTGAACATCATTTAACATAATTCAATTAATTGAAAATGTATAATTCTTCAAGTAATATCTCACTGAAAAAATACTAAACCAATAGGTTTTATAGAAATAAAAGTTTCCTAAACTATCATTAATCTTTCTTGTATACCATCCCATAAAACCTAAAAAATATTTTTTAAGGATTTTAACATGTGATCAATCTTACACTCATTAACCCATGACGGTAACCATAACTATTATTTAATGAAGTCATAAATGATTCTAACATAACAAAAATATGTTTCATGATTCATATGACCAAAATACCATTTTTTAAAATAATTCTAAAATTTAATTCTTGAACCCAACTAGATAAATACTTATTCCATTTTATTTCCACATAGGTCCTTCCATGGAAAATGGGTTCACATGGGTCATTCACTATCATTATCTATACAAACAGATTATTTTGGTATGTCACCAGTGAGTGTCTAAATTAGTGCACAATATGGCCCTATTTTAAACACCATATGATGATTAGGTCAAACCCAATGCACCATTTTTGTTTTTATTACCCATAAATACATCTCTTCTCTAACAAGATCAATTGTAGTATCCCTTTAAAAATATATTTACCTGAAAACCCTCAAAAAATTTTACTTACCCAAAATTAAATATGTTCTTAGACACTTATCCTCAATTTATTTCACTAGGTTATGTTTCATAATGTTTTTTAAAACATTGATCAACATATTATATTAAACATTCCCTTATACCAACTATAATTTCCTTGACCCCCTCATTCTGATGTTGATGACTTCATAAAATACATTGGAATTAGATGTATAGACTCACATAACAAAGGGCCTAATAGTTTAGTAGTATTAAGAAACCATGTCTAAACGTGAGTCTCATATTTAATTTGGAATAAAAAATTAATAAATAACTTTTTAGAATAAATATTATTCCCACTAGAATATTATTTTATATCATTCATGGTAAAAATCATGTTATTTTGTAGAAATTAAAAAAAATAAGGGTTTTCTAAAATTCCAAGTGTGGGTGACGTACAATAGAAGAATTCTCGAATAAAAAAGAATAATATGTATTGAATAGTAATAACTGAACATATTTGCAATATAATGAATAAAATGAGTGGTACCTTCATCTATATATACTATAAATGAAGAAATATCATGTATAATAATCAATATTGAATTAAAATTATTTATAAATTTTTAATTTATTTAATAACTTGACTATAATAATTGGATAAGGAATAATAAATAGGTAATTGTAAATAAAAAAGGAAAAAACTCATTTAACTCACTATGTAAGGTATAATCCATATGGAAAGGTAAATAACCATGAAATAATTCTATTTAAGTAAATAGATCAAGCATAATAAATATGTAATGGTAAATGACTTTAAACCAGTTCCATTTAATCAATAAACTGAGAATAAAATTTATCTTTCTATAATATAATTGTGGGAATATATTTTATAATAATAATAAAACTTATTTCAGGAAATGCATAATTATTAGATGTTAGTTCTTAGTCACATGATTCATTAACCATTAATATATTTCACACGATGGTCTAATCTATAAGTACAAAATAGTTTAATTCTAGATAAATTGTATTATATCATGGGACCTAACAATGCATTGACTGGATATATAATTTTTGTCCCCACCCATCACTACATGTCCAATTCATTCCTAATATATTGAATAATTGATTTAATTTATTGAAAATTGTGACCTATCATCTGTTATCCGTAGATCAAAGTGTATACATTTATCAATATTTCCCTAGATATACAACCAAATCACAATTTAGAACATCATATGATGAAAAAATGATATTCAGATTAAGAAATAAATTAATTAATGACCAATGATATTGGTAATTATGGGAAATTTAATGTCTAATAGAGATAAAAAAGTGATAATTTCAAGGGGAAGTTAATGACAACAAAGATGAATTATGGAAGTGAATTTCAATTCTAACCATGGTCTGAATTATCACGAGCCATCTATAGAAAGAATCATGATTGTATCAACATATACCCATTAGATTAAGAATAAAGAGTTGATTCCATTTTTAATTGAAATTAAATAAAAAAATCTTTAAAATCATTCTTGAGGGAAATATCCATATTATTTTGAAACCCATTTTAAAATAAATTCCATTGAAAATTACTTTTAAATAATTCCCATTATAATGATCCTCATAAACATGAAAATGAAGATTCAATGAAAGTATGGTCATGATTATGTGTAATTTTTTAAATTCGATAACATTAAATAATAAGAAAAACATTCCTTTTTAAATGTAAAAATATTAGGACATTTACTTGTTCAGAGAATGACATGAAGATTCCATTCCCATTTTTGGTAAAAAAAGATTGATTTTTTTTTCAAAATGGGATAATGTTAATTTGAGAAATTGTTTTAAAGAGTACATATGAGTGAAAATAAATATTATAAGTTAGTTTGAAAATATTAAAAAATTGAAAACATTTTAATAAAACATTTTTTAGAAGAAAACATATTTCTAAAAAAGAGAAATGATGTTAGATTCAATAAAATGATTATATATGTTAATATAAGGTTTAAAGAGTGAAAATTACATAATATTTTTTAAAAATATTTTCAATAAAAACATTTGGAAAAAAGTCAAATGGGTTTATTAGGAAGAATTCTTTTAATTTCCTTCAATTGATATTCAAGAATAAACAATCTCGTTCAGAATGAGATTTTAAAATAAACCCCCAAATTGATCATAACATTGAAGTAATAAAAAATAAATGGATTGATAATGTGTTTTAAGCATAAATCTAAAAAATTGAAATAAAACATTATATAATATATTTTAATTACACATGTAATCATAGTTTGATATTATTAGTGAACTAGATGTTTAACCCAATGAATAGATATTGAGTTATGAAATTATTTACCACTTCATGTTTATTAATTAAAATACCCTTAGATAATATAATTCAAATTGAAACTAATATTACTAAGAATAATTAATTATTTATGAATGTATATGTCAAATTTGGATGTTTATAAACCTATTAAAAGAAATTAGGTTCGTTATAATATTCTTGATGGAAATGAAATTCAGTGGAAATCTGTTACCTTATTCTTAATTCTGAAAAAACATAAATTAACCTCATGTATATTAATTTTAAACATTTTATTAACTTAAATTATAATTTTATCAACATTTATGACATATTATATAATAATTTTATTATATAGAATCACAGATTTGTTTATAATCCTTTTTTTGTTTTTTGTTAATTGCCCCATTTTCTCATGTGTGTTTCATCATAAAATATATTGTTATTTTGTATATTATTGTGTTTCATAATATATAGAAAAAAATGAAGACATAATTACCATTTCTATACATATATTTTACTTTTAAAACCATTCGTAAATGATGCTCATGAAAACTAAAGTACATTACAATCATGGAGATAGTAGGCCAAATGTACGCATGAATAACAATTCCATTATCACTTCGGCAAAATGCTGAATTAAGGCAGTTTTTTTTCGTTTCGCGGCGGTTTAAACGGCCTCTAAATCGATTGGAGGCAGTTTTGAAAAACCGCCGCTAAATTGTGCGTCGGGAAACTATTCACGGCGGTTTTCAAAACCGTCGTAGAACATTTTGCGATGGGTTTTATTTATTGTATTTTATTTATTTATTTTATTTTTTTTATTTTTTTTATTTTTTTTAATTATTTTATGAATTTTCTTTATTTTTATTATTTTATGAATTTATTAAATTTTTTAATTTTTTTAATTTTTTTAATTTTTTTAATTTAATTTTTAATTTTTTTCAGTTTATTTATTTTTTTTATTTTGTACTTATTTTATTTATTTTATTTATTTTGTATTTATTTTATTTATTCCTTATTTATTTTTTATTTTTTATTTATTTTATTTATTTTATATATTTTATTTACTTCGTATTTATTTTATTTATTTATTTATTATTTTATTTTATTTATTTATTTCATATTTTATTTATTTATTTCGTATTTTATTTATTTGTTTCATATTTTAGTTATTTATTTTGTATTTTATTTATTTATTTCATATTTTATTTATTTATTTCGTATTTATTTTATTTATTTCATTTAATTCGCGTTACTTTATTTACTTTATCCATGCATGCATGCTCATGCACATGCACATGCCCATGCAATATAAAGAAATACTGCGTTTGGTGATATTTGAACCCCTAACCTCTTGCATTTTTTCCAAAGACTTTACCACACCAGCAAGCTCGTCATGTGGTTAATAAACAGAATTTAATATACTTATATATACTAATTGAAAAAACAAATAATACATAACTAATAGATATAAAATCAATAATAATTAAACAATAAGCAATAATCAATAATTAATAACCAATAATTATTGAGTTATTAGTTATTTATTGAGTTCTTTATTATTATTTACTTTTTATTATAATAAATAAAAAATAAATTATAATAATATTTACATAAATTATAAAATTATGAAAATAAAATAATAAAAAAATAAAATCACGAAATTAAAATAACAAAGAATAAATAATAAATAATAAATAATAATAAATAATAAATAATAAGAAATAATAAATAAGAAACAACAAATAATAATAATAAATAATAAATAAATAAAAAATAAAAAATAAAAAATAAAAAATAATAAATAATAATAAATAATAATAAATAATAAATAATAAACAATAAAAAATATTAAATAAAAAAATATTAAATAATAAATAATAATAAATAACAAATAATAAATAATAAATAAAAAATAAAAAATAAAAAATAATAAATAACAAATAATAAATAAGAATAAACAATAAATAATAATAAAAAAATTCAAAATAAAAAATAAAAAATAAAAAATAATAAATAATAAATCATAAATAATAAATCATAAATCATAAATCATAAATAATAAATAATAAATAATAATAATAAATAATAAATAATAAATAACAAACAATAAATAATAATAAATAACAAATAATAAATAATAATAAATAATAAATAACAAATAATAAGAAATAAGAAATAAGAAATAACACTAAATAAAAAATAAAAAATAAAAAATAAATAATAAATAATAATAATAATAATAAATAACACATAATTAATAATTATAATTTAATAAATAATAAATAATAAATAATAAATAATAAACAACAATTAATAATAAATAATAATACCTATATAATAAATAATAAATAATAAATAATAAATAATAAGTAATAAATAATAAATAATAAATAAATAATAATAACAATAAATAATAATAATAAACAATAAAAATAAAAAATAAATTATAATAATAACAAATAACAAATAATTAATAATTATAAATAAATAAATTATAAATAATAAATAATAAATAATAAATAATAAATAATAAATACTAAATAATAAATAATAAAATATAAGTAATAATAAATAAATAGTAATATATAATATATAATATATAATATATAACATATAATATATAATATATAATATATAATATATAACATATAATATATAATATATAATATATAATATATAGTAAATAAAATATTATTAATAATAATAATAAATAATAAATAACCAGTAAAAAATATTATTATTAATAATAATAAATAATAAATAATAAATAATAAATAATAAATAACCAGTAACAAATAATATATAAAAAATAAATTAAAGTATAATATAAAAAATAAAAAATAAAAAATAAATAATAAATGAAACACATGAAAAAGTACGAAAAGGCGTGATAAGGGATGAAAAATTATGAAAACGCATGAAAACAGATGGAGAAGCATGAAGATTGAAGCATTAGAAAGCATGAGAATGCATGAAAACTCATGAACACTCTAGAACCCTTTAAAAATTCGACATAATCATCATAATAACCCAAAAAAACCCACTGATAAAGATAACAAGTCATGGAAAACCAAATAAACAGTAATAAATGGAGCAACTGTTAAAACCCATCAAAATGGTCATAAAGTGAAAAAACATTGGACTCAAATTAACAGACATAACTTATGATCCAAGAGTCCATTCCAGATCCTCGAATAGTCAAATAAAAGATCCTAAAATGATCTTCGAGCTGATAGGTGAAATAGACCGAACGGACCAGCGGATCGGAGGTTACGACCATTTAAAAATACTGACGGGGAACGAGTGCTGGAAACGAGGCATCGAAAAAATAACAAACCTGATACCCACTAAAAAGTCCACTGCTTATGATCCTGAAGTCCATGTAGACTCTGCAACCAGTTAAAATGAAGCTCATGGAATGAACTACGATTTGGCAGGCGGAAGAGTCTGAACTGACCCGCGTATCAAAAGTTAGGTCCGTTTCAAGACAAGTTTGACGAGACACTAGTGACGGAAACAGGGTTTTAAAGGCCTTTGGAGGGGTTTTTGGGGTCGAAAAACACAAAAATAATCCTGATTGTGTTGTACTAGTGCATATATTTCTTTGCTGTCTTCGATTTAATATGTGGTAGAGCCCAAACGGACACTTGGAGCGAAAGTTATGGCCGTTTGAAGTTGGAGAACTTTTTCCAACTTTCTTATAACTCTCATATCTTCCGCACAATAGACTGACTCATAGTTTTGACTATACATGATTCTAGATCTCTTCATGAGATTCTATTTGACTAGTCGTGGCGCTCCAACAGATGCTCGAATCAAAAGTTATGGTCATTTTAGTGATTTCTGCGTTTCTCATGTTTTGGTTATTTTTTTCCTTTCATTTCGCGACGGTTTTACCCAAACCACCACTATTTTGTGGTTGTTTTTTAAAAAACCGCTGCTATTCATCGAATTTTTTTTTAAAAAAAATTAAAATTAAAATTAAAAAAAATTAGCATTTCGCAGTGGTTTTTAAAACGCCACGAAAAAACCGTCGCGAAATAGCGGCCCGAAAAACATTTAGCGGCGGTTTTTAAAACCACCACGAAAAAACCGCCGCGAAACGACCATTTTCCTGTAGTGTATTTATGGATCATTATATAATATTGGTTAAGTAATATATTAACATACTTGAATAATCCTAATACCATTTATAGCATATTAATTACTCATATATATCATCTATTAGGGGTGGTGATGAAAATAGAGTTTCATTACTTCTTGAAGGTTGTAGTCCACAAGTAAACGAATCATGATATCATCATTACATAAGTTAAAAATAATGAAAGGAAATAATATATATTATCGTTAAGTAATTATAAATATATAATGAATATCATAATTACATCATTAATATTACATATTATCATTAAATTTATCTTTTTCACCTTCTATGTGACTCATTACTGAGAAAACATCACATTGAGAGGCTATAGTCTGCATATATGTGAGAGATGATTTCCTATATCCAAATAGATTTAAGGAAAAATATATATGATATATTGACTCTAGAATTATTAATATTTTCTAAATATAATATATACTCTTTTGATCCATCATCATACCAAACCAGGGGAGGAGGAAATGGGAAAACAAATTCAATTATTTCATGATGTGGTTGTTTGTTGTACACTAAAACGACGATTTCCTAACCAATTTGATGAAAGTGGAGAAGGTTCAATGTATTTACATTATTATAACTACATCATATATTATTAGATATAATATGGATATTATATTATCATGTTTTAATAGAAATTTAATAATGTGGAGAAAGATGTAAAATAAAGACGCTTGTTGAAGAATAATACCATTTCATTACATTTCATCCTTAGGATTCCCATAAATCCTTCCAAGGATTGATTAAATAGAAAAATAAGGCTTCTAGGATTATAGGATGTATTTTAGGAATTATTTATGGCCATTTTTGTGATGATAAAATGTTGTTTGAATGTATTAATAAATGTAGAGAGTGTGTGGAGTTTTATAAGTGTGGAAGAGGACACAATTGGTATTATTTTAAAGTATCATGTGCTCCAAAATTTTTCTTGAGTCATAGTGGTCAAATAATGGACCATTATTGAACCCTAGAGGTTTAATGGTAGAAACACTTCCATAAATTAATTATTAGAATAATTTATAAGTAATTTTGACCCTTTTCATTTTAGTTTTACCCCTCAGTAAATGAACTTTTTCCTTAACTATGATAAATAAATTTTGTGGCATCCATTGTCCATATTAGTAAAAGAAAAATATTATAACCTTAATAGAAATTATAAATTATTATAATTAGAAAAATTAAATATATTTTTTTAATTTCATTAAAAATAATTAATAATTATAATTTAAAAATAATCTCAAATATATGATGATAAATCGGATTTTTAAAATAACATTGTTCAAAATATTACAAATAATTTTTATCAAAATTTAATATAAAATTGATTACAATGAAATAAATTTTATTAATTGATATATATTTTATAAAATTTTACTTTTAAATTTATTTATAATATAATATAACATTGTAAATTATTTAAATGAAAATGAATATTTTATTTAAACTCCATTATTTTTTCAGTAATCTTTTAGAAATGAATCTTCTTAGAAAAATCCCAAAATTTCACCCTAAGATAATTTGGGTCTACCTATTTCAAATATTAAGACTCTTTAGTCCCATAAAAATTATATATTTTTATAAATTAATATAAATGATGTTCACCATGTGTGGTTAAACCATTTTTTTAAGAAAATACAGTTTTTAGTTAATAATGTTTTCCATTAAGATGATTATTATTATTTGTATTCAATTGATAACTAATAAATGTTTTCAAATTATATATTTTCATAAGCCATTTAAGTATATTCATACCTTCCAATTTAATGTATATTATATTACTATCATGTTTTATAATATATTATTTTTGGTAAAACATGGTCTTGGATATAACATAATATATCGAGAAAAATTTGATGTTAAGTGCATTACAAGATATATAATTTATGGAATTTTTTTAGAAAGTAAATATATAACAAATAATCAGGTTTTTATATTCCCTTATTTACATGGTGTTTACTATATTACATGCTCTCTTACACAATTTAATTCCTTTATAATTTTAGGATGTTACATTTAAGGTGCTCTTCTGACATTATCATCTAACAAAAATGTAAGGTTGATTGATTTCTCAATGGGTTAAACCATGTCACTAATGGTAATTACACCTAATACAATTATTTTTCTACGAATTAAACATTTTTTTGATATCATGTTCTAAATATAGATTGAGGTTACCCCTCAATATAATTGTTTTGATAATAAAATAATGATTTTGTTTATTGGAAATAATCTTAACCATTGAGAGGAAAAGATTCACTTTCCTTCATTCTCAATGTGTGGTATGACAGTGGGATAAATATTTTGAAGGGAATTCGTATATTTGTAATGTGTGGAAATGAAATTTATTTGAAATTATAATGCTATAATAAAGGGAGTAAGTTAGATAATAATAAAAATGGAGTTAAATTTCAATAGAATTAACCACCCACAATCAAGTGCTGAAACTCTAATGACATTGGGCATTATGTGAATATATTCCCTAATCCAATGGCTAAAGTAGATGATAATATAGAACAATGTATGATAGAAAATAAAAAAGGGAATTTTTATTCACTATGGAGGAAGTTAATCTAGATAAATAAGAGTAACATATATTTAACCCAATAGTTTATAATTTCATATTCAATTTTGTATGAATGTTACCTTTGAAAATATTATTTCTTATCAACAATTGAAATGTGATGTGATTATTATCATTTATTATATCCATCAACATTGATTTAGAAATAATTAAATCACATGTAAAATTAAATATACTTAATGTCGACCCCAAGATAGAATAAAAGTGTTCTTTTATAAAAAACATTCATATCAAAAAAAATGGATTAATGTTTTTTGTTATTATATTCACCAAATATGATATATATTTAATTATAAAATGATATATGTTTTATAAGAATATAAAAAATTCTATGTATTGTGATAAATTTGGAAGCATATATGTCCCCATGGATGATTTAATTAAGAGTTATTGATTCCATCATGGATTTAAGAATCTATGGTTGATCATATGTTCAATGTATTGGACTCCAATTTTTAGGTTTTATGTGATGATTGTTTATCAGGGTTAATGATATTTTTTAAGACATTTATGTGGATAAATCCATTATATTTTGTGTATATTTTATCAACAATTTTATTTTAAAAATATTTACAATATATTTTTAGGATAATATAAATGTTATTGGTAACCTTCACAATTTACCTTATCATTCATATTGATGTAAATACTGATTATTTACAATTGTGATGATTATGAGAATTATATCGATGTGTTTTTTGAAAAAAATTCTTATAATTCATGTGAAAATTTATTGTATTTGTTAAGGTAGTGAGGAATAAACCCACATCATTTTTATGAAATGGGTATAAATCCTACCACTATCTTAACTAAAATAAAAATTATGGAAGGACAACATGATCTGTGATATTTCTGAGTATGAATCTCTATGTTTCATAAGATAGAATGTTATGGCTGAGAGAAAATTTTTTAAGAGGATGTTACAACCATTATCTAAATCTAAATTGATAATGTGAAAACATCACCATATATAATTTCATCAGACTCCCCAAAACATATAAATGCTAAAATTTTATATGGGTTTTATTTTATATCGTTGTAAAATTTATATAATATATCTCTATCATCAAATATTTCACTCTGGATTTGGATTCTAAAAATATATTACGGAATTAGTAAGGTTCTATGGAGCACCACATTTCACTATGTCTAATTAGGATCCATGTTTTACCTATAATTTATATTAAGTATTTAGAAACTCTTGATTCAAAGTTTACATTCAACACAACATATCAACTTTAAAAAAATGTTGTCTAAGTGAACAATTTAATCCAAAGAGGAATTTCTAAGACATATTTCTATGGATTATATAAGTTTTTATGATAAAAACCTTCCTATACTTTTGTTTTTTCACACATAAATAGATTTCACTCGAAGAATTAAAATAGATCCTTATGAATCCCTATATGGTAAGAAGTGTAAAGGTATAATGCAATGATGTGATTTTTTAGAAAGAACTTTATTTTGACTAGGAATGGTTGATGAAATGGAAGAAAATTATTTAACAATTCAACCACGACGAAGATCCCATTTTCATTGATTTTATTCTAAAATTAAATGTTCATAATTCCTCCATATTGCAATTTTATAATTAATTTTCACTTTTTATGGTTTTACTTGTATTTTGAGAACAAATGCAAAAAATGGTTTAATCTGGAATTTTGATAGATCTTTATCATAGGGGTATTTTTGGTATAACATATAAATTTTTATTTTAATTTTAGTGATTTTTTTTTTTTGATTTGTTGATTTATTTTCAACAACTTTTTCTCAAGGTAAAAATGCTTATTAGAACAGCTAGATGCCTGAAAAAACAATTACATGTGAAAAAATTTCGGGAAGAATGCGTGGACCCTACCTAAGTAACGTAAGTATAAATCAATGCACACACCTCCAAATTAATTTATTCCACCCTTATAGGAAATATGATTCAATGATTCGTGTCCATGAGAAGTTTCAATTCAAAAATCCTCTTATTTAGGTATTCTTTGAATGATTGAATCATGCAGACGATTAAATGTATCCCCGTGTAGAAATTGTTCTATTCAATAATTAATTCATAACATCAGAACCACAAGGCCAAAGTGTCCCATATTTTGTGGAGGAATGAGAAATAAAGTTGGTAAAAACATTTATAGATAATGAAATACATTAAATGATAGTTGGAAAGGTCATAATGGAATGAGAATTTGAATAATTAAAATCTGATGAGACAAATGGACATATTAAATGTCTAAGAATAAAATGGAAATAACTGGTACACCCTTTGGTATATGATTCTGAAATTTTTATGTTGAACGAAGGAAATATATAGGAACAACATTGATGAATAAATCTATTCCAAATTTGGAAATTTACTATTACACCCATGTGAAATTATTTTTAAGATAATTTTTTGAGAGAATTATTTCACCCTCTCTCCATATAAATCAGTATCCTCACCCCTTCTAAAAAAATTGGCACTTCTATGTGGCCATTTTATATGTTTTGTAGTTTATTTTCCAATTTAATAATATTATTAATTTTTATAATATTTTACTCTTCATCTACATCTCAATTTCATATTTCTGTATCTTTTGTTTTCCACCTTGTTCTTCTCTACTACGATCTCTTATACTCATGATCATGAGTAACTAACCCGAGGAACTTCCCTGAAGATCACCCCGGTGTTGAACCCAAGTCATTACACATTAATTTTTTATGTTTCTTATTTTCATCAAATTAGGAGAATTCGGATATTAGGTGGAAAAGTTCTTTAGTGTCTCCCCTTTCCTCCCCATGCTTCAATTTCTCTTCTACAATATTCTCTCTCATTCGAGGAGGTGGATGTGTAGTCTCTCAAGGATCATTTACTACAACAAATATCCAAATCCATAGTTCATAGACAATTTTTATGCATATTATATAGCATGAACCTTAAGTGTATTTGATTCTAACAAAGAGACGATGAAGGTTCACTCTGAATAATATCCAAGGAGTTTCTCCTTTCTGTGTTGAATCATTTTTCCTACATTCATTTTATCTGCATTATGCATTGCATATTTAAGTTTCATTATCATTTATCCTCATTTATCTAAAATCAATTAAATATAGTTTTATTTCATTAATGAATAAAAACATTCATTAAATGTAGTGATTGATTGATAGAAAAATATCCTCCAGAGAATGACCTAAGTGAACACATATGATATATTTAGTTATAAATACTTTTGAGACCTCACAAAACAACACTTCGTCCAATTGTAACCATTTATAGTGACATAAGTGGTTCTAGTTAAACCATTTTAGTCATATTTATTAAATAATTTTCCTTTAATTAAAAAAAAAATCAAAAAAACATAAATTTATAAATAAAGATAAAAACCCCTCTTTGTCCACGATGTCTTTCACACAAAATTATTATGCCTGGACAGACCATTCTCGGGTGAATGAAAATGTTTACAATTATCTTGAGGCTTATTCTCAATGTATTAGTGATTTATTGAATAACCTAGAGAGCCGAATGAAATAGGTTTATGAAAAAGTATGCACAACATAGGGGCAATCTGAACATGAGTTCGAACCAGAATCAGAATGACTAGTGGAAGATATTTCACCAATAATTTTTTTATTTTAGTGAACATGAGGATGGTGAGAAAGAGCTATTAAAATAATTAATCACATCATCCCGCAGTCCACCATTGTAGGAGGAGGTCCTGTAATTACACATGTAAGACTGTAAACTAATGAGAGATCAATTTTTTGGAAGAATCATAGAATATATTTGTTAAAGATAACCTAAAACATGATCTTCCCATTCAAGATAATGACGCATCATACCATTATACCACTCTCTTTATTTGGATGTCGATGATGAATATTCCCCTACTGTAGTACCCCCTGTTTTAGGTATGTGGCCTTCATTTATTCCTTTGTATGCATTTAAAGTGCTTGAGATGAGTTGGGATGATGTTTGGAGAGTTTGGGTTGGTTTTGGTTGTGTTCGGAGGATTTTAAAGGGGGTGCACGGTTTGAGAATAGTTAGTGTAAACCATGTGGATTTCCCAAGAAACCGTGCAAAACCTTGTTCTCAAGACAGTAGGTCTCACACAGCCTGCGCACAGTTTTCCAGACCATGTGAGGAAACCGTGCAGACCCTGGCTCTCGAGGTTGTGGTGTGTGCACGGTTAGCGCACGGTTTTCCAAACCGTGCAGGCTAACCAAGATGCCACTTAAAATTAATGTTACAAAACCCCATCTCACTCGGTATTGCCTCATTTCACTCCTCTCTTCCTCTCACTCAAGCCTCACTCGGTATTTTGGGTTCTCATGGGTCTAGGGTGCTCTCCCACGGGGTTGATGGTTTTTGAAGGGGATTCAAGCTGGTTTGAAGGTGACTGCTCCGGGTAAGTCTCTCCTCTTGTTTATTTTTTGTTCTCTTCTCGATATACGTCCCTATCTTTCGTGGTTTTTCTAGATATACATTTGTAGTGGGTAGATTTGGGGTTCGGGTTGCCTTGGATGATGATTTTAAGGCTTGCGAATGGTAGGGGAAGAGATCTAGAGAAGTTTTGGTGGTGCATTCTCCGGATTAGAGGTGTGGTTGGTTGTGAGTCAAATCCTCCAGAACCCTAAAGTTAGTTGGATTCTATCTCAACTCTACTTGGTTAGAATTAGTGGTTACATGTAACAATTAATTTTTTTTTCTGAAAATTAATTGTTTTTGTTATGTTAAATTGGTTGGAAATCCATTTGCGGATTTTTTTGGAAAAAGGGGGGTTCCATGGTGGAATGCTATTGTGGTGAATTTTAAAATGGGAATTTTAAAATGGAATGATATGGTTGAATTATGAAATGATCGATGGAAAATGGTTTTCAGTAAAAGGGTGGTTTTATTGAAATGGGGTTTAGCATGGAAAATGGTTTTCAATAAATTAGGATTTATTGAGGTGGAAGAATATGAAATGTAATTTGGTTGATTACATGATGTTGTATGCTTGGTTGTGATTGTTGGAATTTTTTGTGGAAGTGGGCATGAAGTACCACTATAATGAAGGGGGGATAGTGGACAGAAGGGCTACCATCAATGTATAAGTGGATGGGAAGTACCAAAAATTGTGAATGGGTGAGCGGGTTGGACGGAAGTGCCACCATTCGGTTATTTTGGTTGTTTTTGTGAATTTATTTTCAAGGTGGAATAGTTGTGCTAACGTATAAATGTTGGAATGGTTTGTATCTTGTTTTCTGGATTTCCCTTGGTGGTTTGGATTGGGTGGAATGGCTTGGTAAGGGTGTGGTTGGAATATGGTAATGGTTTCACTTGAAATTATTTTATATAAATTGTTTTATATAAATGTGCTATTGGTTTTATCCTAGTGGCATGTGTAGGGAAGTCATTTGGGGAAAACCTACTAAGTTTTTGTAATCACCCCCTACTTTGCCACATTGGTGTCTTTGTAGATGTCGTGTACCGTGATGTGGGCACAAGTAAGGCATCGACCTCCTTTGGTGGAGCTTTTTGATTCATTGTTAGAGCTTAGAGCTTGGAGCTAGGTGTGGAGCTGTGGGGGTGTCATGGCTCATGGTTTCACGTGTTGAGTCTTCCACATAGTACTCTGATGTTGTATTGGGTTGTGTTGGTAGGGATGATTATGGATTATCTAGTTGTCTTGGTAAGGTATGAGTTTGTCTTTGTTGACATGCATCATATAGTGGAAGTTGTTTGGTTGGTTTTTTCCCATGGGAAAATCGTTCACCAATTGTTCTCAGAGCCCCCGACATTTATTACCAGCCTTTGGGACCTTGGGAACATTTCTTAAGGCCAAGAAACCCTCACTGACTCCTCAAGCCAATGAGGTAGGGGTAGGGTGTTACAATTGGTATCAGCTTGTTCGGTCCTTTGGAGTTGATTCTAAAATTTGTAGTTGACATTTGTTGTTGGTTATTCCTTTAGTCGGGATGGTAGCAAGGTGTAGGATTGTCGGAACTTGGAATTTATAGTATAAAAGGACGTAGCTAACCCTTTTATGCTTAAATTCATGTTACCATGGAGTTGGGTGCATAAGTGTTTTGGAGACACTTATAGGCATTCAGTATCTCATTGTCGTCGGTGTAGCCAATGAGATGAGCATGACATGAATGGTAGAAATGAATTCCCGATAGGATGAAAATTTCATTGAGGTATAATGATTTATGATGTGATGTAAATGTGTGAAATTGTAATGTGAACAACTTGGTATTTTGAAAATGGTTTGGTTTTCAAAATAGTGAAACATGGACCATGTGGAAAATTTGAACTATTGGAAAGCCTTATTGTAATAGTGTGGTGTAATGTGAACTGAAATTGGATTTAATGATGTCTACAGAAGTGAGACTCATGGTTGTTTGTTTTATGTTTATAGAAATGGAAACGGGTAGGAGTCGTAGAGACCAACCGAAGGAGGCTGCTGATAATGTGGTTTCAACTGAGCCTCAGGTGAACCAGCTGCTAGTGCAAAGCATATGCAAGCTTTCCAAGATGTGAGAAGTGAAAATAAAGCGGATGAACGAAGGCATGTGGATCATGTGGTTTAGTTTCAAAAGCAGATTCCACACATATTCAGGGGTGATTCAGAACCATAAAGGGCAGAAGCATGGTTAAATAGAATCAATAAGATCTTCGAGTTCTTGGGAACGCCGGTAGAGCTGAAAGTGAAGTTTTCCACGTATATGTTAGAATATCATTCCCTTTAGTGGTGGGATCTGGAATTCCAAGATGGGACGGACCAGGGTATGATATGGGAAGGCTTTGAGAAATTGTTTAATAAACAATTCTACCCACATATGTTCATAATTAATTGTACGACTAATTTATTTAGTTTGAAGCAAGAGCTTATGTCGGTGAAAGAGTATACAACTAGGTTTATGAACTAAGTGTGGTTTGCAGCCGAGGTGGCGGGTAGCACGTCATTGAAGGGAAGAATCTTTGAAGTGGGGTTAAGGACAAAAATCCATTCAAAGATAGTGGTGCTGTATATTGATTATTACACAGAGATGGTGAATAGATCCTTGGTGGCTGAGCGAGATTTGTTGGGCACTCCGGGAGGAGGAAGCATGCTGGTACCCATGGAAAATAGTGGGAACTCTAACACTGGGTTTAAGAGGAAGAGGGACACTTATTCCCAGAGCGGGAATATAGCACATAATCCGATGGAAGGATCGGTGAATCTTCCTCTAAAGCCCTAGAGAAAACTAGGATGTTTTCATTGTGGTTCTATAGGCCACATCAAGCGAGATTGTACGGCACAACCTCGGGCATGTCATAATTTTAAGCAGATGGGGAATCTGTAGCATTATTGTCGGAATGCTCCAAGTTCGGGTGCACGTGACACTCCTCAGGGATCGCAGTCATCGTATGCTTCAACGGGAAGGGGGCAGCGGTATACCCCTCGGCAGCAGTGTAAAGTGGGTCATGGTGATTCTCGGAATACGACAACACCGAAGCAGAGAAATAAAGAGAAGAGTGTGGCAAGAAAGCATGTGATCGGAGCTAAGCAGCTGGTATTGGATGATCAGTCGGGACCATCCACGGTGCGAGGTACTATTCTTTTAAATTCTACCTTGATGCAGGTGCTGTTTGATATAGGTTCTTCACACTCTTTTATAGCTGCATGTGTGGTTAATTTTCTGGGGTTAAGGGTAGAAATGATTCCCTCGGTTCTAAAACATCAAACTCCTCTTGGTTGAAGAGAGTGTTGATCCTTCTTCTATAGAGAATGTCATATCGTTGTGGGAGAGGTTGAGATAGTGTGGATTTTCTCAATGCTTGAGATGGATGGGTATGATGTAATCCTGGGAATTGATTGGCTGGTGGACTTTAATGTCACGACCCGTCCTCGGGGCCCGGGCCGTGACTACCCCAAACCCGCCTTCCATAGGCCAGGGGCTGGCGACTAGCACCAAGGCGTAAATCCCAACAAAAAGGGAAGGCATTGCCTTTGAAAAGTAAACAACCACCACAGAGTAAGCAAGCGGAATAGTAAAACACTATGTAAAAAAAGAGTACAACTGAAGTACGGAAAAGTAAATGGGACAGTATACAAACCCAAACTGAAAGTAAAGTACAACTCGAAAGGGAAAATAGTAACTGTAAAGTAAAAGCTGCTACACCGAGCTATCCACTGGTAATCCCACCTGAAGTGTGGGTACAGATAGCTCCACTGCTCCTTGGGTCCCTTCGTCTGCTCCGAACACGTCCCGCCCAGTGGTCCACCTCCATGTATCGTCCTTCTCTGCAAGCCTCAGCCAAGATCAACGATGTCCATCATCTGCAACCAACACAACGTGGTGCGGGCATAGCCCGTGCAGGGGTGAGTATAAGCTACTCAGTAGGGATCCAGAGACCCCCGAAGGTCTCCCAAAATCCACAAAGGATAAACCACAAAGGAAGATACAATCACGAAGTAACAACTGACACTGCTTAGTTATATGCCCATACATATACCTAAGTCATCAATTCCAAAACGCTCCAACCTCCGAGCCCATGTACAACTCAGTCCACACAGGAAAGTAAACGTATTCCACACATGAAAGCAAAACGAAATCCACACAGGATAGCACAACTCAATCCACACAGGAAAGCAATAAGATTCATCTCACACAGGTATACATCTTCGAAAGACGATAAAGATGATCTCTGATCCATCAAAGTCGTCGGAACCACGAAGGATCAATAGGTAACTAACCCCCGCAAAGATCCACACAGGATCAGGCCCACACAGGACCTGTAGGTGCTGCTTCACACAGGACCGCTGAGCGCAAGGACCCACACATGATCGGACCCACACAGGACCTGTAGCACTGATCCACGTAGGATCTCTGAGTGCTGTAGTCATCGTCGAATCCACCAAAGATCTTTGTACTGTCGTCGTCGTAGTCACAGTAGCAGTAGCAGTAGCAGTCACAGTCGCAGCCAGCACTAGGGTTCCCGCACACAGCAAGCTCATTCGGGAGGGTCCACTCCACAAGCCGAGAGGCTGATACATCAACTGTCACAAATTCCAGAGTTGATGTATCCAGAAGTTCCGTATCGTCAACAGAAACTCAACGCAACAGACGGCGTGTCGATCGGACGCCCGGTCTGAGAGTTATTGGCTTTTTCGTCCCAGGGGCCCGGTTGGTTTTTAAGACAAAACCAACCCGACCGTACTCCACCTGCGTCCAAACCTTGGGCGGAGTATGCCAAAAGATCCGTCTCACTAAGAGGAACACAACAAAGCTGACAACACGTCAATCGAACGTCCGTAGTTCAATATATGAGCGTTTCTGCTCCGAAGGCCCAGTTGGTTTCGTGTACGAACCAACCCGGCCGCACACAAAGTATTCTGAAAGCTTGAGTGCGATATACCTAATCGACCGTCTTGATCCAAGGATCACATCGCCGCTGACGGTTCATCGATCGGAGGTCTGTAGCTTAGGTTATGAGCAAAAGACCGAAGTCGATTCGAAAACAGGGGGTCCAGGTGTGGGCCGACCCGGCCCGACCCCCTCTGTGTCGGCCCAAACCCGGTCGCCCCGACCCGGGTCCGACCCGGCCCGGCCGGTAGCGCGGCATGGCGCGGTGGAGTGGTCCGGCGCCGCTCGGGTGCCACGTGCGGGGGGGGGGGGCAAGGCCCCCGCCCCTCTTTGCTGGCGGCGCGGCTGAAAGCCGCGCCTTTGGAGAAACCGACCCCCCTCGTGGGGGCCTACCTTTGAGAAAAACGGGGGGGCTGCCTGCCCCCTTTATGAATCCGGCACCCCTTTATTATGGGGGGCCAAAATAACCACCCGGGGGAATTTAATTCCCCCAATTTTGCACCATCCTGGCAGGCCCGACCTGGCCGGCCGACTTCCTCTCAACCAGACCGGCATGGGCCGGTCCTCTTCCTTTTTCCGGCACCGGCGGCCCGGCTGGCCGCCGGTCATCACGTCCCGCCGCGGCCCGGAACCGGTAGGGGTGTTCGTCGTCCGGCGCGGTGCGACGGCACCGCGCCCCTCCGCCGCGGCCCCGCTCCGGCGGCGGCGGCTTTGGTTCCCTTCGACGCGGCGCGACGTCGTCACGTTCAAGATAATCCTTCCACGGCGCGGCGCGACGGCGCCACGCAATATTTATCGAATGATTTCCGCATGGTGCGACGGCACCACACCATCTCGTACATCACAAGAAAAATAATAATAATAAAGAACAAAGGAGGGGGGATTCGGCCGTGTTTGTGCGGTCCGACCCCCCTCTCGTTAGATGATAACTCTTAAATATTTATCCACAAGATTATCATGCTAGAACCAAGAACGAGAGAAAATAAATAATCCACAACAAACCCCTAACTCGGTTTCAAGATTGATGATTGTCAATGACCCTCGGAAGACGCATCGCGGTGGTCGGCGTCACGGAAGAAGGATGTCGATGTCGTGAAGCACGGATTCGGAGTTCTTTGACGACGATTTCGTCACGGGAAATCGTCGCGGAAGAGATGACGCAGAAGAAGTACGTCGTCGGTATCACGGGTAAGGCGTCGCGGAAGACGGTTCCCGAGAACGTGGTGTTCTTCGTCGAAGCTCGAAGGTTCTTCTTGTTCTTAGTCAAAGCTTCAAGAAGAAGAAGAAGAAGAAGGATTCAAAATCTCTCAAGGAGGCTAGAGAATTCTAACCAAATAAAATAAGCTAAGGGCTTATTTTATTTACTCAACCAAACCATTTGAAATTCAAAGGTTTGAATTAAGACAACTCAACCCCTTTTATAACCAAACTTGACCAGTTAATTAAAAGAGAAGGTTAAGGGAGTTTAAAAGAGAAGATGAAGAGTTATGCTTTGTGTGGGCCCCACCACACTTAATCCTCCCAAGGGAGGTCAAGTGGATGTGGGTCCCACCTTTAACTCCCTTTGGGAGAAGTGAACCAACAAAATAAAAATAAAAAGTGTTTCCACATTTTTATTTAACATCTTTTAAAAACCCAAAAACTAACTCTCAACCCGCAATAAACGCAACTTCGGAAAAGGTCTCCTTAAGCGAATATCGGCGCTGTGAGTTCATCGGTGTCCTCGGATTTCAATTCCGAGCACCGGATCAAAAGTTAGAAATTCCCGCTCGTTCGTTCACTGAACGTACCTGAGCCAAACTTCGGAAATTGATTCCGGGCACTCCGGGCCTCAGAATCAGGTGCCGTCAGAAACCGTGCTCTTGTAAAATTCCAAAGAAAATTAAGAAAAAATTTCCCTTGAATTTTACGGGTCTTTACATTACTCCCACCTCAGGGATTTACATCCCCGTAAAGATACAACAAAAACTAGGGGAACAAATGAGGGTACTGAGCATGCATCTGAGCCTCCTGCTCCCATGTGCTCTCCTGGAGGTTCCCGTGCTGCCATTTGTCTGACCACACGAAGGGTTTCCCCTTCTTCGTCGAAGCTGTGAGTGGTTCCACAACTCTAGAGAAGTCCGGCACGAATCTCCGATAGTATCCAGCTAATCCCAAGAAACTCCGAACCTCAGTCACGCTCTTGGGTGGCTCCCAAGCTAACACTGCCTCGATCTTCGCAGGATCCACTGCAACTCCCGCCTCATAGATTACGTGTCCCAAGAAGTGGACCTCATGTATCCAGAACTGGCACTTCGAGAGCTTACCATGAAGCTGGTGCTCTCGGAGTGTGTCTAGTACAACTCGCAAGTGGTAGGCGTGATCCTCCTCAGTCGTCAAGTAAATCAGAATGTCGTCGATGAAGACCATGACAAATCGATCGAGGTATGGCTGAAAGATCCTGTTCATGAGGGACATGAACACTGCTTGACCATTGGTTATGCCGAAAGACATAACCAAGAACTCATAGTGGCCATGCCGACATCTGAAGGCCGTCTTCTGCACGTCCTCGTCTCTGACTCTGAGCTGATGATAGCCTGACCTAAGGTCTATCTTCGAGAACCACCGTGATCCCTTGAGCTGATCAAAGAGGTCATCAATCCTCAGTAGCGGATACTTGTTCCTCACTGTCACCTGGTTCAGGCGACGATAGTCAACACAAAGTCGCAAGCTCCCATCCGCCTTCTTGGTGAACAATATCGGGGAAGCCCAGGGTGAAACACTGGGTCGGATGAACCCCTTGCCCTGCAAGTCCTCCAACTGTACCCGTAGCTCTCGAAGCACGGCGGGGGCCATCCGATATGCTGGAGTGGATATCGGGGCTGCCTCGGGGTACAAGTCAATATAAAAGTCTACCTCTCTGCAAGAAGGTAGCTTTGGAACGTCGTCGGGGAAAACGTCTGCAAACTGATCCACCACTACAGGAAAACCAGGACTCCGCACGCCAACTTCTCCAAGGATGAGGCTAGCCAACTGATGAGTGATGGGTTGTCCTCTCCTCCGCGGAAGTCCATCTGGTGCTGCAAAGGATCCCTTCTCGCCGGTGAAGGTGAACCTACTCCCGTCGGTGCGTACACATCGTACCTTGCGCCTAAAACAGTCAATATGTGCATGGACCGTAGATAGCCAATCCATGCCCAAGATGACGTCGTAAGGCCTCGACGCTGCTACAAGAAGATCCTAGCCGAAGCTCTCGCCTCCTAGAGTAAGCTCACACTACCGGCACCTGTGCGTAATCGTCGAGTCTTCTCCCGTAGGAGTCTCTAGCCGTAAGGATCGAGCCAACGGCTCTGTCGGAATCTCCGAGCTCCGAAAAAGGGTAGCGGCTATAAAATAATGACTCTCTCCTGTGTCTATATGTACTGCAGCAAGGGTGGAATAGACACAGATAGTACCTCGAATCATCTCGGGTGTGCCGTGGTCGTAGGCCTCTACTGCCTGGAGCTGTGCCTGTCTCTGCCCGCCAGCTCCCTGTGGTCGGCGTGGACCTCCTGGTGGTGGTGGTGGCAGAGCCTCAAAGCGTCGCCCATCACCTGCTGCTCGGCCAGCTCCTCTGCCTCGTCCGCCTCCTCCCTGTGGACCACCACGGTCGACCCTCTACCTCTGCCTCGGTGGTCCCTCAACCGTCTGCTGCTCCTCGGCACGGCGGGTCGGGCAGTCACGAGCCATGTGGCCCTGCCCGCCGCACGAGTAGCACTGTCTGCCTCTTGAAAGACTGGCTCCTCGCTGTGTGCCCCGCACTGCTGAGCCAGTGTCCTGAGGTCGTCTGCCTGAAGGTCTGGTCTGCCTGGACCCCTGAGTCATCCGTCGACTTCCTGCTGCAGATGACTCTGCCACGTGCCACCCTGCGGTGGGTCTCGGCACTGCTGTAGACTCAGCAAGGAAACTCTCGATCAAAAGGGCCCGCTCCAGTACTCCTGTCTGAGTCGGTATGCTGAGGGAGATCAGTGATTCCCTGATCTCGTGTCTCAAACCCTGCTCGAAGGTCCGGGCCCAGAAGAATGGGTCACGTACCATGTCGATCGAGTAGCACGGGAGATCAGTAAATCTCGCGGAGTACTGAGTGACCATCATGCTGCCCTGCCGTAGCTGAAGAATCTCCTGGATACGCACCGCACGAAGGGTGGCTGGGACGAACTTCGAGCGGAAGAGGCTCTCAAAGTCCGTCCAAAGTAGAGATGCCTCATCATGCACTTGGAGCATCAAGCTCCACCATCGGCCCGCTGCTGCGTGTAGTAGGGTCGCAGCGAGGATCACCATGAGGTCTGTAGGTGTCCTCACTAGCCTAAAAACGCGTACCACTACCTCCATCCAGTCCTCTGCTGCCTGGGGGTCCGTCTCCCCATTAAAACCTGGGTGGTCGCTGGCGTTGAAACTCATGCAGTGCGCTGAGGCGACGTGCATCGTCAGTGGCTGGTACTGGAAGCATCGGTGGCTCGACGGGTAGAGCTACCCCCGGTGCCACTGCTGACAAAGGGCCCTGCACCGAGGCCTCATCGCTCGGTGGGCTATCGTCACACTCGACTCTCAGAACCCTAGCTGGATGCCGTTGTGGGGCCATCCTGAAAAGGAAACAGGTGCGCCACGATCAGAACAGTATACCTGGTGAGCTGATATAAGTAATCACAAAGAAAACTTTGAAACACACATGCAATAAATGATTTCGTGCATTAAGTCGAAAATCAGAAGTCAGGGTCCTGGGGTACGGATACGTCGGTCGCCGCACCAACACTGGACTCCCTGGACTGATAACCACACTCAATACGCTAAACATTATTGCTTCACATAGAAAAGATCAGAGTTCGCGGTAGAACCGAACTCCTTTGATACCAATTTGTCACGACCCGTCCTCGGGGCCCGTGCCGTGACTACCCCAAGCCCGCCTTCCATAGGCCAGGGGCTGGCGACTAGCACCAAGGTGTAAATCCCAACAAAAAGGGAAGGCATTGACTTTGAAAAGTAAACAACCACCACAGAGTAAGGAAGTGGAATAGTAAAACACTAAGTAAAAACAGAGTACAACTGAAGTGCAAAAAAGTAAATGGGCCAGTATACAAACCCAAACTGAAAGTAAAGTACAACTAGAAAGGGAAAACAGTAACTGTAAAGTAAAAGCCGCTACACAGAGCTGTCCACTGGTAATCCCACCTAAAGGGTGGGTACAGATAGCTCCACTGCTCCTCGAGTCCCATCGTCCGCTCCAAACATGTCCCGCCCAGTGGTCCACCTCCAAGTACCGTCCTGCTCTGCAAGCCTCAGCCAAGATCAACGATGTTCGTCATCTGCAACCAACACAACGTAGTGCGGGTATAGCCCGTGCAGGGGTGAGTATAAGCTACTCAGAAGGGACCTCGAGACCCCTGAAGGTCTCCCAAAATCCACAAAGGATAAACCACAAAGGAAGATACAATCATGAAGTAACAACCGACACTTCTTAGGTATATGCCCATACATATACCTAAGTCATCAATTCCAAAACGCTCCAACCTCCGAGCCCAAGTACAACTCAGTCCACACAGGAAAGTAAACGTATTCCACACAGGAAAGCACAACGAATTCCACACAGGATAGCATAACTCAATCCACACAGGAAAGCAACAGGATTCAGCTCACACAGGTATACATCATCGAAAGATGATAAAGATGATCTATGATCCATCAAAGTCATCGGACCCACGAAGGATCAATAGGTAACTAACCCCCGCAAAGACCCACACAGGATCGGGCCCACACAGGACCTGTAGGCGCTGGTTCACACAGGACCGCTGAGCGCAAGGACCCACACAGGATCGGACCCACACAGGATCGATCCCACAAAGGACCTGTAGCACTGATCCACGTAGGATCGCTGAGTGCTGTAGTCGTCGTCGAATCCACCAAGGATCTCTGTACTGTCGTCGTCGCAGTCACAGTAGCAGTAGCAGTAGCAGTCACAGTCGCAGCCAACACTAGGGTTCCCGCACCCAGCAAGCTCGTTCGGGAGGGTCCGCTCCATGAGCCGAGAGGCTGATACATCAACTGTCACAAAGTCCAGAGTTGATGTATCCAGAAGTTCCGTATCGTCAACAGGAACTCAATGCAACAGACGGCGCGTCGATCGGACGCCCGGTCTGAGAGTTATTGGCTTTTTCGTCCCAGGGGCACGGTTGGTTTTTAAGGCAAAACCAACCCGAACGTACTCCACCTGCATCCAAACCTCAGGCGGAGTATGCCAAAAGATCTGTCTCACTAAGAGGAACACAACAAAGTTGACGGCACCTCAATCGGACGTCCGTAGTTCAAGATATGAGCGTTTCCGCTCTGAAGGCCCGGTTGGTTTCATGAACGAACCAACCCAGACGAACTCAAAGTATTCCGAAACCTTGAGTGCGATATACCGAATCGCCCGTCTCGATCCAAGGATCGTATCGCCGCTGACAGTTCGTCGATCGGAGGTCTGTAGCTCAAGTTATGAGAAAAAGACCGAAGTCAATTCGAAAACGGGGGGTCCGGGTCCGGGCCGTCCCGGCCCGAACCGGATCGACCCGACCCAGGTCCGACCCGGCCCGGCCGGTGGCGCGGCCCGGCGCGGCGGCGCGGTCCGGCGCCGCTCGGGTGCCACGTGCGGGGGGGGGGGGGGGGGGGAGGGCAAGGCCCCCGCCCCTCTTTGCTGGTGGCGCGGCTGAATGCCGTGCCTTTGGAGAAACCGCCCCCCTCGTGGGGGCCTACCTTTGAGAAAAACAGGGGGGCCGCCTGCCCCCCTTCATGAAACCGGGCCCCCTTTATTATGGGGGGCCAAAATAACCGCCACGGGGAATTTAATTCCCCTGGTTTTGCACCATCCCGGCCGGCCCGACCTGGCCGGCCGACTTCCTCTCAACAGGACCGACATGGGCCAGTCCTCTTCCTTTTTTCGGCACCGGCGGCCCGGCTGGCCGCCGGTCATCACATCCCGCCGCGGCCCGGAACCGGCAGGGGTGTTCATCATCCGGGGTGGTGCGACGGCACCGCGCCCCTCCACCGCGGCCCCGCATCGGCCGCGGCGCCCTAGGTTCCCTTCGACGCGGCGCGACGACGTCGCGTTCAAGATAATCCTTCCACGACGCGGCGCGACGGCGCCACGCAATATTTATCGAATAATTTCCACGTGGTGCGACGGCACCACGCCATCTCGTACATCACAAGAAAAATAATAATAATAAAGAACAAAGGAGGGGGAATTCTGCCGTGTTTATGCGGTCCGACCCCCCTCTCGTTAGATGATAAATCTTAAATATTTATCCACAAGATTATCATGCTAGAACCAAGAACGAGAGTAAATAAATAATCCACAACAAACCCCTACCTCGGTTTCAAGATTGATGATCATCAACGACCCGCGGAAGACGCGTCGCGGTGGTCAGCGTCACGGAAGAAGGACGTCGATGTCGTGAAGCGAGGATTCAGAGTTCTTTGACGACGATTTTGTCGCGGGAAATCGTCGCGGAAGAGATGACGCGGAAGAAGTACGTCGTCGGTATCGCGGGTAAGGCGTCGCAGAAGACGGTTCCCGAGAACGTGGCATTCTTCGTCGAAGCTCGAAGGTTCTTCGCGTTCTTCGTCAAAGCTTGAAGAAGAAGAAGAAGAAGAATAAGGCTTCAAAATCTCTCAAGGGGGCTAGAGAATTCTAACCAAATAAAATAAGCTAAGGGCTTATTTTATTTACTCAACCAAACCATTTGAAATTCAATGGTTTGAATTAAGACAACTCAACCCCTTTAATAACCAAACTTGACAAGTTAATTAAAATAGAAGGTTAAGGGTGTTTAAAAGAGAAGACAAAGAGTTATGCATCATGTGGGCCCCACCACACTTAATCCTCCCAAGGGAGGTTATGTGGATGTGGGTCCCACCTTTAACTCCCTTTGGGAGAAGTTAACCAACAAAATAAAAATAAAAAGTGTTTCCACATTTTTATTTAACTTCTTTTAAAAACCCAATAACTAACTCTCAACCCGCAATAAACGCAACTTCGGAAAAGGTCTCCTTAAGTGAAAATCGGTGCTGCGAGTTCATCGGTGTCCTCGGATTTTAATTCCGAGCACCGGATCAAAAGTTAGAAATTCCCGCTCGTTTGTTCACTGAAGGTACCCGAGCCAAACTTCGGAAATTGATTTCGGGCACTCCGGGCCTCAGAATCAGGTGCCGTCAGAAACCGCGCTCTTGTAAAATTCCAAAGAAAATTAAGAAAAAATTTCCCTTGAATTTTATGGGTCTTTAAATTTAAGGCTCATATCGATTTTGATGCACGAACAGTGGCTTTTATGACACATGATGGTGTTCGAAATCTCTTTAGAGGAGAGAGGCATGAAAGGAGGAGTGCAACAAGTTTGTTGGCACCAGCAGAGGGTACATTATCGTATCAGTTGATAGTGTTGTCGTTGGAATCAGTAGAGGGTGTTGAGCAGAGTGTTCCTCCAACAGTGGTGGATCAGTTCATGGATTTTTTTCTTGATGAATTCTCTGGGTTCCCTCCCGTAAGAGAAGTGGAGTTTACAATTGATCTCCTTCTAGGAACTAGTCCTATCTCACTTTCGTTGTATCGGATGGAACCAGGTGAATTGCGGGAATTGAAAATCCAGTTGGAAGATTTAGAAAACAAAGGGTTTATCTGGCCTAGCATGTCGTCGTGGGCGGCACCGGTGTTGTTTGTGAAAAAGGCAGATGGAACATTAAGGCTATGTGTTGATTATCATAGACTCAACCATGTTACGAAAATGAATAGATATCCACTTCCACGAATTGATGATTTGTTTGACCAGTTGAGGGGAGGCCAGTGGTTCTCTAAGATTGACTTGAGGTCAGGATATCATCAATTGCAGCTGAGGAAAGGGGATATTCCTAAAACATCTTTCAAAAGTAGATATATCCATTATGAATATGTGGTGAGGCCCTTTGGTCTAACGAATGTGCCATCGATGTTTATGGCATTGATGAATTAGATATTTTAGAGATATCTGGATTCATTTGTGGTGGTGTTTGTCGATGATATTCTGGTATATTCAAAGACAATGGTGGAGCATGAGCAGCACTTGGCGACAGTGCTAGGGATCTTGAGGGATCATCGGCTATATTCCAAATTGTCAAAGTGTGACTTTTGGATACATGGAAGTTCATATTCTTGGCCATGTGATTTTTGAAAGGGGTGTTTCAATGGATCCAGAAAATATAGCGGCTGTTGTTTCGTGGAAACTACCAAAGAACATGTTTGAGATACAAAGTTTTCTTGGTATAGCTGATTATTATCAACGTATTCTTTGTGATTTTTAACCTTTGGCTTCGCTAATGATATCTTTGAAAATAAAGAATGTTTCATTCCAGTGGAATGAACAGTGTTAGTAGTGTATTGAAGAGTTAATGGATGACCTTACATCAACACCAATCTTAGTTTTTCCAGAACCAGGAAGAGGGTATGTGGTGTATTGCGATGCATCGGGATCAGGGATGGGGTTTTATCTCAGGAAAGGGGATTAGGTGGTAACATATGGCTCATGGTAGTTGAGGGTGCATGAGAAGAACTACCCAACTCATGATTTGGAGTTAGCGATAGTGGTCCATGCTTTGAAAATGTGGCGCCATTATCTCTTTGGTGATAAATTCACGGTCTACACGAATCATAAGAGTTTGAAACACATTTTCTCACAAAGGGATCTGAACTTGAGGAAAATGAGATGTATGTAATATCTCCAGATGTTTGATTTTGACTTAATTTACACATCGGGTAAAGGAAATTCGGTGGCAGATGCATTAAGTAGAAAATCATATGATTAGGTTGTGAAGCAGGCATCAGACTAGTGGCAGTTGATGTTGGTTATAGCCTATATGCGGTTGGAATGTGAAGACCAGGGTGATAGAGAGGTCTTCCTTCTAGTTACGTTGATTCCTAACTTGGTTGGCCTGGTTAGAGGTGCACAGATATCTGATCCTGAATGTGTGACCATGGGGTCGAGACTCAATGGTGGGGAGACCATTGAGGGTTGGAAACTGAATAAAGAATCAGTTTTGTGATTTCAGAATCGGATAGTTGTACCAGTGTCTTGTCAATAAGTTCTTCTTAGGGAATACCATTATTCTACGAGGGCTATTCACCCTGGAATTTAGAAGATGTATCATGATACGAATGCACAGTTCTGGTGGGCAGGTATGAAAAGAAGTTTGGCTGAGTTTGTTTCGAGATTCTTGAATTGTTAGCAGGTCAAGGAAGAGCATCATAGGAAATCATGAATGTTTCAGTCTTTACAAATCCCTGTTTGGAAGTAGGAGCAGATAGCGATGGATTTTGTTACAGGTCTCCGAAGAACTGTCAGAAAGAACGATGCCATTTGGGTGATAGTAGATCGGCTAACGAAGTCGGCACATTTCATCCCGATTTGAGAATCTCATACGGTGGAGGATCTGTCCAAAATCTATATCCAGGAGGTGATAAAGAGACATGGTGTTCCAGTTTCAATTGTACTAGATAGAGATCAGATGTTTACATCTCGTTTCTGGAAATCCTTACAGCAATCCGTTGGAACATAGTTGACGATGAGTACGGTGTATCACCCTCAGATGGATGGTCAATATGAGAGGACGATGCAAACTCTGGAGGATATGCTACGGGCTTGTATCATGTATTTTGGTGGCTCGTGGGAGGAACACTTGTCCTTGGTTGAATTCTCGTATAGTAATAGTTATCAAGCATCCACAAAGATGGCTCTGTTTGAATCATTGTATGGGAAACTATGTCATTCTCTACTATGTTGGATGGAAACAGGTGAGTCTTTGATGGTTGGACTGAGTCTTGTCCAGGAGACTATAGAAAAGATCAATTTGATCAAGAAGAGGATGGAGATGGCATAGAGTCATCAAAAATCCTATGTGGATCATCATCGATGACCGTTGTCGTTCTAGGTGAGTGATCATGTGTTCTTGAGGATATCCCCTAGGTTAGGACATCGTTAGTTTGGGAAGAAATGAATGTTATCTCCGAGGAATATTGTACCTTTTTTATATTCATATGTGGGTTGGTGATGTGGCTTATCGTTTGGCTTTTCCACCACGATTCTGTACAGTGCACAATGTGTTTCATGTGTCACAGTTGAAAAAGTATCAGCCGGATCGTGACCATGTGATTCGATGGGATCATGTTGACCTAGAACCAGAAGCTTCATTGGTGCATGTGCCAGTGCGGGTTGTGGATAGGAAAGAGAAAGTCTTTCATGGTAAAAGAATCGGTTTAGTTCGGGTTTTGTGGTGACACGGTCAGATTCAAGAGGAGACTTGGGAGTGGGAGAAAGAGACGATCGAGTAGTGGCCCGAGCTCTTTCAACAAAGGGCGGGTCCACTACTTTCTGGGGACAGAAAGTCTAATGGTGGGAGAATGTAGTACCCCCAGTTTGAGGTATATGGTATTTTTTATGCCTTTTTATGTGCTTAAAGTGATTGAGATGATTTGGGAAGAGGTTGGGAGAGTTTTAGTTTGTTTTGGTTGTGTTTGGAGGCTTTTAAAGGGGGTGCACAGGTTGAGAACGATTAGTGTAACCCATGCGGATTTCCCAGGAAACCATGTAGACCCTTGTTCTCAAGGTAGTAGGGCTCACACGGACTGCGCATGGTTTTTCAGACCATGCGAGGAAACCATGCGGACCCTCGATCTCGAGGCAGTGGCGTGTGCACGGTTAGCGCACGGTTTCCCAAACCGTGCGATCTAACCGTGCGGCCACTTAAAATTAGGATTATAAAACCCGGGCTCACTCGGGATTTCCTCATTTCACTCCTCTCTTCCTCCCACTCAAGCCTCACTAGGGATTTTGGTTTCTCATGGGTCTAGGGTGCTCTCCCACTCAGTTTGGAAGGTTTTTGAAGGGGATTCAAGGTGGTTTGAAGGTGATTTCTCCGGGTAAGTCTCTCCTCTTGTTTCTTTTGTGTTCTCTTCTAGATCTACATCCCTATAATTATTGGTTTTCTAGATCTACACATTTAGTGTGTAAGTCTATGTTTGGGGTTTCCTTGGATGATGATTTTAAGGCTTACGAATGGTAGGGGAAGTGATCTAGAGAAGTTTTGGTGGTGCGTTCGCCGGATTGGAGGTGTGGTTGGTTGTGAGTCAAGTCCGCAGGAACCCTAAAGGTAGGTGGATTTTCTCACGACTCCCCATGGTTAGAATTAATGGTTACATGTTAAAATTACTTTTTTGTGCTGAAAATTAATCGTTTTTGTTATGCGAAATTGGATGGAAATCCATTTTGGGATTTTTTGGAAAAAGTGGGGTTCCAAGGTGGAATGATATTATGGTGAATTTTAAAATTGGGATTTTAAAATGGATTGATATGGTTGAGTTGTGAAATGATCGATGGAAAATGGATTTCAATAAAAAGGGTGGATTTATTAAAATGGGGTTTGGCATGGAAAATGGTTTTCAATAAATGGGGATTTATTGAGGTGGAAGAATATACAATGGAATTTGGTTGATTGCATGATGTTGTATGCTTGGTTGTGATTGTTGGAATGTTGTGTGGAAGTGGGTGGGAAGTACCACTATAATGAAGGGGGATGGATAGTGGAATGAAGGGACACCATCAAAGTATAAGTGGATGGGAAGTGCCACAAATTGTGAATTGGTGAATGGGTTGGACGGATGCACCATCGTTTGGTTGTTTTGGTTGTATTTGTGCATTGCTTTTCAAGATGGAATGGTTATGCTAATGTATAAATGTTGTAATGGTTTTTGTCTTGTTGTTTGGATTTCCCTTAGTGGTTTGGTTTGGGTGGAATGGCTTGGTAATGGTGTGGTTGGCATATGGTAATGGTTTCACTTGAAATTATTTTATATAAATTGTTTTATATAAATGTACTAACGGTTTTATCCTAGTGGCGTGTGCAGTGAAGTAATTTGGGGAAAGCCTACTGAGTTTTATTACTCACCCCCTGATTTGGCATGTGGGTGTCTTTGCAGATGTCGTGTACCGTGATGTGGGAAAAGGTAAGGCATTAACCTCCTTTGGTAGAGCTTTGTGATTCCTTGTTAGAGCTTGGAGCTTGGAGCTAGGTGTGGAGTTGTGGTGGTGTCATGGCACGTGGTGTCACTTGTTGAGTCTTCCGCATTGTACTCTGATGTTGTATTGGTTTGTGTTAGTAGGGATGATTATGGATTATATGGTTGTCTTGGTAAGGTATGAGTTTGGCTTTGTTGACATGCATCATATACTGTCAGTTGTTTTCTTCATTTTGTCTCAAGGGAAAACCGTTCCCCAATTGTTCTTAGATCCCTCGACATTTATTGCCTGCCATTGGTGCCTTGGGAATGTCACTTAAGGACAAGTAACCCTCACCACCTCCTCAATCCAACGAGGTAGAGGCGGGGTGGTACACCTACTAAGGTTGAGTTTACAATGTTCATTTCTGAATAGATCAATTACCAAGTATAATTACATGAAAGGGAATGTTTATTTGTTAATTCTTAATGTTTTAATCATATTCATGATTAATTGTTCTCTAACTTCTCTTTCATTAAAATTTCATGTAAAACATAAATTGAGAATACCATAGATGTAAAATAAGAGACAACCCAAGTGGTTTTGATTGAAGAAGAAGTGTTGGACAAGAATGTGTTTGTGTGACTACTTCCTCAACAACAATTTCCATACCATATGAATAATGAAACAAGTGAAGTCAAAGGGGGTCACCCCAATCTTCTATTCCCACCCACTTCAAACCTCATATTCCATCCTTATTCTTTTTGGGTGTCAGTAATTTTTTTTATCTTCTTTGGGGTTCTTTACATTCATTATTTAATCATGGACATAGAGAAAATTCAAATGTGGTGGTTTATCTCAAATAAACCACAACCACATTCTAACTGGGGGTAATCCTCTACAACTGTCTGAATTGGGCAGTAAAAACCTAGCACCTTCTTGGGGGTCTAAACCATGTATTATACCTTTTCAATTTCCTGTATATTTCTTTTTATTTATTTTTCCTATGTATTTTAATTACTTTCTTGTAGTTTTATAGTGGTATAATCATTGAGCATAAATCATGGAATCCACTTCAAAAATAATGTTAGGTTATATCTTTCCATCAATTTTCTTTTCTTCCATTATATTTATTGTTTAGGTGAAATGAAGGGTAGAAAATTTTATGTGTGGGGTGGGGGGAGTGTCAACCTTCTTAGTACTTATTTTGTTCATTTCATTTTTTATTCATGTTTTCAGTTTTTTTAACATTAATGATTATTATTATCACTTTTCAAACATCAATTTATTTTAATAAAATCTAAATGATTTTTGAAGGAATGAATTTTAAATGATTGTTGATGTGAGAAAATTTTTCCTTTAATTAAATTTTCATTAATTTTGATGATTTTGATCAATTTATGAAATCTATTCCCATGAAACATAGAAACAATTTCTTTTCCAATATTACGAGGTATTCTGAACCACTTTAATATATTATTCCTAATACTGACACATTCTTGAGGGAAACATGGATTTTGTGTGAGAACTCGAATTTGTGACTTTTTTATATTGAATCTTTGGATTTCATGGAATGTTTTTGATATAATTGGGTAATCTCTTTGGATAGCCACATATTAGCCTAAGACATTCCCTAACATCAATCCTTTATTATCCTTTAGAGTTCATGAATTTTCATATTGGTTTAAGAAAAAATAGAAGATTATTTTTCCTCACCAACTCGTACTCTTGGTATTTTTTCATGAATATTTCCTTTCTGAGTGTGGGGAAGTGCATTTCATATGTGTTCTTTGGGATGTGTTTAATTTTTGCGTGTTTTTTGGTATCTGTCATCATTTTTCATGTGGGTAATCTGAAAAATTGAATTCAGTCATCATTCAATTTTTCTTTATTTCATTCATCGAGTTCTCCTTGAAATATAATTCGAAAAAAAAAACAATATGACCTAGAATTTATCATTATGATTAATTTTATGACTCATGACCCCATCTATAACAAAGGGAACAAATTTTCATTCAGTCATTATATACAATTTATAGCTCATCCTCTCTGGAAAAAAATCAAAAAAAAATTATGTTGTGACTTTCTAGAGCATTACAAAAAAAATGAGGGAGAACATAGTTCAAAGCATTTTTTTTAATCTCTACTTGGCTCATGAACCATGACGTAAGAAAGGGGAAATGTTGTGTCACACAATATGAAGGGGATTTGAGTGAGATTCATCCTTTGTTTCCACTTGATTATTCATGCATTGTACTTAAGAGTCCAACCTCCTTCTTTCATCATTAAATGTTTTTCAATAATTTTCCCACCAAACCATAGCCATAGAATTTATCTTTAAAAGGTAAACATGATTGAATTCATCTTCATGTTTTTCAGATGTGGAGAAATTTGATTTGTCACATAACTATGGTGATAAATTATATTTCCATGTATGATCATGACTCCATATTCAATTTCCCTTGAGTGAAGAATGACATAAAGTTCAATGTGGGGAGGTAGTGATTATGTCATGGATGTATTAGAGGTTGAAAAAATTTAAATGTAGAAAATGAAAATGATAGGGCATTATTTTTCATAGAAGATGTACAGTGAACATCTATTTTGGAGAAATTCATTTATATTTTATCATTTTTGATTTTTGTGATGATTTTGATTTGGATATAAGATGATTTCCTAGGAGTGAAATGGTTACGTGAGGGGGATTGATGAGACACACATATTAATAGATTCTATTCTATAATTAAATGTTTACAGTCCCACCATATTTTAATTTTAGGGGTAATTATCACGTTTTTCATTTCTAATGGTATTTTGATATCAAATTCAAAAAATGGTTAAACTTTGAAATTGAATAGAATTTTATCACAGAGGTACATTGGGGAATCCTTTGAAATTATTATTTTTATTTGACTGATTAAATTTTCTAATATTCATTTATTTATTTTATACAAACATGTCTTCAGAAAGTAAATATGATTTGTACATCTAGATGCCCGAAAAAAATCCATGAAGTTGGAAAGCATTCTTGGCAGACAACGTGGACCCCACCTTCATAATGGGAGCATAAATCGGTGCACACACCCACAATTAAGGTCATTCCACCTGGATCGTAAATAGGATTCAATGAGGAGTGTCATTGATGAGTTTTAAGTAAAAATTTACTCTATAATGTATTATTTGAACTATTGAAACATGTGAATGATGAAATGACTCACCAGGAAGAAATGGTTCCATTCAATAATTTATTCATACCATTTGAAACACATGTCCAAAACTTCTCACATTTTGTGGAGGGACTCCAAATAATGTTTTAAACAACATTTTCTAATGATGGAACACATTAATAAATAGTTGTAAGTGGGATAATGGTATTAAAATTTGAAGAATTGGAATTCGATGATTCAAATGGATATATTAAGTATCTCGAAGAAAAATAGACATAACTCATACATCCTATATTAAATGATTATGAACATTGTAGGCTGAACGAAGAGATATAATGGAAAAACATTCATGAAGAAGCCTATTGAAAATTTGGATATTTAATGGTACATCCATGTGGAAACATTTTTAAGATACATTTTGAATGAATTATATCACCCCCTCTCCCAATTAATATGTTTCCTCACCCCTTCACAAATAATTAGATCTTTTTTGTAGCCATTTTCTATTATTTTGTAGTTTATTTTTGTGTGTAATACTATTATTAATTTCTATTATATTTTACACTTCACCTTCATCTCATTTTCATATCTTTTTTATCCTTTACATTCCACCTCGTTCTTCTCCACTAAGATCTATTATACTCATGATAATGTGTAACTAACATAAGGATGTTCTTGGGGGATCAATCTGGTGTTGATCCCAATTCACTACACTTTCATTTTTTATGTTTCTTATTCTCTTAGTGTTTGTTTGAGGAGAATATTAGTGGTAATGGTGCATTTGTGTCTCCACGTTCCACCTGTGGATTAACATTATCTTCTAAAATATCCATCCTATATTGAGGAGGTGGATAAGAGGTCTCTCGGTGATTATTGAGTGTATCATGTATCAAAAAACATAGGTATAAGAGCATGTTTAGGCATAATATGGAGCATTATCATTAGATAAATTTGAAGCTAACAATGAGATGATGATGGTTTTCCTGGATAATCTCCAGGGAGGATCTCTTTTCTATCTAGCATTATTTTGAATGCATTCATTCTGTCTAAATTATTCATTGAATATTTAATTTTAATTATCTTGCATCCTTGTTTCTCAAAGACCAATTTTTTTAGTTTTATTTCACAAATGAAAAAAATATAAAATATTGAATTATTAGTAGGGATTGATTAACCAAAAAAAATTATAAGGTGAACAACTTTGGTCTAACCATGTTCTCTATTTGTTATAAATATTTATGAGATCACTCATAATAATGCATCACCAGGTAGTACATAAGGGTATCAGAAAGTTGATAGAAATGATATGCTGGTAATAGATGAGGTGATACGTAATTTTATGTTCATGAGATGTTTTCCCAGGAAATTTTCCATGGTAGTAGGTGATAATATTTGGATATCATGAAAATCATATCCCTAGGTATATCAATGATATTTAAATTCATGATCATATCGGGATTGTTGCTTAACACTCGATTCTTCCACCAACATTATCTCATGTTCACGATATATTCCATGCATTTTTTTTGATAAAACATATACACGATTTTTCAAATAAATTGAACACTATAGGTTGTTCCACTATAGAATTATCATTCTTATGAGGAACAACTTGTGAAGATTCTTAATGATGCATAGAATATTCTACGGAATATGTCTTCAAACATAGTCAATGTTATTTGGGGAGACAACCAATTTAAAGAAGCTACATGGGATGTTGAGGATTTAATGAGACAATATCATAAGTAGTTTTTTTAATTGAATTGAAAAATTTTGTGAGAGAACATTCATTTTAAATGTGGAAGCATGTGAAACCCATATTTTTAATGGAATATGTTTTTTGAAGAAATTTAATTTCTTATATATCTTGTGTTATATGCAAAAAGGATTTTTTACAAATTTTGAAAAAATATTAATAATAATATTTAAACATGAATATTGTTACATGGAAACTAAACATGGAGACGTGAATAAAATATTTTTTTTAATATTTTTTATAATTTTTATATATAAAAAATTTACGTGGATTAAAAAGTATACATTTTTTAAAATGACTTTATATATCTCAAAAAAAATATAAAAAAATTATAAATAAATAAAATAATTGAAATTTATTTTTAGAATTAATATTAGTTTTTTAAATCAACATTTAAAAATTATCATATAATTAGTAATTTTTATTTTTTTTAAAATATGATTGTTTAATGAAAAATAATAAAAAATAAAATTTTTTAATGAAAACTAACTTTTAATTTCAACAATTTATAGTGTTCTATTTGTATTAAATAGTTATAAAATTAAATTAATTTAACGTAATTATTAATAATCTAAATTTTCTAATTAAAATCAATACAATATTTATGTTTTATATAAATATTTTTATAACTTTTTCACGTTTTCTATTTAGAAATCCGATTTTTCATCAGGTCTGCTAGTTTAATTTTAAATTATAATTTTCCTATTATTTGAATGGAATTTTGAAAAAAAGGATTAAATATTTTTAATTAGAAAACTTTATATCACATGATATTATTGACCTAATTTTTTCAAAAATAAATTGTAAAAATAGTAAAATTTAACTTCCACAGTTACTGTTAAAATGGGTTTACCGAGGGGTTAAACTAAAAAGATAAGTGGGAAAATTACTTGGAAAATGATCAACACTGATTTTATGAAAATATTTCAATAATATAACTTATTAGGTTCTATGAATTTCTATTTTTTTTATGATAAACATTTAGGTAAAAAATAATCTTTTAAATTATTCCATGTTTTTCCACTCCCCCACTTATAAAATAATACCCCTTCTAATCTATATTTCACACTTATAAAATAATTTTTTTTGAAAATACATATCCAAATAACATCTATTAATTCATAAACACATCTTAGATGAATTTTATCGACCCGAAATCTAATCTTGTAACGATTTAGGTTAAACCTAAAAGGGTAATCTGAAGTAGAGGTAATGTTTTAAACTATGTATTTTTTTACTTCTTCTAGTAACTCTTTAAAATATTATAAAATAATGTTTATATAACCAAAAAATTATCTTATTTATGTTATCATTTTATTATTCTAATTTACATTCATATATAAATATCATATTCAATCAAATTTGAAATAAAATTATGTATCATATAGACAGAATACCAGCACCTCACAGACCCATGCAATTTGTCTTCAATCACCACCTCCAATAGTATGTTATAATTATGGATTAAATTTTTATATATTATATTTAGGATATTATTGTTACACTAGAATTATAATCCCAAATATAACTTCTTACCTCTAAACCCACTAGAAAATAATAGTGTTGTGTGTGTGTATGATATACTGCCAACTCAGGAGCCCATGTGATATATTATTTATTCCTCCATTACATGGATGGTAATAAGGGTATATTAAATGAATTATTATTACATTTTTAACATAATTTTTCATATGGTATTTTTAAATCACATATACATTCTATATTTTTAATCAATTAGGGATATGATAATTTTTCTCATGTGTACAATTAACATTTCCTCGTGAAGTGAAGTGTTTTTTTCACTACAACATTGCATGAAAGAAAATTTGTGTAAATTTAATAAATTAGGTTTCATATATGACATAAATATTATTATTTTAAGGTAATATATTATTTATATTTCTTTTATTTCACCCATCAAGAAAATTGAAACTACATCCATGCATACATATGGAATATTGTATCGATGAATTGTCTTTTTCACTTTCTCTATATAACTACTTTTGATTTATATAAATACATATATAATGAATATTTTTTATATTTTTAATTGTTATTATTATATATAATATTAGTCATTATCAATTTAATATCATCATAAAAAAATAATAACATACTCAAAAAACAAATAAGTTGTTTCCCAGAACACGATTTAAACATGAATTTGTTAATAAATGGGTAATAAAAGAAAAAACATAAATCATATATAGTTAAATATATATATTTATATAATATATTTATAATAATATTATCTATACTATATTGGTGTTTTGAATATGTTTTATGGTTTTTGAGACTTATGTTATGATATTTTTTTCTCAATTTGTATTCCCTAGATCAAACATTATTATATACATCTCTCTTCCTTTATGAGTTGTATATATATACTCTCTGGAATGTAGTACAATAAAGTTATTTAATATCATTATATTTTAATTTTACTTTAATTTTATTCCTTCATAAGTCTTAAAATTAAAAGTTACAAAAGTTGTAAGGGGTTTACAATACATTCACTTCGTTAATAGAGATTTTTTATGTGTATTTATACTATTTTAAATATAATGGAAAACCTCTCATGAAACTCATGAATTTTATTCTCATATATTATTTCTTTGGAATACATATAATCCCTTAATTTTCCTCTATCTATGTACTCAAGATTCCAGAAAAATGTTTTTAATAAAAACCAACATTTTCCATCAATATCATTTCTTTACCAAAATATTATTAAAAATGTTTTCATGTTCATATAGAATTATTTAATTTCATTTTGGCCTTGTTTTACTTTTTATAAAAACAATTTAAATATAATATTCATTTTCTTTTAAAAATAAGTCCCATTTCGTTTTTAACTAAAATGTGAATGGAATATCTATTTTAAATTGTATGACATTACCCAATTTCATGACCACTACATTTTTTGAAGATTCTATTATGTGATTAAATGTTTGATTTTAATTAAAAGGATTCAAAAACTTATTTATGTCTATATAAAATTAATAATGTGTTGTTAATGATCAATTATTTCTCTAAGAAAATATCCTATGGAATTTTCAAAATATTTTTCCTTATAAGAAGACATACTTAGTTTTGAATTATGATTTATTAATTATATTGTCCAATTCTATAATATTTATTAATTCATTGGGTTGTCTATGATTATAATGAGGATATGTTTATGAGAAATGTTTTATTTGTATGTGTAATTCTGTGATCAATTAATTAGATTATTATTAAAACCCTATCCTTAATAGTGAAATTCTATGATAAAATGTTCATGATAATCATTTATTTTCTATGTGATATGATAAGATGAAATTTTTATGATCATGTTGCACAAAAAATGCATAGATTACGTGATGGGTGTGACAGATATCTACCACCAATGTATTAATATATGGTCAATGTCCAATAAGAAAAGAGAGTTCAAAATAAGTTATCTCATTACTATAAAAAAGTACATGAGAAATCATCCCAAGCATAAGAAGGTACACAGGTGGCTATAACAACCCTATCATATTATAAATATCATGGTGGGAAACCTGGACATCAGGTTTTCCATGATTATCTGTTCTCCACAAATCTATGTATTATTCAAATGATATACACTCATGGATTATATTATTTATTTCCATTATTATTCATGTATTATGAACATCGAGGAATTACTCCATGAATCATGATTATAATATATGATATGAAATTAATAGTTTTTATATCTTATACACTTGTTCTCAGACCCTTATTATAATGTTTTTCTAATACCTCCATTTTTTACCTTTACTGTGCATTTGATATAACCCTTGATTATATTTTGTTTCCCAATGTAATGAATAAATGTATTATTTATGATATTTTATATAATAGTTCTAGTTATAATTAATATAGTGGTAGATGATATAGTTTACATATAAAACTAATTTTTAGTTATCTATGTTTGTAAAGGCACTAGTGTAACACCCCAGGTAAATAAAGAATATGAAATATTCATATTTATCCATATTTTTGAATAAAATGATAATATTAATTTAAAGGTAACGATATGCTTGATGGCGTACCCAATACACAACAATGAGTTTCTTTGAAATCTTACGTTGCACTCTAATATTAAAATAATATTATTTTAAATGGTAGTTAACGCATAGCTGTTGTAATGGTGGTAATGAACAGAACTAACTACAAAATGACTATATATGTTTGTAAAATATTTTTACTTTTCTCCAATAAATGTTAGAGGCTTAAAATGTGAATGAATCCAATTTTAAGCATAAATCTTCTAATATTCTTTAAAAGGTTGATTAACCTCCTTTTGATGGAGAATCCCTTTTAAATCCATTTTTTGACAATTTTATATGTTATATTCGAAAAAATTAAATTATTCGTAGAATAGGGAAATCAAAATTTACTTTGTATAAATTTTTGGTATTTTCTTGATAAAGTTCATTTTTTTAATGAATAGTGTAAAATGCTGTATTTTAATTCAAAACTTCATTTTAATCTAATTTATTTATATGATTAGATTATATTTTTAATTTTTTTAATGTGAAATTAGATTATATTTTTACAATTTAATCCAATGGTGGCTATGGGAATTAATTTCACTTTGAAATTGGACTTAAACTACTGTCAATCTTTTAATAGATATTATTTCTTAAAAACACGCTATTTGGTTTGACAACGAGAATTAAATATTAAATTAATTAAATGAAACTTATATTTTTTGAATTTCTTAAAATAGACAACATTTTTGAATTTGGAATATCAAAAATAGCTGAGGGTGAATTTTTGGTATTTTTCTGAAAAATTTCAATTTTTGATAAATAGTGAAACAACTTAGTTGTAGTTAATAAACTGATTTTTCATTTAAATGAAACATTGCGACTTCTATAATTTGAATTTCAAAAATCTGGCATACATGTTTGTCATTAGGATGTAAAATTTGGTTCAATGAGATTGAAATAATTTTTTGGTGAATAGTTACTTTTAAGTTTTATTAATCGCGATTAAAGGTAATTAGTGTAATTTAAGGTAAAGATAATGTCATAATAATACGAAATGACCTTGACACATGTCCTACCATTATTTTATGATTCATGGAAGACCAATACAATCCATGGGTCAACTTGGAGACCCCATGGAGCCACTTTGGTTTGATAATGACATTAATAACTTTTTATTTAATGTTAAAATTAAAATGTTACAAACATGTATTGTTTTACTAAAACAATTTTTACATGGGGATATACAAGTCATATTTTTAACTATAAATATTCATTATAAATATAAAAATCATTCCTACATCATGATATTTGTTTTATAATTTTTAGACATTAAATAAATTAAATTATTTATGACACCATGATGATGCAACGATTACCTCATTATTTAACGATTTAAATAAAATGAAAAGATAATGTAGAATCTAAGAAATAAACTTTTAAAAAACCATTGGATGGGTTTATTTAGAACTATTATTACCTTATCATAGAAATATATATCTTTGGGACCTTTAAAATCCAAAAATCATTTTATAATAAATTAAAAGTTTATAACTTTCCAAGAATTCCCCTCCTCTCCTCTTATAAAAGGCCCCCACCTCTACCACCTTACCCACACCTCTCAAGACATTGTCTCGGCCAAACCCTGACCATTTCATCTCTTCACATCCCTATATTCATCATTGAAGCCTCAACTTTGGCATAATTCTCTTCAATAAACCCTTTTGGTTCAAACCAAGAAGAGTTACCCGATTTTAAGGTAATGACTTCACTTGTGTTCTTTTGATTTATTTTGCTTCTCCAACTCCCTAAACAATTTTTATGACTTTTTTTTGTAACAAAACTAGTATCTTAAATATAATAGTTTGTTGTTATAATAATTATTCTAGCTACACTTTCACACACCTCCGTCTAATGGTTAATGAACATACTGTTTCTGTGGATGGCGAATTACTGCCTCACAAAACGATGATTGTTCAATATTCTTTTAACACCTTTAAAGGTGGCCATTAAGATGTCAATATATTTATATATGATATATAATATGTTTATGTTTTCCTTAAGCTTATGTATTTTTCATTTATGGCATACCATTATGGTTTCCATTATGGGTAAACGTGATATCTTCATTTTAGGAAGTGCGGACTACCTCCCCCTCAAAGTGATTTGATTCGTTAATATCATATGTGGGACGTATAAAGGATGGAATTAATGGTATTAAATATTATATCCTACTTTAATTATAATATACCTTTATATCATGATATTTTCATTCCATTTAATACAAAAAAACGAAATGAAAGTAGGGTTCATGCGTACGTATGGCTTACCGTCTCCATGAATGGTACATTTCATTTCTTATCTCCAAATGTTATGTACTATTATAAGTACATATATATAATGGATATATATGTAATATATTACATCTAAATGATGGATATAATTCTGGAATTATAGTATATATATCTCTCATTTAGTTTTAATTCCATTAATATGACAAAGAAATTAAAGTAGCGTTCATGCGTACGTATGACATACCGTCACCATGAACGGTGAATTTAATTTTTATCTACAAATGTTATGGAATAGTATAAAATGAATATATACTGGATATATATGTTATTTAAATAATTTATAATATTCTGGAGAAGATTTACCTCTAACTACATGGAAAATTCTTTTCCAACAAGTTCAATTTTTACCCATGTACCGAACATCGACAAAAACATTTGATATGAACTCACATTATTGACCAATTATTATAACACTATAATATGTGATATGAACTGAATAATAATATTTAAAGGAGTTCCTTAACCAATTATAAATTGACCAAATTTTATTATTCATGAGATTAATGAACGATCGAGTCATTTCGGACACGAGGTAAGGGATCCTACCTCTCTCTTTCTTTTTAAGTACTCCCTTTTATGTCATTTCTTTTAAGCTCATATTTCCTATGATTGGGATGTTATTTTATATTAATATTATTTTAATTTTTATGTTCATATGATGAGAGACCATATTTTCTCTCATCAATCCATTTTGGATGTTTTGAGTGGCGCCGTTAGGCTGCCGAATTTCCATAAGAGATCCAACCCCTCTCTTTCTTTTTAAGTACTCTTCATTATGTCACTTCTTTTAAGCTCATATTTCTTATGTCTTGGGATGTTCTTTTATATTCCTAATACTATAATTTTTATGTTAATATTATGATATACCCTATTTGATCTCATAAATCCATTTTTGGATGTTTTAAGTGGCGTCGTTAGGCTGCCGAGTTTTTGTAAGGGATTTTTCATCTCACTTTGATTCCCGTGACATTTATGCTAAATTTTCCACCATTTCCTTTGAGTGGTGTATGTACTGCCAATTATTATACACTTTGTGTAGTATAATTTCATTTATGTGTATTTACATCTTCATTTTATTAACCTTCTTCCATGGGGTGTACGTTTCCAAAGTTACCCAGCTTGGTAAGGGGACCTTTAACCCTCCTCTTTTTAAAATAATTCTTCTGTTATGTCTTCTGATTCACATACTTTTATGTTGGGATATGTTCTTATATATCCTTATTTATGTAAATTTTATGTCCAAGTGATTAGATACCATTTTCTCTCTCATAAACTCATTTTCTGAATTTTAAAGTAACGCCGTTAGGCTGTCGGATTTTTGTAAGGGAACTTCTTAACCCACTTTAAATTCTTTGGGTTAAACCTCTACTTCTTGATTTTATTATGCCAAGATTATATCTGGAATCTCTATGTTGTAATTTTCACAAACAATTGTGTAGATATACAATTTCTACACAGAATCATCTCATTGATAAATTCTTATGAACATGTATAGGAAATAATAACTCAATCTCATTTCATTTAGTTAAATATCTATGTTATTGGTTTTTTTGTTACAAGATTATGTGTTAATGACCTCTGATTGTTTCACACTTAATATCCACTTATATTGGGTGTATTAATATTTCTCACACATAATTATGTGATAGATTTATCTTTAATTTAAGGATACCATATTTATAATGGATTTCATCTCAATTTACATTTCCATTGAGAGTTCATTGTTGTTATGCACCAATTCACTCTTATATGGTGTGTATACTATCCTTTGACATATTATATCATGAATCCCTTTATTATCATGATATTATAAAGATCGGATTAAATTTTATTCCCCAATTATTTGTATTCAAGATTGTCTCATTTTGTTAAAAACTCTTTACCAAAAATATCATTTTAAATGTTATAAATATTCATTATTCTAAATCTTTATCTTTAATGTCCATATTTTCAAAATATTTTTCAGTATTTATTTATATGGACATTAATTTCTTAAAATTATAATTCCATTAAAATATTCAAAGTGGTATGGGACACATTGATTCAAAAATCTCTTTTAAATGGTTTTTGAAAGTGGATTGATTAATTCAATATCTTGGAATTACTTATTGTGATTGCAAATGAAATGTTGTTATTGAAATGTCTATATTTTCAATATTTTATGTGTAATGATGGTACTTGGACATTTTACGGGTGGTTACGTGATAAACCATATGTCGGATGGTGCTGTGAATACCAGGATGGGTGGTTACGTTATAACTTCCAATGCATTGGGTATGGAAGTCGGCCATATGGCTATTCCCTTTAGTGATATGTGTGGATGTAGACCGTATGGTTATTCCATTTAAGTATGTTTATGTCCCAAGTTACCTTTATATGTTATGTGATCTTTATATGTTATGTGATCTTTATATGGGTTTTATGGAAATATTTTGGTTACAGAAGGGTACGTAATGATCTTTTATTCAATGAAGAGTGTTTACTACTTCATAAAGGTAAAAATTATTACTTTGATAAAGTATTCATGGTTTACTTATTGTTTTGAAAAACTAACAATTTTCCTTCTTTGTGTAACCTTTACTAGTATTTTAATGCTCATCCCAAGTTTTTTTGAAATGTTTTCCATAGGGCATAAAGTTGAATAGGTTCAAGGATGGGATCAAGGAAAGACATGCTATCTAAAACATGGAATTGGACATGTTTCTTTTTAAGATTTTTTATTTTATGGAAACTTAGTAGAAGTGTATACTTTATAATCTTTTGAGATGTAATAGTTATGACTAAAAAATCTAAAACTCTAAACCTGATTAGATACTCTATGTGAATTATTCATTTAATTCATGATTATGTAATGTTTTAAGGCTGGGGACTTATAGTTGGTATTAGAGGTCGGTTTAGATAACTTTTGAGGTTAGGGTATTCTCTAAGCATACGTGACATTACCATGATGTCTAGGATTTCAGAAAGAGTCATAGTTTTTAGATAAAGTGAATGAGTAAGTAAATCTTAGTTTTTATATTCCTCATTAGTACATGATAATTTTTTTTGATATACTCACTCTGACATTTCCGTTTTTAGTAAATGGATGGATCTAGAAGGCACAAAAGTGACATTGGGTTTGAAGGAAACTGTGGTGGTTCTCTGATTAAGAGACTGGATGAAATGGGGGATTCAATGAGGAATCTAGTGGTTGTTCTAAACCAACTATCAAGGAGTCATGTTCAACCTCTTGAACCTTGGTGAGTTCTATAATGCATCATGTACGAGATGACCAACTCGATGTGGATGTTCAACTAATAATTATAAAGGTAACCAATAGGGTTTATATGATCCTTACTTTTGAGGTAATTATGGGTTACTATATGTTATGATGGAATATAAACGACATGAGATAAAATTGAGGTTAAATAATGTTATGGTTATTTTTTTTTGATTTTATCTCGTTTTGGGGAATGTTTTAAGAATTATATAGTTTTGGAAAAAGGACAACACGCAGACCATGTGACAACCTATCGCGTCGGACAAATATGTGGGAATCGAACCCACAACCAATGTGTGACTGGTATTTATCGCCTACCACTGGACTACATGAAGTCCCTGGTTAGTTTGACTAATTATTTTTAGTTAGATGATCTTTTGAATCTAGAATAAGTTTATTTTTGGTTTATATATGGAAATTATTAATCTATCATGGAGGATATCTGATTAAGATAATTACTTTTCAATATGAGACTTTAAGAGCAACTGATGTTATTTGGAGATAAATGTTAATTTTTACCTTGGAAGACATTGTGATTAAATCCGTCAAATATTTGGGTTTCAATCTTGGTTTGGTTTAATTTGAATAATTTTATGGACAATTGTTTATTGAATGGTCTTCGTTGAACATAGGGTTTTGTTGGACTAATTTTGGAGATAAAGAATAGATTTTCATTTTATAAAGGATTATCCTTTTATGGATTATCTGATCTCGTACAAAAAATTTTGGTTTTTGTTTTGTTCTAAAGACATGGGAAATATATAGTCCTCTTTTGTGGGTTAGGTGATTCTCTAGAAGTTGATTATAGCACTCTTAATGTGAACAAGCCATCCTAAATGCTCGTCTTTTGGAGAAATATGAGTTTGTGTAAGAAATCTAGAAAAAGTAGAAAGTCAACATTACAAGTAAGTATGTTTCATTATGTTTTAGTTATCCTCATAAATGAATTCCTCAATGAAATGTAACTTAGAAAAAATATTGTCTGTGAATTTTTCCTACTGGGGAATCAAATACCGTTTAACCCATCATAAGTTTTTGATTTTCTTGTGGTTAACTTTCTCCTAAACATGTTTTCTATCACTCTCCATCAGAACATGACCCTTTGTTTTTTTCCTCCATATCCATGTTTTATTAGATGTAATCCTAGTATGGGTTAACTTGGGTGACCATTTTACTTCTCTTTCTTTATTTTAAAGTGATAGTTTTACTAACTCTTGTTCTGATGTGGGATTTTCAATGATGTTTCTATGCCCAATTTTAAAATTGCGAGGACACAATTCCCAAAAGGGGGGAAGGATGTAACACCCCAGGTAAATAAAGAATATGAAATATTAATATTTGTCCATATTTTTGAATAAAATGTTAATATTAATTTAAAGGGAATTTTATGCTCGATGGCGTACCCTATACCCAACAATGAGTTTCTTTGAAATCTTACGTTGCACTCTAATATTAAAATAATATTATTTTAAATGGTAGTTAACGCCTAGCCATTGTAATGGTGGGAATGAACAGAACTAACTAAAAAATGATTATATATGTTTGTCAAATATTTTTACTTTTTTATAATAAATTTTAGAGGCTTAAAATGCGAATGAATCCAATTTTAAGCATAAATCTTCTAATATACTTCAATAGGTCGATTAACCGCCTTTTGATGGAGAACCCCTTTTAAATCAATTTATTTGACAATTTTATATGTTATATTTTACAAAATAAAATTCTTCTTAGAACCGGGACCTCAAAATTTACTTTGTATAAATTTTTTGTATTTTTCCAATAAAGTTCATTTTGTAATGAATAGTGTAAAATGCTGTATTTTAATTCAAAACCCCATTTTAATCTAATTTATTTATATGATTAGATTAAATTTTGAAATTGTTTTAATGTGAAATTAGATTATATTTTTACCATTTAATCCAATGGTGGTCATTAGAATTAATTTCACTTTGAAATTTGACTTAAACTAGTGTGAATCTTCTAATAGATATTGTTTCTTAAAAACACGCTATTTGTTTTGACAGTGGGAATTAAATATTAAATTAATTAAATGAAACTTATATGTTTTTAATTTTTTAAAATAGAAATCATTTTTGAATTCGGAATATAAAAAATAGCTGAGGGTGATTTTTTGGTATTTTTCTGAAAAACTTCAATTTTTGATGAATAGTGAAACCACTAAGTAGTGGTTAATAAACAAATTTTTCGTTTACATGAAAATTTGCCACTTCTATTATTATAATTTCAAAAATATGACATACATGGTTGTGAATAAGATGTAAAATGTGGTTCAATGAGATTAAAATAATTTTTTGGTGAATAGTAACTTTTAAGTTTTATTAATCGCGATTAAGGGTAATTAGTGTAATTTAAGGTAATGATAATGTCATAATAATATGAAATGACCTTGAAACATGTCCTACCCTTATTGTATTATTCATGTCCGACCAAGAAAATCCATGGGTCAACTTGGAGACCCCATGGTGCAACTTTGGTTGGAAAATGACATTAATAACTTTTTATTTAAAGTTAAAATTAAAATGTCACAAACATGAATTATTTTACTAAACAAATATTTACATGGGGTTATACAAGTCATATTTTTGACTATAAATATTCATTAGAAAGATAAGAATATTTACTAAATCATGATATTTTTTTATAATTTTTAAACATTATATAAATTAAATTATTTATGACACCATGATGATACACCGATTACCTCATTATTTAACAATTTAAATAAAATGAAAGGATAATGTAAAATATAAGACCTCAACTTGTCAAAAACATATTCGATGGGTTTATTTAAAAATATTATCTCCTTATCCTAGAAATATATAATTTTGGGACCTTTAAAATCAAAAAATCATTTTATAATAAAGTAAAAGTTTATAACTTTCCAAGAGTGCCCCTCCTCTCCTCTTATAAAAGGCCCCCACCTCTACCACCTTATCCACACCTATCAAGCCATTGGCTTGGACAAACCCTGCCCATTTAATCTCTCCAAATCCCTCTCTTCATCATTGAAGCCTCACCTTTGAAATAATTCTCTTCAAGAAATCCTTTTGGATCAAACCAAGAGGAGTTACCTGATTTTAAGGTAATGTCTTCACTTGTGTTCTTCTGATTTATTTTGCTTCTCTAACACCGTAAACTCTTTTTATTACCTTTTTTTGTAACAAAACCAGTATATTAAATATAATAGTATGTTTTTATAATAAGTATTAGAGCTACACTTTCACACACCTCCGTCTAATGGTTAAAGAACATACTGTTTCTGTGGATGGAGAATTACTGTCTCACGAAACGATGATTGTTCAATATTCTTATAACACCTTTAAAGGTGGCCATTAAGATGTCACTATATTTATATATGATATATAATATTTTTATGTTTTCCTTAAGCTTCTGTATTTTTAATTTATGGGATACCTTTATGGTTTCCATTATGGGTAAATGCGATATCTTCATTGTAGGAAGTGCGGACTACCGCCCCCTCAAAGTTATTTGATTCGTTATTACCATATGTGGGATGTATAAAGGATGTAATTAATGGTATTACATATGATATCCTACTGTAATTATAATATACCTTTATATCATTATTATTTCATTCAGTTGAATAAAAAAAGGAAATGAAAGTAGCGTTCATGCGTACGTACGGCTTACCGTCTCCATGAACGGTACATTTCATTTCTTATCTCCAAATGTTATGCAATATTATAAGTACATATATATAATGGATATATATGTAATATATTACATTTAAATTATGGATATAATTCTGTAATTATAGTATATATATCTCTAATTTAGTTTTAATTCCATTAAAATAACAAAGAAATGAAAGTAGCGTTCATGCGTACGTATGGCCTACCATCTCCATGAACGATGCATTTCATTTTTTATCCCCAAAAGTTATGGAATAGTATAAAATGAATATATACTGGATATATATAATATTTAAATAATTTATAATATTCTGGAGAATATTTACCTATAACTAAATGGAAAATTATTTTCCAACAAGTTCAATTTTTACCCATGTACCGAACATTGACAAAAACGTCTGATATGAACTCACATTATTAATCAATTATTATAACACTATAATATGTGATATTAACTGAATAATAATATTTAAAGGAGGTCCTTAACCAATTATAAATTGAACAAATTTTATTATTTATGAGATTAAAGAACAACTGAGTCATGTCGGACACGAGGTTAGGGATCCCACCTCTCTCTTTATTTTTTATTTACTCCCTTTCATGTCATTTTTTGAGCTCATATTTCTTATGATTGGGTTGTTATTTTATATTAATAATACTATACTTTTTATTTTCATATTATGAGAGACCCTATTTTCTCTCCTCAATCCATTTTGGATGTTTTGAGTGGCGCCGTTAGGCTGCCGAATTTTCGTAAGAGATCCAACCTCTCTCTTTCTTTTTAAGTACTCTCCTTTATGTCACTTCTTTTAAGCTCATATTTCTTATGTTTGGGGATGTTCTTTTATATTCATCATACTTTAATTTTTATGTTCATATTATTAGAGACCCTATTTGATCACATAAATCATTTTTTGAAAGTTTTAAGTGGCGCCGTTTGGCTGCCGAGTTTTCGTAAGGGATTTTTCATCTCACTTTTATTCCTGTGAGATTTATGCTACATTTTCACCCATTTACATTGATTGGTGTATGTAATGACCATTAATATACACTTTTTGTAGTATAATTTTATTTATTGGTATTTACATCTTCTTTTTATGAACCTTCTTCCATGGGTTGTACGTTTCGAAAGTTACCCAACTCGGTAAGGGGACCTTTCACCCTTCTCTTTTTAAAAGACTCCTTCTATTATGTCTTTTAATTTACATACTATTACGTTGGGATATGTTCTTCTATATCCTTATTTATGTAAATTTTATGTCCAAGTGATGAGGCACCATTTTCTCTCTTATCAACTCATTTTTTGAATTTTAAAGTGACGCCATTAAGCTGTCGTATTTCTGTAAGGGATCTTCTTAACCCACTTTCAAATATTTGGGTTAAACCTCTACTTCTTGATTTTATTATGCCAATATTATGTGTGGAATCTCTATGTTGTAATTTCCACAAAAATTTGTGTAGATATACTATTTCATCACATAATCATCTCATTGATAAATTCTTACGAACTTGTATGAGAAATCATAACTCAATCTCATTTCCTTGAGTTAAATATCTATGTCATTGGTTTTGTTTTTCCAAGATTATGTTTGAATGACCTATGATTGTTTCACAATGAATATCCACTTATATTGGGTGTATTTATATTTCCCACACATAATTATGTGATAGATTTATCCTTAATTTAAGGATACCATCTTTATAATGGATGTCATCTCAATTTACATTTCCATTGAGGCTTCATTGTTGTTATGCACCAATTCACTCTTATATGGTGTGTATACTGTCCTTTGACATATTATATCATGAATCCCTTTATTCTCATGATATTATAAATCTCGGATTAAATGTTATTCCACAATTATTTGTATTCAAGAGTCTTTCATTTTGTTAAAAACTCTTTAACAAAAATATCGTTTTAAATGTTTTAAAGATTCATTATTATAAATCTTTATCTTTAATGTCCATGTTTTCAAAATGGTTTTCAGTATTTATTTATATGGAAATTAATGTTTTAAAATTATAATTCCATTAAAATCTTCAAAATGGTATGGGACACATTGATTCAATAATCACTTTTAAATGGTTTTTGAAAATGGATTGATTAATTCAATATCTTGGAATTACTTATTGTGATTGAAAATGAAATGTTGTTACTGAAATGTTTATATTTTCAATATGTTATTTGTAATGATGGTACTTGGACATTTTACGGGTGGTTACGTGATAAACCATATGACGGGTGGTGCCGTAAATACTAGGATGGGTGGTTACGTTATAACCTATAATGCATTGGGTATGGAAGTCGGCCGTATGACTATTACATTTAGTGATATGTGTGGAAGTCGGCCGTATGATTATTCCATTTAAGTATGTTTATGTCCCAAGTTACCTTTATATGTTATGTGATATTTATATGGGTTTTATGGTAATATTTTGGTTACAAGAGTGTAAGTAATGATCTTTTATTCAATGAAGAGTGTTTACTACTTCATAAAGATGAAAATTATTACTTTAATAAAGTATTCATGGTTTACTTGTTGTTTTAAAAAACTAACAGTTTTCCTTCTTTGTGTATCCTTTACTAGACTTTTTATTCTCATCCCAAGTTTTTTTGAAATGTTTTACATATGACTTAAAGTTTAATAGGGTCAAGGATTGGATCAATAAAATACATTCAATCTAAAACATGGAACTTGAAATGTTTCTTTTTAAGAGTTTTTATTTTATGGAAACTTAGTAGAAGTGTATTCTTTGTAATCTTTTGAGATGTAATAGTTATGACCTAAATCTCTAAAACTATAAACCTGAAAAGATCCTCTATTTGAATTATTCATTTAATTCATGATTATGTAATGTTTTAAGGCCGGGGCCTTATAACTAGACATAAATAATTTTTGAATGAATCATTATAAACTATAATGAATATTCATCTATTAAGATGTAATGTTCATGTGTGAGAAGTTTTAGTGTCTTTAAAATGAGTTACCTAATAAATATCAACACTAAAATAGAATATATATATATATATATATGAATAAATAAATTTGTTTTTTATTTATAAAACAGTATTCTTTGCACACATACAATATCACACACATAAATTTTACTTCCATTTTACTCTAAAAGATTAAAAATTTTATGTTATCGTAAGAAGAAAAATAAATCACAAATTTAAGAGATTGGATATAGAGAGTAATTATAGGTAATGAAACAAAATTGAAACCAGAATTCAGTCTATATAATATAGATATTTATTGAATAAAAGAGTATCAACTACCTCATGTGACAGGTAACCAATATTGCATTATTATTCCCCATGTACCCAAAACTATGACCACAAGCACTGATTCCTCTCACAAATTCTCTAAATCAATTAATTTTTTAAAGGTGAATTTTTTCCTTCAATATTTATTTTTATATCATAGTGAATCAACTTATAATTCAATGAAAAATTTAACAATTGACTCCCTAAACTATTTTAATTTAATGTAAATTCTAGAACCTAGTTTATTATATTAGTTATAATTGTTTTTAATACTTGGAATCATGGATATGAATAGTTCATCATGAAATTAATCATATAAAAATTAAGGGGTACATTATAGAAAAATAAAAAACATTTATCATGACGATAGAGGGTCCTTCAATGTGGTTAGGGATAGATTTATAGACATGCTTCTACAATGTTGGAATCATTATATTCCTTCCAAACTTATTATAGATTCATTTATTATTGTATTTCACCTTCATGTATGCTCATGTATGAACATTCCATTTGAGTTAATTATAAGGATAAAATAGATGTATAATACTATAAAATTTATAACAATATTTTCCCTTAATTCACAAAACATTATTCTGAAAGATGAAGAGTTAGTGAGGGAGATTGAATTAGTAGATCTTGAAAATAAGTGGATTCTCAACAAACTATAATAAAGGAAAAACTATATTTCTTAATGAATCAAAATTAGACATATTATTTCAACAAAATTTCAAGAAAAAAATTATAACCAACAACTTAGGAAGAAATTAATTCTCCACTCTGCAAAACGATTTTCCCAAAATTAACATGTCATCCAATCCCATGGAATAAAACACTATTAACATATATAGTCCGAGAATAGAGGACAAATGTGATAATAATTTTCAAAAAATTTCAATCAAGTGTAAATGAACTACTATAATGATTCATGGATATGTAAATGAATATTTAAAAGAACTCCTTATAAATGAAAACATTATAATAGAAATAAATTCAAAAAAAAATATTATGGAAGAACATCTAATTCGCAAGGGAATTTCAAAAGGATCTTAAATAAAATTATAATCACTGAGGATACTCAAGAGATTAGATATAAATCACCATATAAATCATAAAAATACCACATATATATCAAAATTTTAAATCTAGATTATAATAATGTAAACCACGGTGGGGGATGAACTAAATAGATAAAGTGAAACTAAACATCACAATAGAAATAAACCTTTAATAAATTCATTGGATTTCACCTCTAAGAGTTGTTTAAAAACTTATTTAGATCAATTTAATGAATCTAGGACTTCCTAATATGAATCATTTATTGAATTTTAAAAAAAAATTATACAATATCAAGAATCTGGAAATCTATAAATCCAATAATATATTGGGATAAATCCTTTTTTGAAACCAAGAAAATAAAAAAAAATATTTTGAATTTATGAAGTATAATGGATAATAAAATAGTGAGTATGAAACTATGTTTAATTATATATCTATGAATAATGTTTCCCTCGATATCAAATTCCCATAAATTTCTATGAAGAATTAATAAATCCTTAAAGTACAAAAAATTTAATGAGCATTTTAAAAATCATTAAATTTACATCTCAATTGTTCAATATTCATATAATGTCCCATTTTATTTAAAAATTATAATAATTATTGTTAAAAAAATAGATAGAGGATTATTCCAAAGACATCTTAACATAGGTTTCTGGTGTTTTAGTTTAAAATATAATACCCCCACCACCATGATCAATGAAATAGGTATTTTTCCCATCCCATGTAACGTTTAAAAGGGTTGAATGATAATTTTACTTTATAAAACATTATTCCACATAAATATGATAATATACTATTTATTTTTTCAACTGATATTGGGAGAACAATTTCCCACCATATTTTTCATAAAATTATCTAACTAATCAATAACACTCCATAAATGTAGAGTTTATGATTTTATGTTTTTGGATGGGAAATTGTTTTACGCTCATTATTTATTTTAATATACATTTGGAGGAAAATTAATTATCACCCATTCTTGATATTATTTTTATTTACACTATAAAATTAGTGGTAAATATTTTGAAAGGCATTTTAAATTTAAATTTCCATTTACAAACCAGGTTATATAATGTATTTGAGACAAGATAGGTGAATATATAAAAATGAGAATGTTCTATAGATTATTATTCTGTCATATCTCATCCCTTTTATAAAAATCTCATTGAAGGCATTGGGGAACCTAATAACAATATTCACCCGTATTTATTATAAGAAATAATATTACAACTCAAACTACTCATTTTTTCACATGAAATGATCCTTTTTATTTGATATCTCACAAATGTGAATAAGAATATCTATCTATTTTTGGAAAATTAAATAAGAAAAAATTTGGTTTATTCTTAAAATAAAAGAATCAATCATATACTGGTCAATTAATTGAATAAAATTGATATTCTCATCATTATTCAGGAATATGATTCCAATAATAATTATTCATAAGTTTATATTGTGGTTATAAATAAGGATGTGTAATAATATAAATTTAGTTAGGGGAGAATATGTGATAAAATTCATTCATAATTGGATTATTTATCTTATTTATAATATCCCTTAGGTTATATCTATCCATGTTTTGACAACTATGTGGTTTCACTATTGTAATTGATTAAAATTTCAATAAAATTTTTTTTCCAATAAAAAAATATGTGTAGTTTTTTAACTCACATTATGAATATAAAATAACCTAATATGGGGGATTATTTACTTATTTAATTCAAGGGAATAATTCATGATAGGATGGATATAAATTCATTATTAGGTTTCCTCTATGGTTATTATGATTACAACAATATCTTAATAGACCGAGAAGATCGTAAAAAATACATCATTAACATGACCTTGCGAGGACTTTTATAACAATTGAATACCCATTTTAATGTGAGTTTCCAAAAATAAATTAAATGGATTAATGATAAATGTTTTATAGTTTTTTGGAGGGGTTTATGAGTTGTTTATAGATAAAATTTCCCTAGTGGGATATAAATTTGAATTTTTTGGGTAAATATTTAACACTTATTTCTATGTTATTATGAAATAATTTTAGTTGAAAACTAGAAATATGATAATTCATGGTCAACAAGGAAATACTTTTTGGTCACAATTTTTCAAAGTTGGGAATATATGTATACAATTCGATGATATATCTGATTAAAATTATGGAATAATAATGAAATGATTATTGTTTCTATGGTCCAATTTAGTTTCTACATTATACTAAATAAGGATTTATATAATAAAATAACGACTCTTTGTACTCTATTATAACCTTATATACCAACATTTTGATGTGAAATTACTTTATTCTAATGATCTACATAATGAAAATATGACAATGTATCCTATTATCAATCCCTCATATTGGAAAATCACTTTTGAATTAGTCTGTGACACTACTGATCATTTTATTGGATCTATTTTTGTGAAAAAGAAGTAAAAGAGACATCATGGGGTATATTAAGTTATTTATCATCCATAAAATTCTTAATATAATGAAACCACATGAAAAGAAAAGTTTTTTTATATTTCCCTTTGAAAATTCTAGGCATCACATGATTGGATCTAAGTTATATATTTTTATTGATCATGCTACAAAAAATAACTAGTGTTCTAAGAATGATGAAAATAAATACTAATGATGTTGGTCCTTTAATTAAATGAATTTTATTTTACATTTATGTATAATATGGTATGTGAGAATTTATAGGGATATCACATCTCTTGGATACCCAATAACCCTTTGATGTCCCAAGGGAGATCAATTCCCTCTTTCTATGAGGAAATGATTCTTTCTGTCACAATGAATCAAACTACATTGTATGATATTTTTGTCTGTATTTTAATTCTATAATGGTTATGCATAAGGATCTTATAGAAAATAAGATAGAAGAATTTATTTGTAAAAACATATCCTACTTTTTTGATGGGACAATGTTAATTAGATGATGTTCATATATGATTTTAGGTACATGTGTGCCTCGGGAAGAAAATTTTCCCATCCGAGTGAGCATTAATTATTAACATTAGAGAGGTAACTATTTGGGGAACGAACTACCATGAACTCTTATCATGATTATTTTTATTTTTCTACCCATTTCATGGATGATATCAGTTAAATCATATATTGTGACTAATGATAATGGTTGGAAAATGTTTTTAAAATACAAGATTTGTTAATAAAAATAATTATAGAAGTTTAAATATTTAATTTTTGGGTGATTAATTTTATAGAATCCTTCCCATCATCCTATGTAATTCAATAAATTTTAGTGGTGGTTTAATATTTGATGAAATGATAAGGGTATTTGGACCTTCCAAATTATAATGCACATATCAAGGTAAAAATCATTAAAAATATATTATTATGACTTTTTTGATACCTAGTGAATTACAAATAATAATAGAGAACATATTTGGAATATAGAATTCAATGAATCATGAAAAAAATATAGTTTTGTGGAAAAAAATATAAAATTTAAAATCCTTAGACTAGTGGATAAATATAGGTCTCAAATAAGGTATTAAAACATATCTTTGGGAAAATAGTGTGTGTATAAAGGAAGTGTTAGTACATAAAATTTGATAAAGAATCGCGGTAATATAATAATGATTCTAAATATCCTGTATAAATATATAATTATTTGATTTTCTTAAGGTCATTATTTTATTTACCAATGGAGATTATAGGGAAGTTCTTTTTTAAACAAAACCCCTAAATTTTGATTTTTAATTATATTATAATAGAATATTTCTAGAGAGTTGTTACATAAATGATACTATAATGGAATCATAGGATAATTATAGGAGATAAAATGGGAGAGAGAAATTATTCCATGACTCTGTGATTTATTATTTGAAAATTATCATTTGTTTGGAAGTTTTTTGTTAGATTAAAGGATAATTTAATTATATATTAAAGTAAAAAAATATGTAGTTTTGACCATCCACCAAGTAAGTGTTATTATTTATGGAGTTAGATTGTTTATTAGAGAATAAAATAGACACATCCTCATTAAAGGTTAAATATATAAGACCAAATTTTTGGGGATTCCAACGGGATTGGATTCCATATACATGCATGATTTATGATATTACACTATGTTTAACTAAGGAATTTAAACTATTTGAATAAAGGGTGTCAAACCTAGGTAAATCTTATTTTATTATTATTTTGGAATAAAAATGAAACATCCTATGTGAATGAATTTTTCTCATCATGTTATCCATTTCAATAAGAATAAATTGAAATTATAACCATGTTATCTATGAATCAATGAGTATCCCTTAGTGTGAAGACATTGAAAGGTAGGATTGACCATAATAAATAGTATCTGGTAAATGTTTTTTCAACTAAATAAAATTAAATAGACATAATCGATTTAAATATAATGGATTGGATATTCGATAAGGATGGATTGGTTTCTTAATATGTAAAATAAGCAGTATAAAAATTGTTCAAATGACCATTCCAGATATGGAATGACATGGTAAAAAGGTCCAATAGAATGAAAAGAAATTCTTCTAATTGACTTGATGTGTACAATAAGCATTGACCACACACCTAATTGAACCTAAGAAGACATAGGATCCCAATAAAATTTATACCAACTGATTGGTTGTTCCAGTCTAAACAACCATAATAAAATTTCTATATCTTATTAGAATGGTATAATGACAAAGAATCAGACTAACTGTATAAATTATGGATTTTATAAATTCTAGATTTATTAAATGTAAGAGAAATTCTATAAGCAATAAGAAAGAAGGAAAGAACATATCTCAAAGTTACCATAATTGTAATGGAAATTTATTTTGTCATCCTTCATTGATAACATGATAGAAATTCTAATCATGACTCGGAGAAACCATATGAAAATAATAAATTTTACAATTAAAATACTTATAAAACAAATTCACAGGGTTTAGTGACTGTGAATCAAACTAACTATATGAATAATGCATATACAATAAAAATGAGTTTTATGCTTGAAATAATTGAATCCATTATCCATTAAACATAACCTATAGCTTTATATATTATGATATTTTACTATTTGAATACAAATATTACAATATTCATCTTGTAGTTACTAAAATCTATTCAACCAATGGATATCACTTTTGTTAATGATGGAATGTGTCTTTATTTTTACATTAATATTGAGAAAAAAATTATATTTGTAGAGTATTTCTTAATTTTTTTAAAACTATTTCAGATAAATTCATTGTAAATAATAGTTTTTGGGGGAATCATGTATTTTTTCAAGTTCTATATGGTTTTTTGGGATCATGTTAATTCTACATCTACAATTTTGTAATTTTTTGTGAATGTTTCATCATTTGAACATAATTCAAATATAATCTTGTAAAACTTTCATCATTTTATACTTTCCCATCTCTTTTGTGTGAAATAGATTTGTAATTAAATTCAAACATTACATAAAACCCTGAAATTTTTTAGTATCATATATTAGAAGTTTTAAAACCCATTTAATTTTTTAATGGGTTTTCCAAATCAATGAAAGTTATCCTAATTTAATTTTTTTGTATAATAACAATATGCTCTATTACTTATAAAAAGTAATGATTACTCATTAAACCTTCATTTGGAAAACTCAATTGAAACTATTGAAATATATTGTTTTAATAATATTTTCAACCACTAAAAAATCATTGGATGTTTTTTTAAAAGAAGATTAAGCTGAGAATATATCGTTTTCTTGATGTTTAAATTTTTAGCAATATTGTGTTCTAATTATGGTAGCGGGGGAATAAATTTTTACTTATATAATTCAACTTTATTCTCATCGGAAACCCAAAAAAATTTATAAATAGACTACTTTTGATATCCTTCATTTTCATATCTATTTCATGAAAACATTACTTTAATCACTTGGTATGTTTTATTCCTTAATAGATTCATCATTTCCTTTAAACTATGTATTCAATCATGGTATATTGTTTTTTATTTTTCCTCCTCAAAAAAAATTTCATGGGGAAAATTTACAAGTTGTTTAAAAATAATTATTTGATTTAGTCAACATAGATAGTTTAAATCTAATAATATTGTCTTTCAATTAAACTAGAAATTTTGTCTTCTTCATAGGTTGGGTTCTTAATTCCTTATTCCAAAGAATATGGATGTGTAAAATAATCATAATTATTATTTATTAAACTCACTAATCCGAGAATTTGATCTTATTTATTGTTTTCAAATTTATTTACTTCTTACAAATGAGAAAAAAATAAATTTTCAGGGGAAACTGAATGTAGTGTTTGGTTATCTTAAATAAATAAAAAAATTAATTTAATTTCTTGTATAAAACTAGAACATGTATCTTCACCTAACATTTTATTTTGTGTAAAGAAAATATCTAGATTTACATTAATGAGTCTGTGGGGGAAATCACATATAAAAACCATCACTTTTTATGCATTATATGTTGTTTATTGTAAGATTAATTTCTACAAATAATTTTTTATTATTGATTTCTTCAAGACAAGACATATAATTAATGTGGGTTAATTTCTTTTAGAAATCATTGAATTATTTTTTTAACATTATAATTCAACAAAAAAATTAAATTGGAAAATTATTATTTTAAATAACTATTTTGGATTATGGGATTCATTTATTGGAAATTCTGATTATATTAGTAATTTTCAAAAAGTGAGGATTTTTTTAAAAATTGATTAATGATTCTTATAATGATTTTTTAACCATTATTTTTTCATAATTTTATTTAAACATTATTTTGAAATTTTTTTTGGATAAGTGGAATTAATTATTAAAATTTTCCTTATTTTGTTAATGTAAAAAAAATTAAAATAAATGTTATGAGAATTTTAAAAATATTATAGAGGGGGATCAATACAAATTAAGTGTTTATTTAGGAGGAAGGTCACTAATAAATTTAGTATAATATTCTTACTAAATGACTGAGATCAAATTTTCTAATATTTGTTTAGGTTTTCCAAAACTGTTATATGAATTTGACTCAATCCACACAATGTAAATGGTCTATAATGAAAAAATCCCCATGGATGAAGGGGATTTCAGGTGACTGAGTGGAGTAGAATATGGAGCAATAAAATAATATAGACATTGAATGTGATTACCTTAAAATGGAAAATGCCTTTCAATTCAAAATTGTATCATTAATCAACCTTTCATAATTATATCAACCGATCCTAGAGCATAATCATTTGTTTAAGGTGATTAGAGTTGAACCATGGTGTCATGATAAATATTCCAAGAATTTTATCTTCTTAAAAAGGAATCTTATTCTACCTACTTTTTAATTAACTTTTATCTTATTATGATTTTAGTGTTGTATCATGATATCATGATAATGATTATGGCGTAAAATCTTTGTTATGGGAAATTAAGATTTCTTTTTATTGTTTCCCTTTACATCATAATATTATTTTATTTCATATCTACTATTCAATAAATATCCCTTAAAAATTTGTAAAATTCTGAGCCATAGATAACAAATAATCATTTTTTGTATTTAATTTTTAATTTCTGTTATATTTTTTTCTATTTCTGTTTGGAAAATAGGGGTTTTAATTTGACAACATGATCAACTATATTTTTCTTTGTCAGTAAAAATTCACCATATTTTTATGATAGTATAAATAGTTACAAAAAAGATACTAAATATATTAGTTGAGATTGAAACCTCTAAATAGTTGTGATATAATTAATCATGAAGTTGAATTGATTATTATCATTTACTTTGAACAATGTTATATCATTATAGAAGGAATGCAATTGGAAAATCTCAAAACTTCGTAATTTATGGTTAATACATTGTATTATTTCTCAAGCTTTAATTTTCAAAAAATAAACTTCATTACATTACTAGTATTTCATTCTCTTATATCATAAAATAACTCAATATTTAATTTTAAAACTTCTATTATATGTTTTTTAGTATGTGGTTTGAGTTTTTTCAGTGGAATTTGATAAACATAATCATTGTGGTTTTGATAATTAATCATTTCATTATGTATTTATATATGTAAAATAATTAAACCATTTGAATTCTCTCAATGATATTCAATTACATATACTATAGGAATCCTCCATGAGTTTGGATATTAAGTCTAATGGTTTTCATCACCATAATTGAATTCATTATAAAGATCCAACCATTAGAGGCAACTTGTTTTGATAGTAAAAAACCTACCATTCCCAAAGCTAATATCAAAATCCCTATATATAAAATGTCACATGAAATAGAAATTCCTAGTACTCAAATAATCAATTCTATAATGTGTAATATCCTTTATCAACTATATGGTAGTCTGAGGTAGTGTTATTCATCTTTACACACTTAAAATCTTATACCCTTTAATATTGTAGAGATGATTTTGTCTAATCCCATTCTCTTCAATAAGGAATCCCAAAAATGATAACTCCATCTTGATATAGTAGATTAATATCTCAAAAAGGATGGTGAGAACTCCATAGGAATGAGAAAATTATGAACCAAAGAAAATATACAAGTCATGTTGTATCCTATATCATCTTTTCAATATGATATTTTGAAGACTTTGATTAATAAATTTAACAACTATCTCCTCATGGATTTTTGGAATATCCAATTTTATATAATTTATAATCATATTAATTATTAAAAATATGAAAACCATTTCATTGGAATATGATAGAACTATAATCATATTTATTTGGACTCCCTTTATATGTCACACAACCAACTGATAGAATGGAAATTGATATACCGACAACATGCATGCCTTAATGCACTGAGGAATCATCATTAGTTGATCATTGGCACAAAATTATATTCATGTAACAGAGAATGGGGATAATATATACTATTTCATTCCACTTTGATTCATAAATAATAATTATTGAAGACAAATATATCTTGAAACCACATTTCCTTAAGCAAGATACGATACTTGAGCATTGAATAGTTTATCCATCCTACCGAAAATGTTTCTCTTATTATAAATCTCAGAAATCATGAACCCTATGTGAAGGATCCATTATAAATATCCAAAATCATTCCTTTATAAATTTATTATATGATTATTATATGTGAAAATACATACCAACATCTCGAGAACATCCATCAATTTAAAAAACAATATTAATTTTATGTTCACAGTTTGGATCACATTCTTGAAAAAAATTCCGAAAATTTAAATTAACAAATTTTGTGGATGCATTATAATCAATACATGATGTTCAATTACTTATTAGGATGAGATATTTTTTTCATCCACCATGGAAATTCTGGTCATCGAATCCCTGACGAGTGCAATTTCGTATTAGGGATGAAAATTAATCTACAACCCAATGAGATGGGGGTGTTTCAATAAAACCTTATTCTCACACTTATAATTTAGTTTTCTATATACTGGAAGAAACAATGCAATAATTTATTTCATAGATTCCCCAACCTCATAACCCATTCCTCAATTTAGGAACTAGATTGACCCAATTTATTTTATATTTATTTAAGATATATTATAATAAATATGTTCTAGAGGATAGATAGAATGAGAACACAAGAACATATAGTCTTTGTAAGACAAGTTGTATTCTTGATAATATAATTAAAAATGAGTTTTGTGATATTTTACTTGATATATATAATGAAAAGTAAACTAAACTATTTATTGGGGACCTTATTTCAATAGAGGAATCAATGTCATTGAATTCCATTAATAAATGTCTCATTAATATTCTATATAAAAACTAACATATAAATGATATGTATGAATATGTCTCTTCTAAGAACAACATCCACAATAGAATTCATAAAAAATATATTCATAGTCTTAAGAAATAGTACAAATAAAATCTAGTATGTTTCTCATGTTTTTTGTTACTTCCACCTTGGCGAGCCTTGGAAAAATAAAAGTGAAATACTATTGTTATATCCCACAAATCACCTTAATAATTTGATACTCATATTGTTAAATGTCATGGTTCTTAATGTAAATAAGATATAATGAGAAAAATTGAGAAAATATTATTCTAAAAAAGTGAAATATTCCTTTTATGTGAAACATGTAAGTAGAGATTGAGATTTATCATTTAGAAAATATTTTTAAACATGGAGAAGATATTATTAAAATAAAAATAGTATATATACAACTAAATAATGGATTGCATTGAAAAGTAGTTAATTTCAGGCTGATGGATGAGGGATATTAGGAGATACTTTTATTATGGAAGTATCCAAAACCATTCCATGTGAGTTACCATTACTCAACATATACCAATTATTAGTTGTAAACAATTTATTCCTACATCATTATGCTCGGTTTTCAACATCTATTCATGTTTATTTACAGATAATTTCCCCTCAAAAATTTAACTAACATATATTATCCATTTATACTATATTAATGGTTATAAAAGCATATTGTGAACTATAAAAATGATATAGGAAAAAATATATCATATATATATATGCATCTCCTATTATACTCATCTTTATAAATCTAGTCACCCCTCTCTATAATAGAACTACAAGCCCTAAAAACACATCTAAAAATATTTCTCATGACATGGATCATTTATGGAAAAGATCAAGTTGAATAAGTTATAGATCTCATGTGTTCCATAAAGGTTTTATAAGGTTCCAATATAGTGTACAATAATGGATTTCCGAATAGGTCCTTCATTGAATTGGAAATATAGTGACCTATGACTAATATACAAGAAAATTACATCATTTTAGATTAATATTCAATAAATTAAAAAAATAAGTGCTTGAGTACCATAATAGTTTTGGGTTTTTATAAACATGGTAAAATCGCATATCTTGGTTAAAGGTCTTCAAAATCTCCCACAATGACCTCCACATTTACTAATCCTACATAAAACATTTATTCATAACATGTGAAAAGGAAACAAAATAAAGGGGTGATCCTAAATTCTCAATAAGGGTAAATAAAGGATATATTTAAGAATAGTTCGGATAATAAGGGTATGTGAACATGATCATGAAAATAGTAGATCATAACCTACTGATCAAAGACCATATACAAGAATATTGGTATAAATCATGGATGTTTATAAGACCACCATCATATTGAAATAAAGAACAGAATCCATGAAATCCTAACAATGGAATAAAACATGGGATTATTGTTGACACAGAATCATATAATATGATTTCCAAAATATTCAAGTAATTACTTCCAAGACCATATTGGTAGTATGAGACCACTCCCTATACCATCTTGGTATTCATGGTTCACTCTCATGGCCATATTAATAGCATGAGTTCACTCCTCATACCATCATGGTAGTCATGGTTCACTCCCAAGACCATCTCAGTATATCTCATGAGATATAAACATTTACCCAATGCATGGGAGACAGATATAGGTCCCTCCCATCCAATTGTGACATCATACATACATTTTCCTCAAGATCATAACTAATAATATCATAACCCATGAAATGAAAATGGGTATTATAAACATGTAAAATTATCATAACCTGTGGAAAACATATAGGTTTCATAATAATTTCATCAAAATAAAAACTCATAAAAGAGAAATGATTTTCATAAACATATAACATGTTAAAGAGAAATATATTTCATAAACCTAAAACCCATAAAAATATATACAGGTTTCATAAAGAGCATGTAAATAATAATAACTCATTCATAGAAAGGACATGAAATGAACCAGTACATTATTTCCAAAAAGGTAAAGAGTAACATCAACAGATGTCAAATTAGATGAAATATAGTTTATAAATATCAGTCAAAATGTATCTTTAGGAAAATATCCTTCATCCTTTGATAAAGTCTTCTTAATACATAAAACCATTTGACAATTATTTTCTTTTAAAATATATTTAAAACTTATTAAGAAGAATTTAATTCATTTGGAAATCATTTTCCTTGAAAACATATAAAATAATCTCTAAAAATACTGAAAAACATTTTTATTCATAAAAACTTTGAAAAATTATAAAGAAATCCAGAAAATTTTTGGAACATAATTTCCATGAGAATACATTGAAAACTTATAAATAGTCAATGAAATGGTTTTGAAAACTATTTTTCTTTTAAAATAGTTTTAAAACATATAAATACACCTAAAAATGTTTTGAAAACCATTTTCCTTTAAAATAATTATAAAACATTTTAATCATTCTTAAAAATGTTTTGAAATATATTCTCCATGAAAACATATAAAAGAAATTAAAAAAAAAGTTTTAAAACCCATTTTTCTTGAAATATTATAAAAGGAGTTAAAAACTTTTTTGAAAACCATTTTCTATGAAGATATGTTTGAAATTATTAAAAAATAACATCTTAACATGAAAAAAAACTTTTAATTATTGATGTAATTTTAATCCATACATGTCATACAAGGTAAAAATATCATTTTATAACGGTAAATTGGATAGAAAATTTCATCATTATAAAAGAGACAAGAATATTCCTTTGAAAACATTGGTAAAAGATAGAAATTATAGAAATTTCTTTAAATGATTATATTATAATAGTATAATATTATGGTAACCAATTTTTATATATCTTGGTTTTCAAGGAACATAGATTTATGATAGGAGAGAGGGAAAAGTTGGGATTTCATAAAAAAATTATTAAATATTTTATGTACCAAAGAGTATAAAAAGGAAAAACTGCCTTAATATATCATGAATAACCAGAGGATAAGATAATTCAAGAATGTATTATGATATGAAACATAATTATTCATCAAAAGAATAAAAAACATAGAAAAACTCAAAAAGTAATGAGATTGTCTAAATAAACTCTTATAATTGGGTAACATGGGATCATACTCTCTATGAAATAAAGGAAACTAAATAAGGCATAAAATACCATCAAAAGATAGAGATTCATTATATAACAGGTAAAAAAAATTTATATACACCTTGAAATTGTTTTTAGGTTCATAACAAAACACTAGTCTCAAAGAAACAAAATTTGAGACAAAACGTTTTTACCGATTTGGTATCTTTTGAAACATAAACCCTGTAATAAAACCAAATGATAAATGGTTAAATAACTAAATGATATGACTCATGTAAATAAGGTGGACCATGGTTTTTTAAAGCCTACCAGATTAGAAATATATAGTTTAGAATACTTGGTCTGGATTAGTGATTAGGATGGGTGACCTTCTGGGAAGTTTCTCAGGTTTTGTGTGAGCGAGGATGAAGCACACAAGAATGGACATGTGTTGGCTGGTGGAGACAGTCATTTGTCAGATAACCTGTTCAGGAAAGTTGGTGGGCAGCGGGGTTGGGACCATGTGTCTGCGTGGAAACTAGTAGTATCTGTCAGGCCGTGACCCGATGTCCATGTTAGGGTGGGGTGTTTTTTCTATCACTGGGATCTAGTTGTTACATTTGGTATCATAGGAGGAACCCAGCCTTTAGTGTGGTGCACTACATTGGTAGACATGTAGGTACCAAAACTAGGATGTTGTTCTCTAAAGGTGGGGTGAATGTAAGAACAACAAATGATAAAGTGTTAAATGACTAAATGATATGAATCATGTCAATATGGTGCACCTTCCCTTTTAGGAGCCTATTGGATTATATATCCATAGTTAAGAATTCAGGGCATGGAGTAGTGATTAGGATGTGTGACCTTCTGGGAAGGTCACCCATGGTGTGTGTGAGTGAAGAAAAAACACCTTAAAAAGGACTTGTGAATTCTTTTGGGGGTATTCATTAGTCAGATGACCTGTTTAGGCACATGCGTGGGGATCAGGGGGGGACCACATGTCGGTAGGGCAATTGGAGGTACCTGGCTGGCCATGACCCAATGAAAATGTTAGGGCGGGGTGTATGTGCTATCACTGGGATCGATTTGTTACAAACCCCATGAATGAAAGTTCAAAAAATTGATATTTTACTACCCATAAATTTAGGTATAAGATAAATAGAATAAAATCATGGAAAGTACTTACACTACACAAAAGAAAATAGTGGTGAAGATAGCATATATCTCATAGGAATAAATAGTGAGATTAAATCCTCTTACCTTCTGTCTGGACACAAGTCATACACGTTCAAACCACCTATATAATAAATATTATTTATTATAAAACATTTAAGGAACCACATAATTTTATCTATTTCAATATATGTTTTTATTAATAACATATGTTACCCATTGTTAACAATCATATGTTATGGTTTCACTTCGGGTAATATTCTATTTATTATTCGCATGTGTCTTAATTTTTTATATCATAAACATTTATAATTTATATCATTATTTCCAAAATAAAAACCATTATATAGAAGAAATTTTTATACAATATATGGGTATTACAATAATTTATATAATATATATGTATGGAACGAAATATATAGTTCATGGAGACTGCAAGTCGTACGTACCCATGGTGGCTATTTTCGTTTAATTATCATGGTGATAAAATGATAGTAAAAAAATTATTTGTATATATATGTATATAAATATAATTATTAAAGAAGATTAATTATATCATATATGTAGTAAATATTAACTAAATTTATCCTTAATACAATCCATGTGGTTTTTGGACGAATCATATCGCTTTGAGGGGGTGGTAGTTCAAGCTTCCTCAGAAAAAATAATTGTATTGAAAAAAATGGAATGTAAAAATGATATTTATTGTAAAAAGGAATAAATATTCTTAAATACATAATAAATTTAATATATTACATATATAAATAGTTTTTCCATCATTTTTCCGCCATGGTTGGTTGTAATGAAGAAATGAACCATCATCATTTAGTGAGGTTGTACTTCACTTTACATCGAAACAATATGTTCATTACCCATTAGATGTAGGTTTTTGTAAGTGTAGGCGGTAAAATTTACCTAAAAGTATAAAACTGTATTTACGATACTGGTGTTGGAATATTATCATATAATAAAGAGAGATGTTGGGGTGTATAAGTAAAATAAAAGAAAGCATTTGAGAGAAAATGTTACCTCTTAATCAGGTAACTCCATTTGGATCGTGCCAAGAGGCTTCCATGGATTTCCATATTTCCAAGGGATAGATTATAATTGTAAGGGGGTTGATTATAAGTTTACTAGGATGTTATTATCAAAATAGAATAGGTTTTAGATGTATTAATAAGAGGGATAGGTGGTGGACTTTTATAGGGAAATAAAAGGACTCACTTGGAATTTTTGAAAACAAGTTCGGTTTACACATCTCCTTACCTAAAAAATGTCACACCAAACAAAAATAAATCACTAATTTAAGGTCTGTGGTATAATTATGGGGATAAATTGGTGTTTCAAAATTTTATTGATCATTTGGGCCCTTAATTTTAAGGATTAGTACATAATTATGATTAATTTGACCTTAATCATTGTGATTAATTGAAATTACTTTTACTTCTATTTTTTGTCAAATATAATTTGATCTAATTAAAATAAAAATTATATACTGAATAAAATTTTATAATTTTTTTTTAAATCCAATTCATAGAAGAGGAAAAATTATGATTAATGATAATCCTACAGATGGAACGAAATTATGAATTTTTTAAGTAGAAAAATGTTAAAATGTTTTTTAAGTTTTTATTATCAATTTTAAGGTGGAATTGTTTATAATGAAATATATTGTATTAATAAATGAATAATTTATCTAATTTGAAAATAAAGAATTAAATTATAATTTAACATTAAAAATTATTTAAAAAAAAGTAGTTTTTAACTAAATCATGGTAGTTTTCGCTAATCATAAAAACTATATGTTTCCAAGAAAAATCCCACAAATTTACCCTTAGATAATATTGATGTTATAAATTCAAAAAAAAGTTTATTTTATCAAATTTATTATATAAATGTTTCTATTATTATTTTTACTTTTCTCATAGATGTACATGAAATGTAGTTCATTTGAGAAAATTGTATTTTTCAAACATATAAAGGCTTTAATAAAAAATATGTTTTTCATTATAAATATGTTATGTTTATATAAAGACATTATAATAATATTTGATAAGTGTTTACTACAATTCATATTACAATGTTTTACTAGCTAGGTTCTAACTAACTCATTTAAAAAATTAAAACAATAAAATCATGTTGAATAGAAACTTAGTATCGTGTGTAAAGTATTCCATGTCGATGATCCTTGTGAAAGAAATATTTAACTTACTAAATTTAAAGAAATAAATTTGTATTAAAATTTTCAGGTTAAAATAGCTTTGTGAGAATATTAATATTTCCTTATAAATTCAATTATATTTCATATATATTTATAATTAATTGGTAACCTATGAATTCATTTTATATTGTTTAATCAATATATTTTAATAAATTATTAATAATATTCATAAAATATAATTTAATGTTAATGTTTTTTGATATTATATTAAATAATCTTATTTTGATAACATATTATTATTCGAGAAAACTCGGTCTTTCCAGTTATGTAAGTCATCGAGGAAAGTCATTATTGTGCATAATGGAAGCTGACCTCAATGTTTTGTATAGAGTATGCCAATTATTATATTGCATGTAGTGAAAAATTATCATGGTGTTTAATATAACACAAACAAAACATAGTGATTTCATATAAAATGAACTATATTTTTTGTTTCAGGAAATGAAAAATATCGAATTGTTTTTTTCAAAAAAAACTCTCAAATTCTCAAGGTGTTACATTCTACCACCATTAAAATGAATTTATCCTTCAAAATTCATTTGGGATATCAAAGGCTCAGTACTTGAATGTTTCGTTAATAGAAACCCACATCATAAAAATGAATACTAAAACATCCCATAAAAATAAAATGTTGGAACCATAATGTTTACCCGATGTAACATATAAAAAGGTTTCAACATAGAAGAACATAGATTGGGAGTGAATATTGGACTTGGAGGAAAAACATAATTATTTATAGGGATTGATTGATGTCATCAATCAAAATTGTAAGAATGTTAAATGAAATGTTGAGGGCCTCAAATTCATAAATAAGTGATGATTTAAAAGTCCAACAGTTGAACAATAATTATAGTATTATGACCACACATTTTCATTTTTTATCATTATCCTATCATTGAGTAATTCTTTTATTGACCAAGAATACATCAAAATTTTTATTCTATGGTTTTTTATTTATCAATTCTAAATTAATACATTACATTAATAAATGGAAGTCCATAAATTAACATTGATTCCTGTAGCACTAAAATATGATTTTTTTAGATGTTACAGACCATAAAAGAATAAAAATTATAACTATTTATCTATAAATATTCTTACAAAAATATGGTTCATACATTAATTTAAAAACATAAAAAGTAACAATATCATTCCATCATAAATAATTATTCATTAAAAATAATTATACATAAACCAAGATTGATTTTTAGCCAGTGGTAGGTGTGAAACCCTTATTGTCCTTCAGTCATGGGTTCAAGACCCGCAGACATGCGAGACATTACTGTTTGTCACCCTAAAAACATGATGTCCTTTTCTATAATCAAAAATATATAATTTCTAAAAAAATATAATGTACATCCTTTAAATATGGTTAATCCCTAAATAACCATTTATATATGTTTTTTAGTACTAAATCAATACATTAATACATACTATAGAGTTTAGCATATATTTTTCATGAAAGGTTAACCTAATATCCCTTCTGAAAGATGTTAATTCACATATTTAGACAGAATTTCATGAAATTAGATTAACATTGATCCTCTATATAACAGAAAGTACAAACTGACTGAAAAAAAACATTTTTATTGATTTTGTTGAACATGAGGCACAAAAGATACATCACATGGGTCTAAAGTAGAGATGGAACAAAGAATAATGAACAAAAAATTTGATTCCCTCAGTGGGAAAGGAACCAAAGTTAAGGAAGTGGGATATACATTGGTTTTTGGGATCCGTGGATGCCATGAATTTAGCTACCATGTTCCCCTCCCACCAAGTGTGAGTGATCTCTGTGTGGGTGGTGATGAGTTGATTTCACTTACTGACAATATACTCAATGTTCCATGGAATATTTTCCGATTCTAAAAGTTCTTTGTAGAGGATCAGTGAGACTATATCCGCCTCATCCAGGGTAATGTGCCTTTTCTTGCATAACTCCTGGCCCATGACCAAAGCCAGAGCCTCCACCTATAAAATGTCACCTCTCCCATAACAGGCAGTGAATGATGCTAATACAAACCCCTCCATGTCCCTAATAACACCTCCAACATGAATATCACTATAGAGAGGATACCCATACGAGTTTATATTGATCTGACACTTGGGATGACTTAAATGATCCCAATGCCCTTGCCCCGAGCTATTGGTTTGAGTAGAAAAAAATGATTTGGGAGAATTGGACTCACAGAAGGAGCGGCCTGGTATTTGGTGCACAAGCTGACTAGGAATAATAAACAATTCCACATTTTGAATATGATGTCGGCATGAGAGGCTTCAGCATTCTTATGGAAGGCATCATTCTATGCCCTCCATATGGTCCAACATTCGACCAAGAGAATGACCACATAGCCTTTCCTCTCAGGACCCCGATCGCCCGAACCCCAAAACCCTAATCTAAAAAAACTATATTTCATGAATACATGAGAATTACGCCCTAAGGGGACCCCGTATTCCTATCAAAACCATCTCACCCACTTGATATCAAAAAATTGGTGTCCCGCTGTTTCATGTTAGGGGTCACTTCTACAAAAGAACTTGGAAGCCAAGCTTAGTCTCATGTGTGGGATCTTATCATCATTGGGAACAACATTGCGCCTCTCCCTCCAAAATAAGAAATTGAACTTAGATGGAACCTCTTCGTGCCACAACATCTATCCCCACAGGTCTCCATTAGTTGGATCCATCCCCAATATATAAAATTCTGTGAATGATAATTCCCCCGATGTAGAACCCGTAAAAATGAGCCTAACTAAATCTTTGCTAAGAAAAACATTGTTGAAAGAGGCTCTTTGGTTCACATACAGGATTGACTGGATAAAATTGGGGTGATCACATGCCTCTCTATATGAAAGGGATGGAGTGGGAAAACCTGGATAAGACAACTTGCCAGTCCCCCAGTCCTGCTGCTAGAGGTTGATTTCACCTCTACCAATCATCCATCGTGAGAGAAGTCTTAGGCTCTCTACATATGGGTGGATCACCTTCCAAATCATCGAAATTCTTGACCTCGATATACTCACATCCTATCCATATCTATCTTTCATGGTCATTAACCATCATTTTTTTCCTTCCATAGCCTCCCACACAAGTTTAGCATGTAGCCCTTTCATGGTCGAGGAAATGCTCCTCAAGTTGATGCCCCCTTCTGATAATGGTCTTGCAAGATTCTTCTCGGAGACCCATTAATGTCTGCCTTCCATTTTCCCATCCCATATAAAGGAAACCAAAATCCTCTCCATTTTAACAAAGACACATTTAAGGACCTTCAGAATTGATGGAATATGCATGGGAATAGACACCATTAAACTGTTCATGAGAGTTGTGCAACCATCTTCTCTTACAATTGATGTTATGCCCCAAGATCTTGAAAACAAAATTTTCAAAGTGATGCACACAAAGAGAATTGGTTCTAACTATTTCTCCAGGACACTCTATAGGGAAGTCCGATTTTCTCATGCTCAGGCTGACATCCAGATCCCTTTACCTCATGTCATAACCCTTCTTGGTTATAAAATAAAGGATTTTTTCCCTATTAACCAACTTCCCACTCCACTAATAGTAATAACCTAGAATCTCATTTATCCCCAAACATGTTATCCTACTACCATTAATAAACCAAATTTTGTCAGCCACAAATCGTCAAATGTGAGAATTACCCGATGTATGTCAGTTCCTATATGGGAGAATTTTTCCTGTGAAAAGGCCCTAGTTAATGGAGTACCTAAGATATTTTTGAGCGGGGATGAAGATAGTAGGGGATATAGAATCCACATTTCAAATTCTTGTGCACACCTAGAAGAAACAAAATTGATTTACCTTAAATAAAGTAGAGATCCATGCTAAGATGATGCAGCAAAAAAGATGGTCTCTAGTCAAGTCGGAGAACACCATGCAGGACAAGACCCTCAAAATAAAACCACAATCCATCTAATAATAGGCATTTCTCATGTATAATTTAATCACTATATTACTCTAGAAGATATTTTTATTTAGGTCACTAATCCAATCAAACCATTTATAGACTTAACCTTGATAAAACCATGTTGTTTTGAAGCAATCCAAGTATTCCAATGAAGATCCATCCTTCTATTGAGAATACTCACAAGGACCTTGGATAGAATGTTTCACATACTTATTGGTCAATACAGCTCAATGGATTGGGGATAACACAACTTATGTAGTAGCACCATATTAGTTTCATAGGCAATACATGTAAGATTCCTCCCTCCAAAGTATCCCTTCACCGGTCTCATGAGATCCCCTTTAAAAATATCCCTTGAGCCCCTATAAAAAGTTCTAGGTATGCCGTCAAGCCCTGAAGCACTATCCAGGTTCTATGTCTAGATAACCAGATTCACTTCATCTTCATCCAAATTCCTTCACAACTACTCATCAATTTCCTTCAATACCCAACTAGCAATTCCCTAAAACACATCAGCTGCTCTACTCCGATTACCTCCATTCATGCCCAGATTGGGGACTTCCAGGAGAGCTTTAAGGATAGCATTGGCCAGATCACCCACTTCCTCATGGTCTGTAGAGTAGGTTTCATCCCACCTAAGGATGTTGTTCATGTGGTAGAGACATCTTTATTTCATACATACATGGAAGAAACAGGTATTCCAATCCCCCTCGTAATGCTAACGGAATCTAGCTCCCTCTCTTGCTAGTCGTTCCTACCTCAAAGGGATATCAGTGAGGCGGACCTTCTTAATCCTCATATAATTAAACATGTTTTCATCCCATTCATGTTCCATTCATTTCCTGAATAATTCAAGCTCTATATTGACTTCGGCATGATCCTGATCATAGCTAGGGAGAAAATTACTCTAGATGCGTAGTAAATGTTTAAGACACCTCAACTTCATGTTGATAGTTATCCATGGTTTCCCCATGTGGATGAGAGACCATGACTCCCTAACCTGATCGTATAAACTTGGTTCATCTGCCCACATTTTAGAAAATTTCAAATTCTCTTCCATCGTAGACCTTGAACCCATGGAATGGCGCAATATAGAATGATCACAATGGAACCAAACTAGGGGTGAAACATGATTGTTTGGGAAAATATAAATAGATTCCTCATTCATCATGCAGAGATCGAGACGACACTAGGTTAATCTTCCTCTTCGTTGATTATTACCCCATGTAAAATGAACTCCCACATAGCCCACATCCATAAGCCTATTCCATGCTGAAAACAAAAAAAATCCTGACTAGCACTCTAGGGAATGTCACAACCCACTTTTTTCTCCTCTTGGTGAGAGAAACTGTTGAAGTCACCCCCTATAATCTAGGAGTGTCATATGATATAAGTCCTTGAAGGACACATGACATATCTTTCCTATCATGTGCATTTCAATTGGCATAGATGAAGGAGATGATGAACTCTTGAGTGCCTACATAGACTTTTTATCCAATATAGATATGATGCACTCAAACAATGTACCTCATTGTGTTCCATCCAAAACAAATATATATGAGAATTAAGAGGATCCATGTGCATGAAACCATATACTCGGAGCCTCTGTGCATATTCTTTATTTTTCTTGAAACCGGTTTGGGTTCATGGATCGCCACCATAGCTACATAATTGATGAAAATATTGTTATCAATGAAGTCAGAATTTGCATGGGCCCATACACCATGGGAATTCTAGATAAAAACATTAAACATTGAAATGTGCACGTATGTCTTGGGACCTATAATCCTAGACCATGGTGTCAGATGAATCAGGGGAACTCTCTTGGATTTGTTTATGCTTCATTTGTAACCTTGTGCACATCCCCAGGCTTTGTTCTGACAATTTGAGGAATGTTTGTTGAAGAAGATAAAAAGGTTTGGAGGAATTCCCTTTCACTACACTAATAGAGGAATGACCCAAGGTCTCTATCTTCTTGTTAACTCAAACAATGGTGGTCCAAGGCAATAAATCATGAGAAGAACTAACCCCTTATAGGTTCCTTGACATAATTTCCTTAGAATAACTGGACCCATCCTTATCTCTTTCCTTTGGAATAACTGAGTGGGTAAGAACTTCGTGGATGCTCCTGGGCATGGTCAGAGAGATGTTATAATGATCAAAAGGATACTCAAGTAAAGAGAGCATGATAGGGAGGGTCCCCGAGGAGTAAACACGTGAAAATAGAACCCTCTTTAGAAGAGAACCATTTGAAAGACAGTGGGAGGGGTTTTGTAAACGAGATTGACATCCCAGAAGCGCAGGGTGAGAAAGACAACTATTTTGGGGAACAAGTGCCAATCTGGAGGATTGAACATGGGTAATGGAGGGGAGAAATGCCCCCTTAGGGCCGGTGGGGGACCAATACCTGCAAAAGATGAGGGAACAGTCCCATGCACCACTTGATTAGGTCCTGAGGAAGGCCCCACAGATAAAGGAGGGACCCCTCCCAAAGAAATAATAGAGACTTGGCATCGAGAGGCGTTTTGATTCTTCCTACACAATTAAACAGATGAAATTGAAAAAGTCAAGAAGGATAGTACCTGGGAAGCACATGGTAAATGAAATCCTGGTTCGAGATGAATGATTCCTGCACCCTCAGAGATAACTTCTCCAGAATGGGAAGTGATAAATCCATCCCGATGCAAATCAGGGCCATAGAAGTCTCTACTATGACATATGTACATTAATACACACATAAAATCCTCCATGTTAATAACCAATAGCCTTGAGAAAGGCACCATTCTATAAGGGAAAAGGAATACCCAATAGATTGATCCGGACCGCAATAAGTAAACACTCTTTCCTTTCTACACCTCTATGGACCAATGAGCCAGATTGAAATTCCAGTGACCCTAGATACGTGATTCATTACACTAGTCAAAGATGAAATTTTCTTCCGATGTGAAATCAAGTCAGAACGAATTCCTATGAAGAGTGGAAATGAAAGCTGGCACTTGTAGCCCCGAGGAATCCAAAATACACATGAAAGTTGGTAGGGGTGGGAGCGCGAAGATGAAGCAAGCCAAAAGGTTCCACATAAGGCCCTCCATGGCCTCATAAATGGCCGAAGAACTTACCTCAAGTGAAATCCATGACCCATATCGTGATACTAAAGGAGAGACTAGCTGGACAACCAGGAAGAACGCTTGAGGAGAGCGGCCTGAAGATATACATAGAGCCTCTCTGAATGAACGACTCATCCCACTCGACATGGAAGAGGGGTCCATGAGACCCATTGGGGTTGACGGACTAACGACCGGAGGATCAAAACTATGGTCAAAGATCATGGGGGCCAGAAACTCAACTGGTGATCAACACAGTAAGGGGCCAATAGTAAAAAATATCGAAATACAACTAATGCTTGGGGCGCAGTCTTGATAACAATAGGATACGCCATTCAAATCTACCCCATAAAGTACCATTTCATTATCACATTCCAAATATGTTAATAAGATTATTTTATATTCCCTTGAAACATGGTATTAATCTTATCTACCAATTATAATTTTGGAAAAAAATTCATTCTTCATTATACCAGAGTATATTGGCTATATTCAATAAATAAAAACAAATCCTATAAAATTCATCAATGATAACATAGCCCACCTATTAATAAGTCCTTCATTAATTCAATGGTAATCAGAATTGAACAATTTACTTATTCATAAAATAATTATATTAACATAAAGAATGTATTAATGGTTACTACCTCTTCATTAAAATATCACCTTGTCATTAAATTAGTCCACCAATCCATTGAGAATATTCAACATAAACATGTAAATACTGAGTAAAAAATATAAGTAAAACAACCATAGTATATTTCATCATTCATATAAAATAATTTTTGTATCCAAATACATATAAATTTTTATTATTATAACTCATTTTTATTCCATCAAAATGGATACCTCATCCTATTACACAGTAACTATTTCCTTTTATATTTAATCTATAGTAACCTCATCATCAATAATGTATCCATTACTCTCACCACCCTACTGATCCTCTTCTAAAGCTTTCCTATTATGATATTGAGTAAAATAATGGCCATTTATTCCACATTTAAAATACATAACCGTCAATGATTTATTATAGAATCTAATATTCTTATCCTTTCTGTTAACCAAACTCTTCATTTTTCTAATGAAATCTGTTACGTTATGTCCTTCCTTTCAAAAGTCAAAAAATATTACTATTCCTATAAGATACACACTTATGTTATTCATTCCAAATTATAAACATAAAGGTAACTAATTCTTGTTTCCTCCATGGTCTCCATTACTCAAACTCTCAGTGAACTCCTTCTTTCTCTTCCTTCGTGAGGTCATGAGTTGGTTAAGGTACATGTTGTAAATCATGTTCCTTGAAAACAAATTAGGAATGATCCCAACTTCTTTCACACTTTTGATCAACCAAATTAACTATTCATAGCAAATATTCCATCGAATTTAAAATTAATCCAGTTCATTCCAGTTCCATCCATTGAAAAAAACCAGAAGAATTGTGTGAGCATTACTTATTATAGTAGAAATCCACATATACATGAAAAGATTTTCATATGGGATTTCTAAATCACAACAACTTCCTTAATAAAAGACACCCTATATTCATGATAGGTTATTCATAAACAACTTATATGTATTATTTTATAATTATTTGTAAAGAATTTGTGAATTTTGAACGCTTATCCTCTGGGTCTGTGAAACTAGGTGTCAAGAAAGGCCATCTATAATGTACCAGATTACCCAGATTCTGGACTGGAACATCTTTATAGAGAGTTTTTACCCCTAGGTACATCTGTTCAAGAGCCACATCAACTAGTAATATCCAAAAAGGATGTATTTCTATGAAACCACTCACTATACCCTTTTCCAAAATACTCAAGAATTTTCCTAAATGTCGACTAATCCTTATTCTTATCCTTGGTGAAATCCCTAGACATATTCTTAGAAATATACCTCGGGATCTAACTAATTTTTTCTTATCCTAGTTTCCAAAGGTTGAAAAAACCAATAATTAGATACCAATTACAGTGAACTGAGAGTATCATACGTGGATATTATATCAGTTTACATGAATATTCTATACATTACCAAAAATATGTGCCCAAAGATCATAATAGTTTGTATCTTTGGATACATGGAATGAATATTCTATCCTTGTGAAAGATCTTCAACATATCCCATAACAATCTCCATCTTTTTTACAGCTACAAGAAACCATTCTTCATATCCTCGGTAAAGGAATCAAAAGAGAGGGGTGAGATAAAATTTTTAGTAAGGTTAAATAAGGTTGAAATGTAAGAATAATTATGAGAATAAAGGTATTAGAACATGATCATAAAATTAAAATATCATACCCTACATAATTATGAATTGTGTCATAACGCATGGCGGTTCATAAGATATGAATCATAAAAAATAAAGTACATAAGCCATGAAATCATAACATAGGAATAAAACATTGGATCATGTTAGTCACACAAGAATATAATATGATTTCCATATTATCAAAGGTATGGTTAGCAAGACCATCTTGGTTGAATGGGTTCACTCCCCATATCATCTTTGTCATCTTGGTTTACACCCATGGCCATATTATTAGCATGAGGTCACTCCTCATACCCTCTTGGTAGTCATGGTTGACTCCCATGACCATCTTAGTCTGTATCGTGAGATATAAATACCCACTCAATTCATTGGAGAGATATATAGGTCACAATCATCCTATAGGGAAATCATCCATCCATGTTCCACAAGATCCTAAGTAATCATATCATAACCCATGAAATGAAATGGGTATTATAAACATGTTACAATATCATAACTTTCGGAAAGGTAAAATTTTCGTAATCATTTCACCAAAATCATAACTTTTGAATGATAAAAGGATTTCATAAACATATAACTGGTGAAAGAGAAATATAATTCATAAACATAAAACTACTTAAAGAGAAATGGGTTACATAAAGTCCAAGACATTATGTATAACCCATTCATAGAAAGGATATGAAAAAACCTGTTAGATCATTTCCTAGAAGGCATGCATAACATCAACATATTTAATATTAAATGGAAAATAATTTAGGAATATATTTAAAAAATTGTTTTTTAAGAAAATAGTTTCTATTATATTATAAAGGATTTTTTATACATAAAACCATTTGAAAATAATTTTCTTATAAATTATCATTAAAACATATAAAGAAAAATTGAAATCATTTGAAAATGTTTTTCCCTAAAAACATATATAATAATCATCAATATAATTTAGAAATCATTTTCTTATAAAATATTTTGAAAACATATATTGAAATCCATAAAATTTAAAAAAAAATCTTTAAAATTTCACTAAAAACATATAAATAGTATAGTTAAACGTTTTGAAAACTAGTTTCCTTAAAAATAATTTTAAAAAATATAAATAAATGTTGAAATTTTTTGGAAACCATTTTCTATTAAAATAATTTGAAATCCTATAAATAAATCTTTAAAATATTTTGAAATTAATTTTACTTTAAAACATAAAAAAAAATTAAAAAAAATTTAAAAAATTTTCCGTGAAAAAATATAAAAGAAGTTTGAAAACATTTAGAAAACCATTTTACATAAAAATATATTTAAAAAAAATTCTTAAAAAACAAATATTTAATAGTAAGATAAATCTTCAAATGATTGATGGTAGTTAAATCCATACATGTCGCACGAGGTAAACATAACATTCCTTTTTCATGGAAAAATAGAATGAAAATTGTCTCATTCAGAAAGCGACAAGAAGATTTCCTTAAATACATTGGTGAATTAAAACAAAGGCAGAAATTATTTTAATGATCATATTATAGTAGTATAATATTCTTTGAACCCCTTTTTAGAAAACATGGTTATGAAGGAACATAGATTTCTTACTAGATATATGATAAAGTCGGCCATTCTAAAAAACAGTTTCTTAACTATCTTATGTACGAAAGAGAAAAAAATGGCACCATGTCATTAATATATCATGAATAAACATAGGATAATAGAATTAATGAATGTATTGATATATGGAAGATAATAATTCATCAAAGGAAGTATAAACATATAAATTCATGAAAAGGAATGATATTATCTCAATAAACTCTAATAAATTGGTAATGTGGGGTCATACTCTCCCTGTAAGAAAAGTAAATTAAATAGATATTAAAATATCATTAAAATAATTATATTCATTATTTTACATGTTTAATGGAAGTATATACCACTAAAAAGAGTCTAGGTGTAAAAAAACATGAGTCTCAAAGAAGGAAAAATAAGAAAAAACATTTTTACTGATTATGTAACATTTTAATCTTAAACCCCTAGAATGAAAGTTAATAAAAAGGATATGTTAATAAAAAAAATTTATTCATATAATTCATAGAATAAAATCATGTGTAGTATATACACCATAGAAATTTAAAGATTTGTCAACATTGAATATATCTCTCTGGGGATAAAATGTGAGATGAAGTCCCCTTACCTTGTGTCATGAATCTCATCATACACATTCAAACCACATGTATAATAAATATAAATTTATTATAAAATTTTTAAAGAACCATAAAATTTTATCTTATACCGTATATGTTTTTATTACCTCCAAATATTACCCTCCTATTAACAAAACTTTGTTAAGGATTCAGTTCGGGTAATATTCTATTTATTTTTCTCATGTGTCTTAATTTGGTATATCTTTCATATTTAAACATTATATCATGATTTCCTGAATTTAAACCATTATATAAATAAAAATTATATACATTATATGTGTAATATAATAATCTGTATAATATATTAGTAAGAAATGTAATACAATATTCATGGAGACATTAGGTCGTATGTACGAATGAACACTATTTCCTTTTTATTATCATGTTGATAGAATGAATGTAAATTAAATATATTTAAATATATATATATATATATATATAATTATAAATGTTGATTTACTATATCATATATATCATATATATTAACTAAACTCGTTCTTAGTACAATCCATGTGCAGTTTGAATGAACACTATCACATTGAGGGGATGGTAGTCCACATTTCTTCAAAAAAAATTATCATATTAACCTAAAATGGAAAATAAAAATGATAGGTGTTGTTAAAATGAATAAATAATATTAAAGGCATAATAAATTTAATATATGACATATATAAACATAATGCCAATCATAATTTCACCCTTGATTTGTGGTAATGGAAAAATAAAAAATCATCATTTATTGATGCAGTAGATCTCTATAAACAGAAACCACGTGTTCATTACCCATTAGATGAAGGTGAGTGTCATTTTTGGTCGAACCATATACATAATAACATCCTAGTATTTTAGGGATACTAATGTTATTATATGAGAATATAATAAATATAATTGAAGGGTGGGTAAGGAAAATAAAATAAAGGACTTGAGAGAAGATGTTACCTCTTAATCGAGTAACCCCTTTTGGTTTGGTCCAAAAGAATTCAATGGATTTCCTTATTCCAAATGGAAGGATTATTGGATTGAGGGATGATTTCTAAGAATTTGATTGGGCAAGTATTTCCCTACGATAATAGGTTTAAAAGGTGTGAGAAAGAGAGAGATATGGTGGCCTTTTAAGTGGAAGGAAAAAGGATAGACTTGGTTTTTTTTGAGAACAAGTTAGTTATACACATGTCCATACCTAAAATAATTCCTACAAAACCAAATTAAATAACTAATTTAAAGTGTGTGTAAAACATATAGGCGTAAAATTGTTGTTGGAAAGGTATCATGGTCAGTTGGGCCATTACTTTTAAGGTTTAGTCCCCAAATATGAGAATTTTGACCTTAATCACTATGCTTAATTTTAATCACATTTACTAATATTTTTTTATCAAAAATTAAGATGATATTTTTAGAAACTAAATATTTTAATGACTAAAATGAATTATTTTTGGTTTTTCAAAATTAAACTCATAGAAATGGGAAAATTAAGATTAATGTTAATCTAATAGACAGGACGATATTACATGTTTTTGAAGTACACACATTTTCAAAAGGTTGTTTTGTTTTTATATTCAATTTCATAGTGAAATTTTTTATAATGACATAAATTGTATAAATATATTTATATGTGAACTAATTATTTATTAAAAAATTTAATGTACAATTTAGTATGTATAATTATTTAAACAAAAAGGCAGTCTGTACCTAAAAAAAAGTAGTTTTTACAATTCATCATTAAATGTTACTTCTTGGAAAAATTTGAAAAACTTGACCTGGGAAAATTCTGAGGTTATGAATTCCAAAATAATTTTTTTATAAAATTAAATTTCATAATTTTGGTGAAATTTGATTTTTTTATGGATGGAAATGAAAACTAGTTCTTTTGAAAAAATAGTATTTATTAAACACATACATGATTTTTAAAAAAATAATTTTTCATTATCAATATTTTCAATTTATATAAAACCATTATCAAAATATTTGTTAATTAGTTATTAATTGTTATATTACTATGTTTTAATGGCTGGGTAATAACTGTCTTGTTTAAATAATTATAACCATAAAATTATATTTTATAGAAACTTGGTATTGTGTGTAACATTGTCCAAGTCGAAGTTCCATGTGTATTGAATATTTTACTTAGTTAATTTCAATTAATAAAAAAATTAATTTCATTTGGTAAATCATTTTTGTGACCATAATAATATTTACTTTTATATTCAATCGATTTTCATATTCATTTATAATTAATTGGAAACCTATGAATTCATATAGTATTTTATAAACGATATATTTTTATAAATTAGTTAATATTATTAATAACCTCTATTTTAACATCTTAGTTTTATCTTATTATATTAAATAATCATATTTTAATAACATATTATTGTTCCTTAAACCTTCATCTGGCGTGTTACACAAGTCATCGATGAATTTCATTATTGTGTATAATGAAATATTACCTCACTGTTCCATGTAGGGTAAGATAATATTTATAATGCATATAGTCTATTATTAAATTTTTGTGGCATATAATGCAAGAAAAAAATAGAACTTTAATATAAAATGAATTATCTTCGATGTTGTGTGAAATGAAAAATATCATATAGGTTGAATTAATTGAATAAAAATTACAAAATCTCTGGGTATTACAAGAAATATCAATTTTTAGTTTCTCTATGATTTAACCTCAACATAGATAAAATAATTGTTCATTGAAATATAAAATTAAAATCATTACAAGATTGAGGGTTTCAAATACTTATTTTCATGATGGAATGGTCTAACTAATTCCAAAAACATGTATCACCTATAATATATCCTATAGAAACCCTATATAAATTTTATTGATGATGAGTTGTTGTAATAATTTATCCAATCCAACACCTGAAGTTCATTCCATATTTTATATATAATATAAAATTGATTGGAATAAATAGTTTGATGAACGATTTATATTTCTTATAAATTGATTCTGACCCAATGAAATGGAACATGATACATAGAAATGATGATTGTAACAAATAAAGTCATTCCAACACAATATCTAATACAAAAACCCAAAAAAATCTCATTGTACCTCATCCTAAATTAAATATACTATAGTAACATCCACATCAGAAATAGATAAAAGTGAAGACTCATCATCTATATGAAGAGAAAATGAATAAAGCATATTTATTAACAAAATGGGTATGTTTCTATGTATTTCGTCATGGGTATTGTGAATAACCTACTAAAGGAAACATAAAATAGAAATCCTAATCTATAAGACCGTAGGTATGAACCTAATAATTATAATTTCAGCATAATGTTTGGTGACACCATCCAGGATTGTTTTATCACCATTGACATCCTCAGATAGTTTGAATGTTTTGAGAAAGTATAATTAGAAAATCCACTAACACATGTTGGTTCTATTTTTACCCTACCACTAGAAATGGATGGAGAAAAACATTAATGCATGACAGAAGAACAAATAATTTTGAGAAATTGATAACTACTATGACATTTATCCCATGTCATAATATCAACTTGGTAAACTTTATTCGACTTGTTGTGGCCCTATCTATTTTTTTAGCATTGATTCATCTCCTTCGGCACTATAATAATATAATATTCATTCATCTAAGAACATGAAAAAATTGTTATAATAATAGTATAGGGAATGAATAGAATTCATATTATTTTTATTATTATTTTTATTTTCTGAGGATTCCAGGAATTTATCATTAGTGCCAGTCACACTATACTATAAAAGGGTTCAATGGGAAGAAATCTAAAAAATAGAATCTTAATCTGATGAGAAAAACAATTAAAACTTTATCAATGTGACTCACATTAAAAAAACCTACTCGGATGATGAATAACAATATTACACTATGTTGAATTCCCATAATCAATGTCTTGGGATGGGTATCTAACTCTAATGGGTTGAATGAAAATGATCGTGATGTGGATCATGAATCGTAGATAATATCACTATAGAATACATATTTTTTGTGGATTCCCAAATACATGAACTCCATTAGGATAATTTGGAACAAAAATAAACAATTGAACTATCTAAGGTTTATTGATGCCTAATTTTGAAACTTATAAAATTATAAAATTAGCATGCATCTATTCGAAAAACAAAAATTAGGAAGTCCACCACTACCCAACCCACTAATGAAAAAGAAACATTTTTGCAATCAAGGAATGCTTCCATCAACTTGGAAAACATTAACATTCCAACCTCAATATAAGGATACACCTCATATAAGGAAGTTTAATACATTATATCATAAGTTTGAAATCATGACATTTCCCCAATTCATTCTTGTTAAGGTTTCAATTCTAAATTCCCTCATTATTTCAATGGATCATCAAGAATCACTTATTTGAAAACACATATTCTTTTATGAAATCAAATATACGGTCACTAAGGATAAATTAAACCTTGGTTACACTAACTATATAGACTTTTATGTGTCCATCACATTCAAAATTCATCACACAAACACTTCAATACATCAAAATATCCTGAACTTGTACATTTCAAGAATGTTGGTGATGCCTTAATTCATCTATCCCACATTTATAGAACTTATATATTTAATCTCATTCTTGTCTAGGTCATCAAATGATTTTGATACCATGATACACATTGTTTTCCCCGTAAAAGAGATCCATGGGTATAACAGTAGTTAAAAAAGTTCTCTTTGGTAGATCATGCATATATATTATTTCGGATGCCCATCCTCTTATTTAATGTTTTTTGGATATTTATTATCATTTGAATTTTATAACAACTTCATCAATTGGAAAATTTTAATTAACATAGTGGTCAATAACATGTGTTACATGTGACTTTGACGTAAATAAAATCTAAACTTAATGAATACAAACATAATTTAAGTACATGAATAATATAATCATTAGTATATAAAATTATAATAATCAATTAAAAAATAGTTATTTTTTCATTGATTTATATTTTAAAAAAGTATCATCATGAAGAACTATTTATAAAATGTATTTTATTTTATACAATAAAATGGGATTTTTATTGGTAAATGTTTAATTTATTTAGTAATAATTTAATTTATAAACTATTATGTAAATACAAATTTATTTATATTTTTTGTGAATAATATTAAAGACACTTGATGTTGCACAAGGATATTTTTTCATAGATGGTGTTTTTAATTATATTTTATATTTTAAAATGAAATATCAATTAATACTATGGGAATTTGGATACAAAAACAAATTACCAAAGTATTCTATTAGACATTTCAATATTATATAATGATAAATTATTGTGATTTTGTTGTAATTTATTTATTTATAGTTTAATAGTGAAAAAAATAATTTTTACAAACACTTAAATAATTATTAGACTAGAATGAATAATGTTTCACCTAAAAAATATAAAATTTTTATCTAGAAAAAATCATATTTTTAATAAGTAATATTATTAATTTTAATCTACTATTATGTGTTTATAATCCTATTTGTAGAATTTTCAAATCATAAGTAATACATAATCTAAATAATATTTTCATTAAGTTTTATTATAAATTAGTTTTCATAATAAATGTGAATTTATATAGAATAGTTCCATTTCATAATTTATGTCATTAATATATTCTTATTTAATGAGTTTTATTTCATTTTTAGGAATAAAATATCGATTAATATGATTAAATTTCTATAACCATTACAAGTATAAAGATACTATAATTATGGAATTATCTTTTTAAAATTTTAAAATTTTTATATAATAAATAAAGTCAATATGACCTAAAAACTAAATCAAAAAAATTAAAATATATTAAGAATATTATCACTCATTCAATTGATAATTAGTAAAAAATAATATTCATAATAGTTAATGATGCAAAGAAAATTTTTTAATAAAAAATATTTTATATATATTATTTTTTAATACATATTTAATATTTTTCCTTAACATAGAAATTTAATTAGATTTTACATGGCATAATTTTACGGTAACCAAATGAAGATTTGGTAATATCACTACAACAGAATCGCCATTTAATGGCCGTTTGTTTTTGCGTTTAGCGCCGGTTTAAACCGCTGCTACATTGTTTGGTGGCGATTTATAGAAACCGTCATCTAATAGGGTGTTGAAAATCAATTAGCGGCTGTTATTTACGTTTTGTGGTGGTTTCAGTAAAGCATCGTCGCTGCCTCATTTCGCTGTAGTTTCCCTGCATTTTGCGGCGGTTTTACGAGGCCTTGATATCACTGTTTTCGCGGCGGTTATAACCGCCACGAATAAACTCAAATTCCAGCGGCCGTAAAACCGCCACTAATGTTACGGGAACTGCTGCGGAATGAGGAATCCACGATGCTCCTATTTAGCGGCGGTTATAACCGCCACCAGTATACATTTCACGGCGGTTAAAACAGCCGCGAAATGCTTCCCATAATAAAAAAATAATTCTTTGCTTCTGCTGCACCACTGCCCTGAAAAACAAATAAATCCATAAAAAACCATCCCTGTCCTCCCACCAATGACCAAGAGCTGAATATCCAGAATAAATCACAACATCTAAAAAACATGTTTTTCTCTTAATGAGAAATAATATACAACTTTAATATTTAAAAATAGAACAAAAATATGAAACTCTGGAAAATAAGACTTTCTATTAGAGAAAGTATTATTAACACAACATTCATATATCCATCAAAGGTTCCGAAACATTCCTCATACTAATGTATACAATGTCCTAAATAGTAAATACAAGGAAGATAAAACTGCATTGATATATCATTGTAACATCCCAAACTGGATTCCACTAAATCTTATAACTTCACTTTCTTAGGATAGATCATCCATAGCAATTCCACTCTACTTATAAAAATTGATAATTTATTAATTCGTAGTTATATTAGTACCAACCCATTTATATAATGATTTTTTTGTTTTGTGGCCTAGAAACCATCCTTAATACTTATAATAAATTTGAACTGATGAAATAGCTTAAATAACACATTAGAAATATATTGTTATAAAAAATCCTATTGTGGGAATAGTTTTAGAGTTACATTGGGATATAACTTTTATAGGAATGTGTATATTTCTAGTGAGTCTTAGTTGACATCTTTTTATGTTGGAATATAGGTTAGGTGGGATATTCTAGTGACATTTTAGGAATAAACCTAGAATTAGAGTTGATTCCTCGTGTTATGTGAGGGGTTAGCCGAGTTTTTCTAGCATCCTTGGAGATATTAAGCATCATTGGATGCATATTTTTAGTTTTTGGTCATAGAATGTGTTTTTTATGTATTTTTTTATTGAGTAGGACTCTAGTTGTGGAATGATTCCCATGTTGGTAGGAGATCCTGAGATAAGTAAAACTTCTAGGTGTTATGAGCATCTTTAATGCTTGAGATTAGTGGGACTGACATGCCAATATAATTTTATTTAGTTTAGTTAGTTTTGTGAGTTTAATTTCAAAGGTGCATGACTAAAGAAGTCATCATCCATGTTAAATGGTGATGTAGGATAACGTGACCCTTGGGTTTGATTTTTTTGAATAGGCTAGAAAATACCAAGAATGCACAGTTTCATTGGTCCTATGAAATATATGAAATGGGTGTTCCCATTTCATTAATGTGACAACAATTTAGTATTCATTATCATATAAATTTCCTATTTAACTAAGGTTTGGTGGAGAGAGTTGTGTGGTGTTTTGTGAAAAAAATTTCTAGTCTCTGAGAGTTTGAGGTATGAAATCATAGGTAACACCTTAAGGGGTATTATCACATAACTACTTGGTTTAGGGTTGTGGGATCTGAAATGGCTGTGTTAACCGATCACTCCCTAAGTGAGGTTACCTAGGTATTAACTATGTTGTAGTGAGTAATGTAGACCAGTGTTTTTAGTAGAAAATCTATGTTATCCTAGTTCGATGGATGACTATGTAAGAGGATCGAGTTTGATAACATCATCAATCTTGGTTAAAGTTCAAGATGTAGTTATTGATGTTGATTGAATGTGTGCACATGGAATGAGGATTTCATAATGCATGTGATTATGAATAGAACATTTCTATTTATTATTTAGTGGATGATGTAAATCTATGTGGTAGGAAGTGAACCACAGGTTGTTCAAGGATGGAATATTAGTTCTAGATTAGGCTTCAGCGTATGCCAAGGATGGATTTTCATGATGGAAGATGGTATAATTATGTTGACTCACATCCAGAAACCATGTTTACTGGTGGACAAAGTTTTTTTTCATGGGAATTAGATTCCTATTTTTATTAAAATAATCAATATTAAAATCCTATGGTGGGGAGAATCACACAAGTCATGGAAAATGTAACCTTTGGGAGAGTGGTTGTAGACTGAATAGTCATGAATGGTCAAAATGACTTTCAAAAGTCTGTGAGATATAAAATTCATGATTTCCATACATGGAGGAGGTGTTGAATTTAAGACTTAGGTATGAGTTTGAATCAGTTTTGTAAATTAAATTCAGACTCAGGCTGCAAGTGAAATATAGGAAATGTGATAGATTGATATCACATATTTTCTTGTAATTTTGCATGATGTTGAAATGGTTGGTAGAGTATGCACCCATTAAATCACACCACGAGTCAATTTTGGAATTCGGTGGGTTCATCTCAATTATCACGATATAACTTTTCAATTTATGTTAATATGATTTAGTTTTCAAATAAAGGCATTGGCCATCAATTTGGATGTCCTCTAAGCAGGTCAACCTAAAGCATTCTGACTGGAATTTCAGTAAACTAGTGCATGTTGTGAGATAAGATTTCTTTATGTAAGTTGTATTAATAATGAAGAGTGTGTTTTGGTTATGACCCTTTAGTTTAAATTTTTAGGACTAGATTAATAGTGATGGTTGATTTGTAAATGGAGGTAGTGGTTTTCATGTGGAACTGCTTCATAAGGATTTTTCAAGTGAACTCAAGTGAGATCTATCTTAAATAAAGCAAGAAAATCTCGAACATGTCAATGTGAAACTAGAAGTGATGTATAGTAGTATAGTGCTCATGGTTTAGTGGTTTGAGAATTACTATGGTGGGAAGACACTATGGACCTATAAATCATGTGGTGCTCGCTTTAAGTAGTTTTCATTGTTAATGTGTCTGAGTGGTGTCACTTGGTTTAATGTCTCTGGATTAAATTCAGATGGCAAAGAAACCTAGGGATAGGTGATGAGAGGTAGTTTGGGGGGTCTTATTAAATTGTACATCCTCTAGATGTGGGTGTTGGTAAAATTCAATACGATCATTACACGGAGTCGTGGGAGTATAACTATGGTTTCTTATGAGTATGTATGGATAGAAGTGTTTTGTACCTGACGTATGACATCTCCCTATAAGGCCTAGTGTTGGTAAAGAAGAAAGTTCTAGAATTCCAGTAGTTAATGTTTCATGACCGTATAGCTTGTAATGAATCAAAAAATGGAATTAAGAGTCATAATATAAATAATTCAGGGATATAATGATAGTTAATAATTACCAGAAAGACCATGATTAAGTGGCAATTGTGTTGGGAATGCAGTTCATGTCTTGAAGTAACAGTTCATTGATCAAAACTGTTATGGTTGGAAATGGTCCATTGTAACAGGTTAGTTTTATTTTGTGTTTCTAGTAAGTGGAGGTATGTATCGTCAAAAAATTCTAATAAAAAACTCAATACTCCATTTATTCATCTATTTAAAGAAGAGGAAGGATAGGGGTTTGGATTCATCTCTTTTTTACCTCTTTTATTTTCTTTATTTATCTATGTTTTATCATTGTGCAATCTTATATTCCCTTTTTTAGTTCTTTTTTTAGGTTATCCATTTTCACATATTTTTTATTGAATCGAGAAACATAAATATATGAGTTAACCATCCTAATATTGAAGTATTTGGTAGAAGTTATTTTCTTAAAATTCACGTTTTTATAAGACATACCAATTGTGCGTCAAATCGACATCCATCTTCGAGATTATATTTTAATTTATAAATTATTCTTGCCTATATTCATGGACTTATGCTAATTTATAACCCCTCAGTCACACCTATATCTTAGTGAACCACCCTTGATTTAGAACATTCTCATGACATTTTAGAAGATCTAGATCATGTTTAGATACTTTTGATGCTTAAATCAGACATTTTCAACAATGGGCCTCACCAAAGTGTCCACAACACTATCCCCTTGATCACTATGAAATGACCCAATTTATTCAATGCATCAACAATGGGTTTAACTCCTAGTCATCCAAAATCTCGATTAACAATTCAAACACATACCTTAATGGAATGATGTATACCACACTCGAGAAATGAAGACATAAAAAGAAACATCAGAAATCAATAAAATGCATAAAAAGAAACATGAGAAATCAAGGAAATTTTAGGACATGCAAATGTGTGGTGGCAACTATGTGCCACAAATGTTACATATGCAAACCAACTGTTTCCGTTTTTGTTCAACACATCAATAGTACAACTACTCAGGGTTCGATGATGCATCATCACCCTCTCCACCTTCATTTCCACTTTGTGCTATCACTTGTAAGAACATTATATTGAAAATTAAATACGGCTACATATTTATATTAAAACTTAAAACAAATGAAAGTTAGAAAACTAAATTATTTTGATTTTCTGTGATTTACCCGCATACCACCAATCGATGCACTCCCACCGGGGGCATATCTTCCCATCTGCTGACATAGTTCAATCAACTCTTTCTGAAATGCAGATATCTGATCCCCCTTCTCGTGAACTGTGTTTCATAAAGAAACAATCTCTTTCTTATCATCTCCGGGTATGGGCTGACTAAAGTCAGGAGTAGATGAAACACTTATCCCCGGTGGCAAGCTAAAATCCTCAGATGGCATGGGTCCCAAACCCATCCCACGCACTCTCCCAGGATGCTCCTTCCCAAGGACATTAGCAACCAGGTCATCCTGGGAGACAGAGTAGGAATGCGCAGGATTGGCATCCCATAGTTCTTTAATTTTGACCTATAAGTAAAATATAAATATATATTAACACAGAAAAAAATTGATAATAAGTAATTATGATAAAAAATCAACTTCATACCCCAACTTCTTTAGCATGATCATTAACAAAACATCCATATGATTTCTTGTGAACATCCAACCACAGTTCAGTTATGGATTCTTCATGGCCAAAAATATATGTCATCATTAATCAAAGATAAATAAAAAATTCAATATATTAAACAGATAATATTGTTTATAAATATTTAAACTAATTAAAAGATTACCAATGTACTTCGATTTCTAGAAAAACCTTTTGATCCCGCAGTGTGCGGGATGACTTGCTTCGCTCGGTTTGATGCATTCTATCTTGATAGATCCTGAAATAAATAAAATGCAATTTAATACTGATGTATTTATTTTAATTTCTTTTTCATATACATGTATAAATGTAAAATGAGTATAATATAATAATATATATATTTCAATACCATCCGCTTTTAATCCCGATGCCTATCAACAAACACTTTCCATTGCTCTTTTGGTACCCCACTGGGTAGCTTCTCATACATTTGTAGCATGGTCAATGAAGAATCATTGACATCACACCACAATCTCCATTTAAAATCTTTCCACTTCTTACCTAGATTTTTCAACGTCTACTTCCGTGCTATCACATCAGAAACGGTAATGTGGAAAAACATTTGTATACAGAAATTCATTTTGAACATATTAGTAAATGAAATTCAATTAAATCATAATTTAATAAATTTACCTTGATTTGAGAATCAAACACTTCATTTTTCCATCTTGGAGGCATATGTCTCCAATCGTCATATGAAATGGGAAGGGAAATAGGCTCCGCTGCCAGCTGGCCTAGAATCTGGCAAAGCAACCCCACAGCATCATCCGTAGGAATCCCGTAGGAATCCCGTAAGAATCAAATGGCACAACAATCTTCTCGCCATTCAGATTCCAAACATCATAACTTTTTATGTTTTTCTCCATGGTTGCATTTTTTTCATCTTCAATGAGAAAACAATTAGTATAAACAAAATGCAATAAATTTATTTAACTAAAATTTGTACCTATGATAGTGACACTCCAGTATGTCCGGGGTGAACTGGAAGGGGTGCGTCGCTACCCCACTGCTGAGGCTCCTGATGGGGGAGTTGATGACACGGCCTCTAATGGTACATCCACAGATGGTGTGAGAGATGGTCCATGGGGAGATGGTGTAGGGGTGTCGGCAGCTGGTGCATTAGATGTCGTGGGAAGGGATCCAGATGGATAGTCATCTGTCGCAGAACTGGATGAAATAATGTAATGCTTCTTCCTTGGAATTCCTGTCATTTAATCAAATAAAATAAAGTTCAGAATATATATTTCAAAAAAATTATGCAGAAAAAAAGTTAAAAATGATAACAGATGGAGTACTAACAGACAAAAAAAATATAACAATGATAATGAATGACTGCAGAAATGAAACAAGTGGTTGCGGAATAAATAAATAACTGTACATACAATCATTTTCCCCTTCAATCATGTCAGTTTCCTGCTCCATTGCTTCATCCAATTCATTCATCCTTTCTAGACTAATATTTTCAATATCATGATGGACAAATAATTCTGCTTCCTATTGCTGATTAAATTCAATTTCAGAGGTCAAATTTTCCACTTCATCACCCATATCATACAAATCTCTTTGTATTACGCAAACAACTACACTCCACACTTCATCGGAAACATAATTCACATAATATACCATTTTTGCTTATGATGCTAAGATATATGGATCATGCAGTTCACGATCACCAACATCCATCAAGCGAGAGAAGTTCACATAAGTAAATTGAAAGGAATCTCTTTTAACGCCTCTGATAATATCGACCCATTTGAATTGGAATAAAACAACCAAAAAATGTCCATAGTAGTTTAATTCAATAATATCATGTAGCTTTCCATAGTATTCCACTTCAGAAAATGTAAATATACCACTATTATGTGTTCTCAAACCCACTTCTCGACCAACTGTACGAAATCTAAATCCATTCACATTATAAGGGTCGAACTTTCTAACTTCTTTTAGAGGACCTCCTGCAAGAAAATTCAAATCTTTTGACACCTCTTCTCGAGTATCAGTATTCATGATCTAAAAAAGAAAAATACTTTATTAGATTTATAAAATGTATGTGTCAAACTAATATTCATATTTATTGCAATATTTATGAACTTAAACGTCGTGAAAACCATTCTACAAGCTCTTTATTAACAGCTTTCGTTATATCTTTCTCATTTCGTGTTCGACCTCTCAATCGTCTCTTTGTTTGTATCCTCACCTCTTCAATAAATGGATCTGCAATTTCACTATTCAGCAACACATATCTATGTGCCTGTAATAATTCCAATTTAGTCAGTGTCACATTTGAAGTCCTTCCAACTGATCAGCCAATAGTAAGAAATATTTTGGATTTCTGATGTATTTGAGATTTAGTAGATGTGTCATCAACACGTCCAAGTTGATTAAATCTGGTCTCAATATCATCCAAGTATTGAGAACAAAATGTAAGACACTCCTCAGCCACATAGCCTTCAGCAATTGAGCCTTCTAGTTTAGCTTTATTTCTCACGTATGATTTCGAATGCCCAAGATATCTGTGAAATAAAATACACATAATAATAAATTTAAGTAAGTACCAAAAATTGTTTACATAACAGGAAAACATATAAATAAAGTACCTTTGAATTGGATACATCCATCGATAATGAACGGGGCCTCCTAATTTAGCTTCCTCAACCAAATGCACAGTTAGATGCATCATTACAGTAAAAAAGGACGGAAGAAAGATCATCTCCATTGTGCAAAGGGTCAATACAAACCTCTCCTAGAGGTTGTCAAGCCAAAATGGATTTAGAAATTTCACACATAGTTTTCTGAAAAATGTGCAGAACTGGAGTACAACAATAGTAATTTTTTCAGGTAATAATGTACGCAATGCCAATAGTAGTAACTGTTGTAACAAAATATGTGAATCATGGCTTTTCAATCCATGTAACTCACAATTCTTCAATTCAACACACCTCGACATGTTACTTGAATACCCATCAGATACCTTAACATTATTTAACATTCAAATGAATGTATCCTTATCCCTATTTTTCATTGAAAAAATTTCCAGAGCATACTTTCCATTCTCATCTGGCCATAGATCGTGATTTATGTTCATTTCTTGAAATTCTTTGAGAGCCTTGAGATGATCCTTCAACTTTCCATGCTCATTAAGCAATGTGAAAATTAGATTGTCACATACATTCTTCTCAATATGCATCACATCAAGATTATGCCGCAACAAATTAAATTCCCAATACAGAAGTTTGAAAAATATAATTTTTTTTATTCCATTGTTGCGTTCCGGTTTCGCTTGACGATGCACTTCAGACCCGTTTTCCACTATCATTCAAATGATGAACCTTCCCAAATTTTTTTCAACATTTTCAAGTTGTGACGATATTTCAAAACCATTTAACAACTTTGGAGGTGGTCTATGATCAATGGAACCATTAAATTTTGATCTGTTCAGCCGAAATCTATGAGATGCATCGAGAAATCCTCGATGACACAAGAAGCACCATTTTCTACTATGAGGAAGCCGTTTGGGATCAAAATCAATGTTACAAACGGGACAGGCCAAACTCGTGTAAGTGTTCCAACTAAATAAATTCCCAAGCCCAGGGAATTCACTAATGGTCCACATTAAATCAGCATGCATTTTGAACATTCTTTTAGAAGAAGCATCGAATGCCTCAATACCGTTGCTCTATAACTCCGGAAATTCTTCAATCAAAGGCTGCACGTATACATCAATATTATTTCCAGGCATTTTTTTTCCATGAATAATCATCAAAAGGATAAAAGATGTTTGTTGCATACACATCCATGGAGGCAGACTATAAGGGATCAAAACAAATGGACAAATGCTATAATTGGTACTCAAAGTCCAAAATGGGTTGAATCCATCGGCAACCAATCCCAATCAAACATTCCTAGGATCAGATGAGAAATCGAGATATAATGAATCAAATGTCTTCCACGATTGGGAATCTCATGGATTTCTCATTAACCCATCATTGTTATTATCTACATAATGCCACCTCATGTGTTCGGTGGTTTTCGATGACATGAATAATCTTTGCAATCGAGGCTTCAAAGAAAAGTAACACAAAACCTTTACAGGTGTGCTCCTTTTCTTATTCTCCTTGAAATAATGTTCATTCAGACTTCCAAAATCACCATTTTCCTTCCATCTAGAAGAAGAAAAATTCTTTCAATTCTGTCTACTTGAATCCTCTCCCCAAAAAAACATACAATCATTGGGACACACATGTATTTTTGTATAATTCAGACAAAGATTGTTAACAAATTTTTTCATATCATAAAAAGATTTTGAGATTTTTGCTTCAGGAAATGCATCACGAATAAATTCCAATATCATGGACTTTTCCTTATTTGAAATTCCACATAGACATCTGATATGGTACAACTTCAGAAAAAATGAAATCTTTGAATATTTTAAACACCCACTAAAGAACTCTTGATTTACACCATCAACTAAATCATGAAACACATTTTCCTCAGTGAAGTTTTCTCTTACATTTGGCTCCACATAATCAAGAGTAGGATCCAATGATATGTGACAATCTTGATCTGCCTGTGTTACAGTCTCAAAAACATCACTTGTCATGTTGCAATTTGTAGCACCCTCTTCTGGTTGTTCTGATATGTTTTGATGCTGATAGTGGTGTATTGCCGTGCCGAATGAATCATTTATTAGGTTTTTCATTTCATTTTCCATTGTTGACGAACTTGGTACCTCATTATGTGGATTAACATCAGTGCTCAATATTTTTGTAACGTTCGATTCTCCATGCCAAATCCAACAGAAATATTGAGCAGGTAATTTCTTCAATATTAAATGTTCATAAACCTCATCTCTCTTCAACCATGTTCTAAATTTACGTTTAGGACATGGACATTTTATTCTCCCTTAAACGGATCGATTAGAAATTTAAAAATCAAAAAACTTATTCAAGCCCTTAACATACTGAGGTGTGTTCCTCGGTAATGTGATCCGACTTTTACCCATGTATATCACAATGTGCCTACACAAAAAACATGGAATCAAACATGAGACATCTTCAATAACCCCATCATCAAAAACAAATAATGATGAAAAAAAATTCCATAATAGAGAAAAATTCAAGGATATATCAAGAAATGGTTCTCAAAATTCCTCAATGTCTCAAAACTAGAATCACAAAATGGATGAACTCTTTCCATAAGAATGGCCCTTTTCATCATGTTATGGTTCATCCTACCTCTACTCCTTGCACATTGGATTCTCTTCATTCCCGCTATTAATTTTTTCCATACCTGATAATACTAAGGAATGAACAACCTTAGATTTCCAAGAATATTTAGCTTCAATTCACATGTCCCCAGTGACAACCTCCAAAATGGATGTTATTCCCAAAGAAACTAGAGTTGTACCAAGGTTTGGGTGAAGACCATCACCAAAGAAATGATCTTTCTCATAATTTATGACCCCTATCTTTGGAAAATTTATAACAATCCTTGAAAAATTATTGACATACTCCCATATTGATCTGTCACCATTAAAAAGTCTCATTAGTGGTTGATGTTATCAAATATTGGTTTTATCTTTCTTTGGGCAATGTTATTTCTGATTTTGTGGAATTATATGAGCTAGTACTATCAAGATTGAGGTTCTTGTGGTGAGTGGGGTGTCTATAAACACATCATCGATAATTCATATTCAAATCATTGAAGATTTAAATTTTGTCCAAACTCTTATGATCGGAGTAAACCATGATTTTATATTCAAATATATTGTGACATCATTTCTTCGACATTTTCATCACCACTAATAGTTTTAATTTTTTACTTGGGTAATTTATTTCAAGTGGTTGATGTTAGGGAGAGCCAAATGACACTACATGATCTTCATACTTCAACACAAACACAATAATCAAACATAGTTGAAAACATTATTCCACTTATACTTTTCTAGATTTAGGCTAGATATATATATGGGGAGTGTTCAATCACAACTTGAACACCACAATGTATTCCTAACATACTAGGCTACATTTAAACCTTAACCGATTATAGGTAAGATTGGTCATGGGTGAAGAACTCCAAGATAAATCTATGACAACACTCTTTTAGTATCCTTCCATTCCTAATAAATTCTAAATCTTTAATATGATCTTGTGGTTCACCCATTAAATAACTACTCTTGTTTTATTGGATTCCACTATAACTCCATTCTATGAGATTACATGGACTAGAAACTTTACTTATCAAAATTAGAAGCTACACTCTAAGGGATTAACATAAATGTAGTGATCATTAAGAGTACCTAGAATATTCCCCTAGTACTTCCCACACTCTTCTTCACTCCGCAAGTAGACAAATATTTCACATATAAACACCATGATAATAGAATCTACATATAGGTGAAACTCCTGGTTTATAAGATCGATGAAAATTAATTTTATAATTCATTAGTCCAAATTGTATGACAAATTTCTCAAAGTCCCCATACCTACATCAAATGTCAATCTTGGATATTTTTTCCTCTATATCATTGACCTGATAATTCAAAGAGTTTAGGTTGATCTCATAGAACAAACTTTTACCCTTTTGTGGACCTAAAAGGGCCTTAATGTAGGGTATGATGTATTTATTCTTGAATGTGACCTCATTTAACTTCTATTACTCAATTAAAAACAATAGAGATCAATTATCCTTTTTTTAAAAAGTTACTAGGGAGTACTTTGGAGTGATGCTCGGGAAAATAAATCCTTTAGATCCCAAATTAACCATTTATATAATTAATTCCTTCAACTAAATGGGGTACATATGATATAAGAGAAGTGATATCAACTGAGTTCCCAAAAATAATCCAATGGTGAACTCTACATCGAATTCTGTAGGTAACCTATTCTCAAAACCTACACCACCACCCTCTATAAAAAGAGAAGATACTTAGAAAACATGATATCCTAAATCTGGAGGTAGAGTTCTAGTTCAGCCTAATTAAGGATCACATTCTCCTTAAAAAACATGTTTACACACATCAGGTTCCACAAGGATCACTCAACAATGATAACAATCAACATTTTACATTAAATGAACCATAAAATCTATGTTGAGGATCAAAACAATAAAATCTATTTCTAAAACATTAACTTACCACTCAAATTTTAATCATAATATAGTGAGAATGTAGAACTGACATTTAAACCACTTCTCCAAATTCATTCCTATAAGAACAATCAAAATAAATGAATAATTCATAATCATGGTCTGTCACATGAACAGTTCTACAATATGGGAAGAAGTAAAATAGTTATATGCAATTACATAAAATAAATTATTGTCAATTACTTAAGAAATAAAAATTAAAAATTGTACTATTATATGCCATGAATAAGATTTAACTACAGTATATTTCATGTAGTAGGGGTGCGATGAATTATGTAATACATGTGGTAGATTACTGACTTTTGGATCTACCATGAGATGACTCTATCCATAAGGGGACTCATCATTACCACCACAACCAAAAAAATGATAACCAATAATATTTAATGTACTAGATTGAGATGGAAATTTTCTATGCATTGAGGATCTTGCAGCACTCTATTTCATCACAATACCCTTACAGAACTACTGCAAGTGGTCCATACGTTAGCACTAATGGTATGGTGTTGGTAGGATTGTATATTCAAACCAAACATTCACCAGCATTTACCCAAAAACAACAAGATCAAACCCTATCCAACATGAAAAACCATAAATCAACTACCCTACCTACTGGAAAACCAAAAACCTCAATAAGGAGAAACAAAAACCTACATAGAGGGGAAGATGGTGCAGCTTCCGGGGTCGCGGGGGGTCGGGGGTCGCGGGGGGGGGGGGGGGGGGTCGCCAGGGTCACCAGGGTCGTCGGGGTCACTGGGGTCGGGGTCGCAGGGGGCCGGGGTCGCGGGGGAAGCGGGGGAAGGAGGGTCGGGGTGGGGGGAAGGGTTGGGTGTTAAAAAAACAATGTTTCGCGGTGGTTTATTATATACCGCCGCTAAACAGCAGTTTTTTTGTTGTGGATGTGTTATATTATTTTTACTAAGGTAAAAATTTTAAAATGCCACAATCAATTAGTAAACATCTTGAAATATTTTTAAATCCTATGTGAAAATGAGTGGTAAACGATTTATCAATATTATCTCACATAAAATATCATTATTTATAAATTATCTACCCATTATTAATTCAATAGTGTCATTCAGACATTGGGAATCAATGTGTACTCAGACAATTAAAATTTTTATCGGTTATAAAAGAAAATATATTACTCCCTCTAAAAGATACATAAATTATTGGAAATTACCTAGTAACTCTACCCAATTTCTATCTCTTACAATTCCATTTCAATTGATTACTATCTTATTTACCATAATTCATCCAATTACACTAACTTCCAGTAACACGTTTAAGTGAATGTTTAATGTCACAAAATGTGTATTTATTTATCATTATCCTAGTCTTATTAAAATTTATCATCTAAATCTAACTAAATATTTGTAACATTGTTGATTTAGTAACATTTTTAAATTATATTTTATTATATTAAATGAAAAAAAAATATTTATTCCATTCCATCCAATATTAAAAATATAAGAACATTTATTATGTGTTTTGTTTGACTACTGCCTCCATGAAGTGGTAACATCTATTTTTCCTCACAACCATTCTTTACTTGTGATAAGGATTGAATTGGAGAACAAATATCATATATATAATTCAATAATTATGTTTATGTAACAAATTAAAATCTTAATTCACTACCTCTCATTCATCGACATACAATAAAGGCTAATATTTCATTATGAAGATGAACACCTCCACACTAAAACATGTCCATATTTTATATAATTTCTTTATAATTATGATTGTGGATTAAAACATAACTCTGCACATTAAAATTATAAATAATTTACTAATATTCTATGTAATAATTATATTTTTCCAAAACAAATCACTTTCCAAATTGATATCATACATTAAATATTGTATGACAATGTTTGGTTTGGTCTAGCACCTACATGAGCAATTCTATCGTATAATATCATGTGTAATAATGAGAACATAATTATAGATAATATATGAAATGAATTTGAATATAAATATTTTATTTTTATTTAATTATAATATTATTTTTAGAATCATTAGTTCTGATATCAATGTATGTTCATAAAAAACCACTAAAATAAGGATATCTATGATTTCGTATTTAATGATCTTAAGAAAAATGTAAATAAAATGAAAATAAATAAATATGAGTAATTATTAATAATCAATTCATCTACATTATATGATATAGGAATATTAAAATTTAATAAAATAATGGGAATAATAATTCTAATATGAATCTACTTCAAAATGATCAAGATTACATACACATGACATTAAAAATAGATAATACATTACATATATTCTAATCGAAAAAAATTGTAAATAATAATTATAAAATTATATTTATATGAAAAATATATATAATAAATGATTATGTTATTCATTTTCTTCATAAAGGATCATAAAGTTCATTTTACATAGTGTGGAAGGAATTTCAGAGTTTTATATGTCCAATTTCCACCCCAAGAAAAATATTTCAAAAACAAACAACATGTTATCTTTATAATGGTGAATCTAATAGATATTTAATATTTTCTATCATGATCTTATTATTATTCTTAAAATGACATTTTATAATTGAAATCATATCCATAAATGTATCATGACATGAATGTTTCCAATTTTTTATGGTGTTATTTTCCACAAATTTAATTTCATGTGACAAGGATACATTTAAAATGATTATTCAGTTTATATTGTTTGATCACTTCATGTTTTCATATATGAAATAAATTCCATTTTGTGACATTTTAACCTTTGTTCAATGAACTTACTATCAAAATCATATGATTCTTATCATATTAATACTATGAGGATATCATCTCTGATCCCATTTATAAAAACATATTCTTTCATAAAGATAATATACATAGATAATTTTTATAGATTTAACCATAATGCTATTATCAATTTAATCTCTTATATTCATCATCTTGGTTGTAAATTTATTTCTCCCAATTTCATTTCCCTCCTTGTGTCATTATTTATTTATATTATGGAAACAAACCATAATGTTTCTTTTTAGTTGGGAACCTTCCTTTGTCCATGTCCATATTCATTTGATTCTATTGAGAATTTTTTTATCTAGGACTCAATGATTTAATAGGGTAATTTTATAATATTACTCCATTAAATGTTTTAATAATTATTTTTAAAAAATATTGTGTTGTTCAATTTTATCAAAGTTTAATGAACCTCTCTTTTTGAGGTTTTATATGTAAAAACATCATTCAACTATCTTTTTAATATAAAATATTACTCAATTTTTTAGGAAATAAAACATCATACTAGACCCCAAACCTGCATTTTAGGGTGAAAGGAACACACATAAAATACTGAGGACCATTTTAGGGATAATGAAGAAGTTCAGTGCAATATTAAATGAGTTCACACAAGAATGAAATTACTCATGCAACAGACTTGCACACCAATAGTGACGTATAGATATGTGGATGTTTTAAAATCCAAGGAATTCCTATGGATCATGCATGCAAAAATGGTGTGGTAAGAACATAAAAGAAACATTCCATCCAACAACAGTGTGTATTCATCATATTGTATGCCAAATAAGACATCAATCAAGAAATGTTTGAGAATAGATCTCCCTAGGTATAGGACATAAGAGTGCATAACTCAAATTCATCACAAAAGTAGTCAGTCCCCGAAAAATAAGTATTTATTCTATATATATGATCTCACCCCCACCATGGAAGAGGATTTTTGGAATATTGAGTTATTATATATGGAAATAAACTCTAATTTTCCCATTAAATCACATAAAACTAGTAATTATAAACCCTCAATGATAGATAATTTTTACAACAGATCTAATTTATCCCCTAACAGGTCTTCTCTTGGGTTAGAGTTACCAGAGAACAACATCTCCTAATGCCTATCAGGTGCACACAATTAGATGATTCCTAAGAGAATCCTTGATCTGTATAAAAATCCAAAACCTACATGCAATCATGACTCTTGAATCTACGAGTTTCTTGTGTCCTTGATTGCCCTTCTCGTACAACTTTTGGACAAAACATAGACCAATTTCATGAAACAATAACTTGGTCCACTACCCAACTCTCCCTATGATCCTAGAGAATAAATTACACTACATTTTTATTCTAAAGATAGGAAACTTAATTCCTATGGATTATAATAATAAGTACCCCAATGTCATCCTCCTTATTAACAACCCCTACACATTACTTCCAATTCTATGTCCCACCCCAAGGCACTTGAAATGTGGTAATTTATTCTATAGGAGTGGATTATTTGATAGTAAATGTGCACCTATCTTGTCTGAGATTCCTGATGTTGTATTTTTCTGTTAGCTTGACAATGTCCCATTGATGAGATCACCCTTCCACATCTGAGATACAAGATGTAAATATTCCGGGATCCACACCCTAGTCGTACAATGTTAAACTGAACAAATACATCATCAACCAAGGAAATAAAACTATATCTCTACTCTGTGAGAAAAGTGATTTATTCCCCTTGTACGATCATCATGGGAGGTCACCCTCTTCACCACCATGGGATCTAAGAAACCCATAGTGGTAAGTTTCTATGTGTAATCTCCACACCATCCCTCTTTAACTCTCATTTCATGATAAGAGCTTCCTGTTCACATTTTGTTATACTACATGGATTAGTCGCATCAGATAACCATAAACTAAGATATTAATTGTGTGGGTTTTTATGTTTTCCCCTTAAACAATGTACATGGGATTCCTCCAAGAGGGACAATCTTCAAAATTGTAAAACCAATTGTGAAATTCCCCCTCATATTTACACTCATCTTGGATGTAACTCAGTGGGGGTGTTATGATCCATATGTAATCTCAGGAGTAACTTATTCCCTCATAGGGGGGTGACTACTAGATCTTCTTCCATAGGGATTCTAGATTCATCTAATCATTATCTACCTCTATTGGGAGTTCTGATGAAACCTAATGTCCCCACAAAACATTAACCCCATTCCAATCTCTACAAAATGTTAAACTCATTCCCCGATCCTTCTTAATAGGACATTCTAATCAATATTCATAAGATATAGAACTTGTGACTTAACTTAGAATACCTACCTAGTGAAATAATCATGGGATTCATGAGGTAAATATACCTGGAAGAGTTACCAACATTGCATCAATTACATAATGATTTAAATGGTATTACTTTTTTTCTGTGTCTTGGAAACCTCATATGGTATGCCATCCAGGAGGAAGATTTATAGGTTCCCAACATAACAAATGTTTATGAATGTCCATATATTCCCAGCCTGAATACTCTCCTGACAAAAATTTGTTTAATAATCTAGAGAAAAGTAGTATAATTAAGACATGTCTAAAAAGAGATGAAACTGGGAATGAGTTATATGAACAAAACATCAATCCATGAGAGAGAAATGGACATCAGAACAATATTTAAGGAGGAAGATATATAATGATGAAAAATACCCCACCATCACATTTTTGTCATATAGAAAACATCTTTGATAAATGTGATGAAATATGCCCACCTTTAGGAAATGTGAATGAAGTTAAATGAAAATTCCCACCATATGCATCCCTAGATAGAAAATTGGAAATATATATGGTAAATGTAAAATGAACCTATTCTCCTCACCCATGGGGAGTAGTAGAATTCAAGGCCTCAGTGAATCAACATGTCACTAGATTCAAATATCTATCACTGGGTCCCACTATGAAAATGGTGGGCACCTTAGGGAAATCTCCTATAATTTGGGGCTATTTGATTTTTGTTTTCTCATTCTATGACATTGATAGTATGGATCCTTCACTACTTTAGAATATTGTATAATGTTGGTGTGTTGGAAATCACATTCAATATACTTTTACTAATAGATAAATCCATCTGCCTCCCAGTACTCAAGTTATAGAAAACAAGTAACCCAACAACCATAGTTGTTAGGGAAGGAGAAATGTTTATGTGTAAATCCTACAAAACCATGACTCTGACATGGATCCAACATAATCTCCATATACAGGGTTCCCACAACCCCCATCACATTCTGAGCTCATCATGTTGAGAGTTTTAAATTCCCTCGTGATCTAGTATGAGTACGAATGGGACATACCTATGTGGGATATATCCTTCTAGGGCCAAGAGGCATAAACACCTTATCAAAACTACCTTCCTCAGTGACTGTACAAGGGGAAATCATCCCTAGTTCAAATGACCAAGAACTTTTGGAGTCTCTACATAGATCACTCATATAACTCACTCCCCTACACCATGGAGGTATGTTATGATCAAGTCAGTGCATCCATGACTACCACCAACCATACACAAAAGAAGGACCCACTAGGCCTCACCAATTCCAGTAATAACTAGTACCTCAAGATGAAGAGTATGTAGAATTCTCTACATTTTTTTTGAGATTTTTCGAAGCACCAAAAACAAATGATAGGGGAAGGATCAAGAAACCAAATGAAAAGGGGGATCTTCCTCACCTCTATTATCACCTTATACTAATGGCCCATCCTTATATATCCTTGTGATAGGATAATAGGGATCAGGTTTTTTCCTAGCTAGGATCAAGACCTCATATACCTCAAAAGTATACCTGGTTGACTTGTTTGATCACTAGAACAAACAATAACTATGAAGGGTCATCCCATGATGAGGAAAATAAATTAATAATTCCTCCCCATATTGTCACTGATAATAATGGGTGTCCTCACCACTCATTTTTTCATATGTATGGAGGACCTCCAGATATGCATACTAAATAACACCAAGATCCCCCATATGTTTCTACCATCCAAATTAGAGGTCCTATCTAATATTTTACCAATAAACATGGAGTTACACCACATGTGTCAAATAAATAAAATAGGTCCAACTTTCCTCATCACAAACCGATGTTGAGGTCCTCCTGGATTCATCAATAATCATCATAGAGGTCCACTTATTATTACTAGCAATCATAGTGGATCCCATCCATACTCATTAAACAACTAGTATGGAGTTCCTACCCATACACCCACTCGTAAACAAGGATGTACTACCTACACGGTTACCAAACATCACAAAGGTCCTAATTGAGATCTTGACTAAAATCTTAGCGGTCATCCCCATATTACAATCACCAAGCATGGAGGTCACCCTTATGTTTAATACACTTTGTTCCCAGAAGAACCATCCTAGGGAAGGAGGGATAATATTAACTGTTAGAGGTAAAACCCTAGGAAGTTCTATTTCATTGTGGAACTCATTGACCTCTCCGATTTTGAGGTAATATAAAACTTAATAATAGAGTCTCCACCCCATATTCTAGAATATATGGTAGGATTTAGCTTGTTGAAATTATAGACCCTAGAATATGTGATCCATAGTGTCCCCATATTCATGTACATGTACATACTAGTGGATGATGTTCTAGAACCCATTCCGGGCTCATAGTGGATACATTTCTATCACATATCGTTTCACTCCTCCCTACAAATACATAAGACGATGGGGTGATGTTTGGGTACTAAATTATGCCTTCAGTCACAATATAATCCAATGAGACACATATACTTGTTTTTTTCCTTCAACATCATGTAGGGGTGAATAAATCATCCCAATAGGATGTGATTATGTGGTTAGGACCACCCCGGAGAGACAATCCAACCTGAAGAGAATGTTTTACTCATAATGTGACTCCTATCAATGTAAAATCCTAGAATAATTTGTCTACATTTGTGACACAACCCATATAATGGCTTGCACCAATCAGATCTTGGACCAACAATGTGTGGGACCCATCCTATGTGTGAGAGGTCATGTGGGATGACCTTTCATCAACCAGGTATTAGTGGAATTCTAGCCCCCTCTAGATTCAAATATTGACATCTCATTGTATTTTATAGAGGGACGAGTAGTGTTTATTATTCAGATTATTTGGATGATGGTTCACTACCTTCGTGATCACTAATTAACCATCCTGGGGAGTTAGGAGCATATTGATGCCATCGAACAGTATCGCTAAAGAGTTGATATTACAAAGGTCATAGATGATCAGTTCCCTGAGTCATAAAAATATTATTAGTCCTTCCAATAGAGACATGTTATGAGATTTACAGTTCTACATTGTGTAATGGAATAGGTTTCTCCACAAATATATATTTGAGAATGGGAAAAATATGCTACTATTTATTTTATCCAAATATTATGGCCTCCCGGACTCCCTATTAACGATGCAGGTCCCCCTACAGGTATTATTATGGTAATTATGGTCATCCCTAACCTATGGAAGGAGCATAGTGACATTATCATCAATGTAGGGGTAGATAGAGATGATCCACCCTAATGGATGAAACAGTACAAGGAAGAACCTTTAACAGGTGTCCTCACTCACCAGTAAAGATAGAAACTCAACCTCAGAGATCACCTAATAGAATCATTAAAATATACCCATTGCAATATCGTTATGGTTAAGGGAAATATTAAGTCCTAATATCAATTATAGGTTTCTACAAAAAGAGATATGAAACCCATGGTAGCCACCCAACTCTAACATCTCGCAGGGCATAAAATTCTCATCAATGGTATCATTATTGATCAATGTTCGAATTACAGAACTGCCCTAATGGAGACCATATCTTCTCCAATAGGGAATCAAGTCCCACTCTTCCATATTCCTTATTTGGAACCTAGTGTCTCCATATAATTCGCCAAGGATGATGCTGGAGTATATGTCAAATGAATATGATACGAGTTGCATAAACCGCCACCACAGTGTGACTGCCCTCCTTGAGATCCATGAAATTCCACTCCTTCAGTTGATGATCTCACACCTCAAGATGGTGATACTATTAACGAATTGGTATATATAAAACATCATCAAGATAGATACCATAACCCAGTTGGAATGGTTGTGGCTCTAAAATCTCCCTTCAAGGCCATGGAAACATGAGAGGTGGAAATCTTACATAACAGAATGTTGAAATTGGAAAAGGTTTACATCTTACAATAAACCATAGTGTTTTTAAATCCTATATTTTCCCCATTAAAAGTAATTTTAGAAATATTAAATTACCTATCCCACTTTATTTCATGTTATGTGCCTATGTTGTGGACCCTAGAATAGTATGAGGTCTCCACACATTGATGTTTTGGTTTTAAACGTGAAGGAATCTAATTTTTATGGGAAAACAAACTTACCATAGGGTCCATTTCGAGTTGGTAAGACCTTTGTGGATAGTTACTATACTAGTTGAGATCAACCACATGTATGAAATATATTTCCAACCAATTCATGTTAAAACAGGCCCTTGATGAGTGAGGTTCAAACATTGTCACATAGTGGGTACAAATAATGTATTCACACGACATTCCACTATCCCAATAGATGACCAAATCTATGTGTGTGGGGAGAATCATGGGTGAGATGGTCTGAAAACTTATTACATTGAACATTCCTTGTAGAGTTTGGTAGTTTTTTGATAAGGCTCAGCATGTAAAAGAACCATTATAGATGACTCGACAAGAGTCGCTCTTGTTTCCTCTTTCATCTCTATTGATAAGACCTTATGAATAAGTTTTTATTGCTGCTATAAACATTGAGTTCCTTGAACCAATAGTGTTATTAGACACTTTCCCAATGGAGCCTCAGTGACTAAATAATCTCTATCATGTGCATGATAACCCAACATTGACCCTTTTCACACAACACCACCAATAGAAGCAATTTAGTATAAAACTTTTGGCTGTATCACCCCATAAATGTTGAGATCCCATAGTTACCTTTATAGATTGAAGAAACTGGTTTTATCAATTTAGATATTCAATGGTCGAAAGCTATTGTATATATGCATTAGATAATCATGAAATTTATAAAGTGCATGATTTCGTAGGAGGTTTGCCTCACCAAACACACAATCCATTTCTCATACCACAATATCTATGGAAACAAAATCAGGAAATTATACATGTTTAATGATGGGTTCCTGAAATATGTGACATGTGGTTTGGTCACATTGGGTGATGTTCTAGTATTTTTGCCAGATATCTCTATATACCCTGATAGAGGTAGAAAAGGATATTCTGAATTGTATCATGCTTATAACTAAGGGATTAAAATGTTTGATGATTGGTTGGATTACAAGAAATTATATCATAGTTATTGTATCATTTGTGCCCACATGAGTAGACCCTAACATCTTATGGTCTCCACGACCTATTTGGCCACTAACAATGCATATACAACACACCTTTCCAGGTCCTAATAAAATAAGAACTAATGATAAAAGGTAAACTAGACTCCCCTCAAGTGCAGAATCCATAAGACACCCCTAGAGATTTCATTCTTAGTAAATTCAGATATGTGACTTGGGTCTATATAGAAATGTATGACCTCACGGGTGACGAGAAAGAGTATTCCACTCTGAATTCCATTATATTAGTGGAACGATTCACCATTTATGATGTGGAGGAGTTCCCTGAAAACCCTTTAGGTGCCTTCGGTGGACCCCATCAAATTAGTGTCTAAGGACGTGAGAGCTACAAAAAAATGTCTAGAATAAAAAACTAGGATATTCACGTTATAGAGAATATTTAGAAAGTTTTTTGTACATCTCAGTATTCATGATCCTCCCATCCCATATTGTAAGGTATGACTCTATAAAAAGTCATTTTAGTCGACTGAGATGATTAGAAGAGACTAAACCTAAAACAAATACATCTATCTAGAGTAAAATTTCAGAAAACATAAATTCATCCTCTAGTGGTTCCATGTAGGATAGTTGGCCGATAACCAAATACCTATAACACTATCCAGACTATAATGGATGATCTTGCCCAATATATTGTTCTACATTCCAAGGGGAAACTATTTGTGGGGAAAAAAATAATGTTTAATAGAATTATGATGTTTTTAAAAATATCAAAACATACCCCCAATACATTAGATCCCCAAGGAATATTCTTGTCAAAAGAAATGGTTGATTCCCTTTCGGATTTTCTAAAAATCACCCTCTAGTTTGAAGAAGATGTATCAACCATAGAGGCCTGCTATGTAGAGGATTTCAACAAAGGTGACTACCATTACATCATCTTGTTTTCTAGGTATGATGAATGATTCATATTATAAGGGGAATTACAACCACTATACAGTACATGCTCGTTAAATGGCATTGAATTTTTCTCTTTACTTGTTATAATGGTTCCATGATTAATCTCATCCCGATCATGACAGTCCACATGCTAGGCATAATAGTAGAAGATATAACCCACTCTTACCTAATAATTAAAGGTTAAGTTATGAGTAGGTAGAAACCATGGGGAATGGTTCTACTAATGACCCACTATTGGTGGATTTATATTAAGTACTCTAATCATTGTAGTTTCATAATACACTGTATATAATGTGTTGTTGGGTATGACATATATTCATTTTCATGTAATGGTGCCTTCCTCATTTCATTTGGTCCTTAAATATTCACTCAATTTTTTTAGTAGGGGTATTCCATGGTGAATAATCCACTATTGTCTATTTTGAATCGCACTATCTAGATTCCTACAATTACAATATAGAGGGTAAGTAGGTTCAAACTTATATAGTTGAGAACATTAATGAACCCAATGATCTGACAACCACAGTAGTCAATTTTCGTAAATACATAAATTCATTATCCAAATTATTTGGTTGTATCCTAAAACACTTGACCCAGGTGGTTTTTTTGTTGTCTCCCCAAAAAAAAATGGTTTAGTAATCCACAACGTAAATGAACACATATTGATTACCTCATACTTCTACAATATATAAGACTGAGTGATACCTAAGGATCCTAATCCCATGAAGTACTAATATATTCTCACCATATCCAATAGTTTAGGGAATTCATTATTTCCTGAAAGAATAGGGTTGAATTAAATGAAAAATACACACCACCATTGAATGAACGACATGAATGGACCTTATGGTTTGAGGATGGATAGAACTGGATCAATACCTTATCTCATCAAAAATTCTGTAGAGAAGGAACCCAATAGTAGGGATTATGTGTCTTATCCAGTAGTAACTAGTGTTACCTCCAAGTCAGAATTCCTGGAAGATCCACCTCATTCCACTGATTCCCATACCTCATACGATTTTGACGATTTTAAACATATCCATATCGAATTTGATGAGGGACACTCCAACATCATTGAGGAGATAAATTCATTGAAACTTGGTAAAAAATGGAGACCTGAGGCCAATAAATATATTTATATCCATATCATTAGAGTACCAGTTGTAGTATTTATCTATCCTCAAATAGCAACATGATATTTTTTCTTTGAGCTATGTTGAGATGCCATAGATGGACCCTCGAGTATCTATTCGACATCCCTGCCTCATAGAAGATCATCACAGGTTTATGCAAACTCCTAGAAAAATTAACCCTTCTCTTGCCCCTATAATTGGGGCCAAGTTGGATAGGATTATTAAATACATATTCATCAAGGAGGTCCAGTACCCCATATGGATAATTAATTTCATTCTGGTCATGATGAATAATGGTCTGATCAGATTCTATATCGACATACATGACCTCCATCACCATTGGTCGAAGGATGATTTTCCCCTTCTAGTAATAGAAATATTGATGAATGAAACCACATATTTTCAAACCCTATCCATCATGGTTGGATAATCTAGGTACAATGAAATCTATAAGGCCCCCATGGATGACTATTCCACCACCTTCAGGGAACAGTAAGGAACTTATACTATCAGGTGATTCTCTTTTGCATAAATAATACAAGATCCAATTATTAGTGGTCCATGTGAGAAATATTCAATGAAATTCATTGGAAACATGTAGAATTTTATGTGGCTAGCATAATGATAAAATCTAATCAACATCATAGACATCTCAATAACCTTATGAAAATGTTCACTGTATTCCTCTCCCAATATATTAAGATGAACACTATCAATGGTGCATTATGTTTAACCTCTTGGAAGTTTATCTTCTTTGTCATATGATAAATAGAAATTGAGATCAGCCTAGAGAAAATCATGGATGTCAGCTAAATTATTCCATCAATCAAACTTCTTGAAGTGTGAGTCATTCATTACCTCATAGTATACATATGTCGATTTATTGTAATTTTGATAGGAATGAGTGAACCCAATTTGAGTCTCATGAAGAAATTTAAGATTTAATAATGGGAATAAGTGTGCCAGACTACATTCAAGGATACAAAATATTACCTTCTAAATACTCATGTACTGATTACACATGTCTCTAATAATCTATTGGTTCTTTAGGTGGCCACATATGAATGGTCCCTCACTTCCCTTCTCAGCCAAAATAACCATGAGGGTATATAAAATAGTTTTTAATATCTAACTCACATGATACTGGAAAGGGAGACTAAAAAAATCCTCTATCTAGAATAACATTCTCATGTTGGTTTTCACATGGTTGATTTTGAGACATTATTTATAGCATCATGATATACACATGGTGTCCTGAGTGAACCTTATTAACTATGTTCTCAATTTCACCAGGTTTTAGGGACTTTTAGAATGACGGTATATAATCCTCCAGCAGTTTGATAGTAGTATTTTCCTAAAAGGCTCTAAAAGGACATGGATTGGCCAATTTCTTCTCGGACCATCTAGACTGTAATGAACTATCCCAAGACAATGATATCCCTGATGAGGCCACCATATCAGTAGTTTAGGCTATGCCATGTTAGCATATTTATTTTTATGGTGCCTTATGTATCCCCACTAGTAGAAGGATAAACAACCCCAAGATTAATAGAGGAGGCTTATGGATTTTATTCACAATCCCATCATAGTATATAATTCCATACTCATATATTTTTTTAGAAGGATACATGAAAAATGTGCGGTGTATTAGGCTTTCATTAGTACTCTTGAGATGGAACTCGTGGTTGATTTATCCAAAAACCATGTAAATAATGACTTCAAGTTAGTTAACAAGATGATAAATGGTGTGTAAATAATAATAATGTAAGATCCTATTCCCTTGTTGGAGTATAATAATCAAAAGATTGCCTTGTTTCATGCTTATCTATTTTTTACTCATGTTCTTAGATCACTGAATGGTCGAGCTGATGTAATGAACGGTTTAGCTACATCTCTCATAAAACAGAACCTGGATGATCAAGTCATTTATGTGGAACATCGAAGGGTCACCACCCACATTATGGTAGATGAAAAATATAGAAAACAATTAAACCAAATAGATATTGTGACATTTTTTCCATTTCCATCATGTTCCCCCACAGTGAAGGAAATGACTAATTCAACAACTCCCTTCTTTCAGGATTCTCCAGCACGGAATTCTCCCCCTAGACAGAGTTGATCAGGACAATATCCACTAGTGTGCCTAAAAATTTACCCTCATGAGTGGTCCACACCTTAAAAAAATATATATATAATTGAGTTTTGTTGGATTATCATATTTTTCAACTAAATATATAATATTTTCTAGGCTATTCATGACTTAAATTTCTGGTCCAACTGTGCCCACTAGGAAAGAGTAAATATCTCCCACAAGATCATGAGGATGGTCTACATATATCCCAATATTTGTTTTCAATACATTGAGTCTTCAAAGAGGATTCATGCATGTTATATCAATTAAAGATATGTGAATTGATATCCTGATCTCCAACACACCACCATGTATTCTTATACTATTTTAGTAATGGGATTTGATGTAGTGGGCAAATACCTTCTAGGAAAAACTCTCTAGATAAGGTTTATTATAATCGTGATAGACTTCTTATCAATGTTTGTAGACGCAATTATCCACAAGTAATTCAAAATATAATCTATGATTGAGTTTTTGAGATCTTATTTGATCTATCGTGTAATGTACATAAAATTTTATCATTCCTAAAATATCCACTTTTATAGGGTATTGTGAAAACCTTCCCAAAATCCAAATCATAAAAACTAGTACGAAACTAAATACATATTTGATTTTAATATTTGAAAATTAAAAAAATCAAAAAATAAAAATCTCAGTGGAAGTTATTTGTTGTAAACATCGTCTTTATCCCACCGCTGATATGATAATATAAAAATCTATCACCTCAACCTGCGTTATTTTCGTTGTAATCACACCCACTAAAATATAATCTTGGTCAACAATCAAGAATCTCCATATCTAAAACATCAATAGAGACCTCAAATGGAACATAAATTCATCCATGTGAGGATATGCATCACCATCTTTCCACTGACCGACATGAAAAAAACATATATCAACATCACCATATCATTAACATCTTCACAAGAAGAGAATTGAACAAAACAAGAACTTTGTCCACCAGATTCTCTAGGATCACCCAATAACAACACCAGTCATCATTATCCACAAATAAGAAGAAACATTCAAAAGACTCCCATTCATCATCAAACAATCCACAATGAAACCACCAGTAAAGTATTTTCCAACATTCCTTGCGAAAAACAAATCAAACGCTAATACAAAATAGGTCACACTCCTAGAAGAACATCATTCATCCAAATATCACATCCCAATGACTCATATAATTACTACGCAAAATATGAGTAGGAGCAGTAAAATCGAGAAGTAAGATAAGAGTTCCCTAGAATAAGGCTTAAATAGTGAACGATGACCTTCAATTGGGGATCTAATACCTTCGAATCGATCAATGAACTGAGGTAATAGGTTGAATAAAATCCACCATCACAACTACAAAATGAAGAACAAAATATGATAGAAAAACCTGGATTGAGATTAAAAAACTAGAGAAAGGACCACCCAATACTGATGATGAAGAAAACAAGATTGGAGAAAGAAAAGACATGGTCCACAACTAATCCAACCCCCATCACAATCCTAAACTACCCAGAATGCCATCTTTCAAGACCAGTTATTGGATATTGGCATGCTGGTTTAGAAAATAATGGTGGAGCCATGCGGGAAAAGAGTACCATAGTAGAGACCATAAAAAATACACAGGAGAGGACACAAAATTCCTTTGACATCACTAAATCAATCCACCATGAATGGAAAATCGTATAAGAGAAAGTATATTAAGAAGGGGGAGGATAAAACAGTAATGAATAAAGATTTATGAGTGACATAACTACTATGTGTATGAAACTTGATTGACTGAGGAATTCAACAAGACCCTCTCTAACATCCTATAGAAAATAGTATTACATAAATATTAAGAGTCAGTTAGACAATCCCCCATAACCTTACATGCTTATCTATTGATGACTTAATATTCTAGAATTGTGACCCTCTATTCATTATTTTAAGGAAAAGAGGTCATATATCCCATAAAAGAATCGTTTTTGTAAATTAGAATAGTAATATATGTTTAGAATATGACAGATAAAATTCCATAAGTTTTTTTAGCTGAACAAGAATCCCTCAATGATAATAGGATCTAGGCCCTAAATATTATAGAGAAGAACCTATAAAATAAATACAGATAATTATACAATATGGTTTGACTCTTCTCCTACCTCTATGATGACATGGTGCTAGATTTCAGAAAGATGATGATACATGGAATGAATCCACTAAAGTGGGAACCCAAGTGAAAAGGACTATATATCATTCCAATGATCTATTCCAATAGGGAATACACTTTGATAAAAATTTATGAAGGAAATTTAGTGGCTTCCACCAACACTAATATTCTCAAGATGTTCTTCGTGTAAGGATCTAAAAATTTCCCAATCACAAGATGTTAAAATGAACGATTGTTCCGAGATTTAAGACGTTAAATTAATATCCACCCCATAGACCAAATAATTATGAAATTGATCTATTTTAAATTGTTTCAAAACAAATTAACATAAACCAGGAGTCAAATTCCAAGAATCATGACTTCAAATATTGTTTTGGTTCCCACTAATAATGTTTTGTTTGGAGTTAGAACTCCTTGTTTTAATTCACATCGGTTTTCTCACTACGGTTTTCTACACATAGTTGTTTTGTTTAATCAATCCACTTTTCCAAAATCGACAACATAAATATATGATCCCATTAGTCCAATATCTAACACCTTAAACTCAGATACATATGGTCCAAGTATTGTGACCTTAAACTGTTTGCAGTGGTCCAAGCATTATGACCTTAAACAGTATATAGCCCATAGTCCATGATTTATAACATTAATCAACAAATCCTAACATCATATAATATTGATGTAAAAATGGAATAATATAAAATATAAAACAAGGTTTCTGATAAATTGGAGGTGATTTTACAAAGTAATATCAGTATTTCTTGTATGATATGTTTGGGAGGATCCCTGAAGTCATAAATATTATAATTCAAGGATTCATTATAAGATATGTATGAGATGGTCAAAAACCGTACCACATTCTTAGAACATGGTATGGCCCATGAAAATCACTTGATTCATCAATTCCATTATCATGGAGGATTTCCACTTCCGTTATCATTATTCTATTATACCATGTTCTAGAATTACATGTTTCTTGATTCACATTCTCATGGGATACATTTCGATGTGTGGAATTTTTTTATGGGACCTCCCATAAATTTATCAACTTTTTATCCCCACTTCCCCATTCAGGGTCCGAGAATCATGACCTTAAACTATTTTTAGTTCACCAAATGGTGTTAAATTGGTATACAGACCTCCTCAACTCCTTTTGTATTGGTTTTTACCTCTTATATGGCACAAATATACCCTTGATTCCAAAATCCCTCCTGTAAAAGCATCATGAAATTAAGGTATTTTCCCTATAATATTCTTTATGATCCAAGAATAATACCCCTAAATATTGTTTCATTTGTTTCTTGTTACTTGTGTGGTGCATGGTTCTATTCCACCCTTTCACATCATGCTCTACCTATTTTTTACAATGTAAATACCCATAAAAAATATTCCTTTAATCAAGGCACATGAAATAAAAATAATTTCCATGGTCCATGTTATATGATCTTAAACTATGTGAAACTAGATTGAGGAAAATGTTATTTTGTTTTGGACCATTTTTTACTCCATCATTTCAGGTTTTATTTTTTTCACCCAAAGAACGTACTAAAAGGCCCCATCCGTGCTCAAATAATTATTTTTATAAACAATCCCCATTGGTCATAGTTCTATGAAACTAAACTATTTGTAATCATACATCCATTGTATTATTTGATTCATCCCTACTTCTCCAACAAACCCATGAATCCATCATATTCTACTATTATGTTTATCTTGATTCGCATCCTCATGGAATACAATTTTATGCATACAGTATTAGTCATCAGGACTAGTTATTGATTCACTAAGAAACACTTCGTTACTCATAGTAGTATCAGCCTGAAATACCCTTCATGGGCCTCTGATTAGGTATATGCCTCATTCATTTTCCTTGGTCTATTATAAGGTTGAGATCCCCTCAAATCGTGATACAAGTAATGGAAGAATGGGTAGATCACTGCAAAATCCACAACATTATTCTATATGAATGACGTTAAACTATGAATATGACCTAAATTAAATAAATACCCCTCTTAGTGAGAGATTATTTTAACCTGTTTTAGTTGAGGATGTCTCATATAGAAAATATGGGATGAAAAATTCCAAAACTGAAAAAACACGTCATTCAACTATATTTGTACCCCTTATAAATTTTGGGAAATTCATATCCAATTACAGAAATATTTAATATACTCAATCAAAAGGATATCCTCCTTCTGTATTCGATCTCCTACCATGACATGTTCAATAACTACATGTGGATTCATTTCCATACATACAAGATATGTCATGATAGCCAAATATTTTATCTTGGCCCAACCCTTTCATTGGATAGTTGTGGGATCCACCATTCCCAATGGCATGATGTTGAAATGGGGTATGTCTTATGATTTTTAATTTGGAATAAGGTCCCTTCAAACATCCTTTCACATTAGGTTTTCATACATTGATGTCAAAAAATCCTTCTTGTGACAATCGTTAACCATTTTTAAAAGCTACATGACCTTAAAAGAACAATAATTATTACAACATGAGTATTATTATGCCAATATAGTAGAAACCATAGTCAAAGTTTTTTGAATTTAAACATCCAAGAACATCTTCCTCTGTTCCTGATGTGAAACTGAATCCTTACACCATCTAATGTCTAGATTCCTCATATATTATTTATGGGTTGTTAATAAACTTACGCCACATGGAACCTAGATTCCCCATATGAGAATTTAGTTATAGAAGTAACCACGAATAAAACTACGATTCCTCTTAATATTAGATGATCTAATACCATCTCTAGAGAGGATGTCTCATTACTTTCATCAATCTCAAACCACACATTACATCAAAGGATCATAACAATTTATATATATCCTTATGTGATACATAGTCATTGTTGAATATTCTCCCTCAATCACGGCCCTACCATTAATAAATTTATGGATCATTACCCACTCCCTCTCTTCCATTTCATTATTTTCCTCAATATGGAACTCTAATACTCTTGGTCCTAAAAGGATCCCTAATGGAATGTTATAAAGATACATTATCTCACCTAACATCATAGTATCACACCTAGAAGTATAATCAGTAGAAAAAGAGTGGATCCCTTGTTTTTTTATCGATCAAGGGTTGATCCTTCATTTTTTCACCTCATATAAAACTGTTATTTGTATATATCCCTTTTCCCATACATGATCAATAGTTGTTTCAATTCTATCATTTATTCCCCATTATCGATCCACGTCTTGAATTAAACAATTTTCCTTGTTGGATATTCATTTACTTCCATCCCTGATTTTCTTCTCCGAAGAAATCAATGGGAATAAATTTGTATCCTTGCATCTAGACAAAAGAATTCCCCACATGGTCATAGGAGTTTGGAGGGACCCATCCCCATGTAAGGTTGAGATACAAGAATTACCTATAATCTATGTTCTCTGACCCAAAAATAGGAACCCATTTTAATAAAGCATGTCTCTAAAGCAATGTGAATGTATCATCATGAATCATTTTGCATGGAACAGAGCCTCCTTATACTCCCATTAATGTCGGTTTGGTCCCTCCACTGTACTAAACATATGAATTTGATATGGCCAACATGGTTCACTCAGTATGACCTCAAACTATTTTGCATGGACCTCTGGATGTGTTTCATGACATTGGGCCTAGTTGGCACACAATTCACATTGGTTTGTTACTAGATCATTCTTCACATATCCTCCTATGGAAATAAATATTTGTTCTATTCCATATAATATTAAATTGTTTGCTAGTTTTCACAATGATATTTTCAGATGCATCAACTGAACTCATAGGCCCCTTCTTTTAAATTGGGTTATTATATTTCAAATTTAGGCATTATACTTTGAGGAATGACACCCCATGGTCAAAAATCAAACAGAAGAAACTAAAATACATGTTCAATGATATTATGACCATAAAATAAAAGGGAATGTCCAATCACCAAGACCATAAACTATTTGTAACATTCCATTTACATCTATAGGGGGAACATGCCTCCCATGTCCCAACATACATGTTAGTTTAATACTATTTCATTCCATTCCAAACACATTATGGTGCACTTCATGTCGAACGCTTCAATGTCATACTGGTAGCTTATGTCTAGGCATTATGAATCCAAACAATTTGAACGTTGTTTCAAGAATGTGTTGTGTAACATTGGGAATATTTAGTCCCAAATTCACTATGGGTATCCTTCCCTCTATGGCACACATATCCCTTTAAGACAACATTTCAGTTCAAGAATAATTAAATTAAAATGTGTTTATGTGGCCCTATTTTTTTCCTTAGGCAGAGTCTCATAAGCTTCCCTTTCATGTCAGACTCTACAGAGAGTACCTCCATTGTGATAACCTTTTACACCTTTCTTAACTATTGTAGGGGAGGTGTCATTCGCATAGATTCAGTAAGATTCCATGTTCATGATTTTAAAATATAACTCCACCTCCTACAATGGACATGATATACCATCTAGACTTTATTAGAAGAAGAAATAATTGGAAGCTCAGTGTGTATTCCCCAAACCCTGTGTCTAGATCACATGATGTTAAACTATCTGATATATCATCCAAAACATATGAGTCAAAAAATATTGCTCAATTTCTTCATCTTAGGTCTCCAAACAGTATGTATATCATCCTCAACGTATAAATTTTAACTCTATGCAAATATTTCTCAGTATATGATGTTAAAATTAATTCCTATCAACCTCATTTCACAATGTAAATCTTCAATGAATCTTATCCACTTTACTAATAGGACCTTCCCATTGATGTTTTCCAGCTACAACATTATTCATGTTCATTGACAGTCACTCGGTATTTGTGCTTATATCCCCCTAGAAGATGAGTTTGACCAATTTTTCAGTAGATACACCTAATGAATTTTATCCTAGTGATGGTGGTGTAATTCCACTATTTTTGAAACACATTCGAACAATATATAACATCACATCAATTATTCATTTCCCCCCAAATGGGATCATTTTCAACCTCCACATCAAAATGGGACCCGAATGGAAAATGGTTCCATACCATAATGGATTACCTATTATCCCAGGCACACACCCTAGATGAATTTGGATGACATTCTCATATATGTCTTATTATATAAAATGGGATGTGGCCAACACACATTTTTTTGTCTCTAATACCTATTAAACAATATGGATGTTGTTTTTTATACATGATCATTTTCATCCAATTTCTTCACACCTATCCCATTGTGTTATGGATATTGGACTCATGATTAGTGATCATTATTTCCATTTATTTTGATAGAAATTAATGTCTCTAGTGTGACCCCATTCATTCACTATTGGACATTGGAGAAGCATGTTGGATATTTAGAGGGACCTGTTCTCTACACACAAAACCTCTCATCCTCAAGACTCCCGGTGGTAAATTATTAAATGTGGATCCGGAGTGATGAGTGTCCCAAACTATCATATGAATGATAAATCACATGTTCGACCAGATTTTCTAGTATAATGTAGGAATCAAATGATTATAGGGACTGTATTTTATTTGTTTCATGAATATGATTGATATATGATAAAAAAATTATAAAAAAATAAATATATACATGCATTCAATATGCATAAAACAGAGAAACTTTGGCAATTACTGAGGTCTTTGCACATGTTGGAGCGTCTCTTATGTCCTGAAAAAAATTCACTTATTACTCAAATATAGAATTTGATTAATATGGGCCATTACAAATCTATTCCATAACTTCCATGGTTTGTAGTATCTTCCCAACCATTGATACTCTTTCCTCAAATATAGGAAGAATATCATCTTACATGTTCTACACCTATCCATGCTCATCTTGGAACTCAGCTATTTGTGATAATTCCTTCATATCCATGTCCTTTTCCCCTCTAATGAATCCCTAAACCGGATGATAAAAATTATTGAGAATTGTGCAATTTAGTATGCTCATTCACATGCTCTTCCAAATATTGAAATTTCTAGTTTTCCCCTAGGATATTCCGAATGTTTCCAGATTATTCCTTTTACTAGGATACATATAGATGATAGGCATCAGCATGAACATTCTCAGAAATATATTAATAATCCAATTATTGGATAGAGCATGAATCCACCCCTTAGTTGATTATGTTTTGTAACCAATTGTGAATTCACCTCATCCACCTCACTATATATGCTTCTGGGGTTAGGGTGATGAAATGTGGTATGCACACCATATCCTTTTAATGAACTATTGAAGTTATCCTCAGAGATTTCAAAAATAGAGTCTTATAAATATTCAAGTGGCATTGGTTCACATATTTGGATATCCAAAATAAAAAATAGCATTATCCCCTTCTAGGATCCTCTCAGACATGTCAACATCCATGTTAAGGGGATGTTCATCTCCATCTAAATCTTCTTCAGTATAATCAACTCTACCTAACTTTATCTCCACCCCACTAGTGGCGTCACCTACCTCTATAGTAGAAATCCCTCTTAAGACCATGATTTTCCCATCGTGGCTCATCCTCCCCTCAATGAAAGGTGTATCCTTCTAGAATGATCCCTAGATGCTAAATCAACAACCACTTTGTTGGAAAACACTCCTTCAAGATCTAATTGAACTAAAATCACATAACTCAATTTAAAAAACAATTAAATGATGGGAAAACATGTCTTGTTTGAGAGAGAGAGAGAGAGAGAAAAAAAACAGACAATGGTTGAGCAACTGATTTTTTTGTCCCTAGGTATTTTCAGGGATTTCCACCATAGAAGAACCCTCAATGCACGTCGACACTTCAATAGCTTCTATTAGAGTCCCAAGTGCTGGATGAGGATGATCTATATGATAATAGAAAAAAATTATGATGAAAAATCACCATGGAATGTTTGAAAATGGAATATGGAAATTGATATTTAATCTCACCATGAAGTTGGTGGGTCACGATAATGAACATCCCTAGGATACCTTCATTTTCTATAGTAGATGATTCCCTTAGAATTACAGGGTGTGGTCCCCTATAGATGTATGTGAGTAATAGATGATTTGATACCACAAATCCATCACCTTGAGGGTCCCACTAGTTGTTTAAATATTTTTTCCAGGTTCCAGAGTGTTCCCTATAGTACCCAAGGGAGGACCCACATCCCATCAAAATGGCTCCCCATGACCATTTTCTGATGGCCCGTACATAAAGAAAATTATATTCATATCTTATTAATATAAATGGTGAAGGACTATGAGAAACAAGTTAAAATGACTACATAATGTAAGTCAACTAACTTTAATTCATATGAGGATGTGATCTCACCACTCTCTAGGGGATTAACCTACTTAATAGATGACCTCTAGGTCTATCCATCCATAGAGACCTTCGTATCATCATTAGTTGATGTCTATTTAGATGAATCATTGGTAGGTGGTGTCTCCTATAATTATTTCAAGTCTAAAAACAGAAACTTCTCTGAGCTAGGGGTCAGGATCCCCTTGATAGAGTGAGAGTGAATCCATGGACAATGGGAATCCAAATATCCTATGGGAGGACACTATGGCCATGGCTCATTCAAGAACCACTTCTAGAATCTTGATTTCATCTTGTTTTAGTACCCTCTATTGCTACTCCATCATCATATATTTACATATAATTCCCAACACCTCTGAGTGCATGAAGAAATAATAATCATATTTTTAACCAAAAGATAATGTGGTTCACTTATAGGATCAAAATGGGCCATACTAGTTGTATCCTGAGAGAATCCAACTTGCACACATGACATCTTCTTGAAGCCCTACCCTCCATGTGGCAGTTGTGGAACTACCCCTTGCATCTTCCCCACTGTGAATCCAACTTGAGATTCTCTTAATTTCTAGTATTCCCTCGAAGAGAAACATGCATGCCTCCTTGCTACTCTATCACCTCACTCGTCGACTCAGTCACTATTATGCGTTCCCACAATATCTAACACTGGTATATCAACACTATGTTTTAGCATAATCCTAGGACAGTCTACCATTAACTCTAGTCTTTTGTATCATGATTTCCCCCATAAGAATTCCCCAATAAACATACACTCAAAATAATTAAAGATATAGGTATGAGACTCTTCATGTACCCCTATCTGGACACTCCTCGATGGATTATGGATAAATTTGAAATACATATTGAACAAAAATGGCATTTATAAGCCTCATTAGGTTTTCTCATCGATTCTGGAAACCAACACTCCACCTCAGAATGAATAAATGTACTACCACTACTCCAATGTACCCTACAATATATCCACTATGGAGTAAACTAGAGTAGAAAATGTGTGGATTTTTAAATTTACATACTTTTTTATTCCAACTGTAACCACGACCTCACTATGTGTCACTAAACAAACCATTATGATGTTAATCACTGGGGGATTCATGCCATCATTAATTGGGATTATGGCATTCAAAAACTCATAGCTACCAATGTACACCACAATCCATCCATGATGAAAATTAAATGGTCCTTAGATCCTCTATGTCTCATCTATAGTCACCATATGTCCACATTGGCTATAGAGTTGGGAATTTACTAGTACAAAAAGGTTCCCAATGTTTTCATCCACACTATTCATATAAATTTGTAGAATCCTTGGGTATAATCCAAGGTGAGTGTCTCCAACCATGATTAGTTAGTTGATGGGGAATTTAACAACAAACAAGTTATAAATAAAAAATGGATTATAGTCTTCTACCATACGGTAGCCCCAATGTTCTCAATCTCCATCCTTTGAAACAATCAATATGATCCTATACTCTTCCACTATGACATAAAAAAAAGTTGTTTCAGCTGCCCTGATATCTTCATAGCTACATACTTATTTAAAATCATACATAGTCATGTCTTTAATGCAATATCCTTGTAAAATAAAATATGATGCTTCAGTAATCTATTCAAAAATTCCAGAAGGTGTTGGGATAGGAATGTAGTCTTCTATCTACCACCCCATGTGTTCTTAATTGGGAGAAACTGGTCATAAAGTCACCCATTTATTGGGATTCCACTGATGATGTTCACATCCAATAAGCGAGTGTTGACCAACCCATAGTGAAGGTGGAACATGTTGGTGTTTAGATACCAACTACCTAGGTGCACTGTAAGAAGATCTAGTCGCCATTAGTTATATAATTGGGACATCCACACAACCTCATGTAAACTGATATGGCATAACTCAGCTATATACTCCATATAGGTGTAGCATACCCAATATGCATAGGATCATCGGTCTGTGGAATTTCCTTTGGCCAGCATGTCCCAATATATATGTCATACTTTCATGTTGTCTATAAAACTACTCTATAAATTACTTGAATAACGAACTAGGAATTATTCATCCTTTAGTTCCTCACCCCTTACTATCCTTGTTTTTTCACTCAATGTGTAGATAGTGATATCCCCATGCTCCTAAGTAGGTTGACCTTATAAGGTAATTTTCAAGTGGTTGAGATCATCCTCTCATGTGAAAAATTAATTGGGCACCCTAACTTTGATCCCAAGGATGAATGCTTCATCCATCAGCCTGAAATTGTTTAGAGGGAGGAGATTGTTTAATGGATAATTCTTAGTATTCTCATTCATCATGATCAATAGTTCCTAGTTATTGGAAAGTACACATCATTATCAACAGATCATAGGATTACCTATATTTTGGCACAATAAGTAGTGACATAAGTATCCTTTATTTCTACATATTTATATTATTTGGACATTAATAATGATATAAAAATACTATAAGTGTTTTGGAAAATAAATGAAGCTCTGGGTGAGCAAATTTCAAGTCATCAAGCAATATTTGGAGCACGTGCACATAATAGAGTTATTTTCATGGATTTATCTTCCCAAAAAATGAGATTTATGAAAATGATTTTGTTGAGGATCTGGTTTTAATGTAATGGGGGAGGCCCACAAATGGGAGGACTTACTTTCAAGTAGATAATTTCCATACCATTCAATGAATAAAACCCTCCAATTAATAGGTGTTGAAATCTATGTTTACCATAGCGTAGAACAAGAGCTTCATGAACAAAAGATAATGTTTCACAAAAAAAAGAAATGAGACATCGTCCTATATGTTTCCTTCAGAATTGGACCTTATATTCCCCTTCCATCTAAATTTTTTTGGGGGTTGTGGAAATTTTATAGCACTGAAACCACATATTGGACATAAAATGGATAGTTTTGGGTGACCTAAGCACGAAACACACCCCAAAGAACCATTCCTAGGGAAATGAACAAGTTTCTTGCATGATTAACTGATGTCAAGAAAGAGTAAAATTATACACCTGAAGAGACATTTTAAGAAAAGTAAACTTATTTTTCATGGTATGTTTTTTTACCCTGGTGGAAATATTAATCCCCTTTCACGAAAATAGAGGTTTTATCCACAATAACGTAATGTTTTGTGCAACCACAATACAAAACTATCTGTTTGTTTGCTAAATGTGTTGAAAATAATGAAATGTTTCGTGGTTGTGCTTTAGAGGTAAATATAAAGAATCACACAACTCAATTTCATCCTCAAATGAGATTCATATAAACAAAAATGGATTTCAGCTATAAATAAAATCTCACCCCCCATGGGAGGATGCTTTCCACAAGATGAAGTAATGTTATGGTATAAGAAACTCTCATTATTCCTAAATTGAGTGAAAAATAAGTGATCATAGACCCTCAAAGGCTGATATTTTACATAAATTCCCTCCTTTGGAACCAAAATTTTATTTTCCCATTAAAGAGTGGGCACCGTGAAACTACTGTTAAGGATGATTGGGATTGTAGAAAGTGTAATTACTACTAAGAAAACCCTAATCTATGCGCAACTACAAAAAATGAAGTCTATTATACCTCTTGACTCAATCAATTTCCCTTAATCAATATCCCCATTCTCGGAAAAACATTTTCACAACACCCAACCCAGTTTTACAGATCAAATTCCTGATACCCAACCCGATACACTATATGTTCATAGTGAAGTCATTACCCGACATGATGCTTTTAAGAATAGGTAACCAATTTCATATTGCCTCCCCTAATAATGACCTTAATGTCTCCCTCCTGATTGATCACTCCTCAGTGATTGTTAAAATTATATGTCTCGCCTAGAGGAATATGAGAAGAGGTCACTTAATACCTAGGAGTTGAATCTTCAAGGTAAATTATGAACTATTCTTGAGATAGATTCATAATGTTGTATATTTATCATTTCATGACACGGTTCTCCATGAATAGTCACCCCTTCCATGTCCAAGATGAATGATGTAAAATTTCCCATCTCCGTGTCTTTATTGAATGATGATAAATTACATGACAACATCCTCGACAGATGATGTAAAAATGTAGCTTTAACCATTGTTACAAGCGAAGGATTCCCTATATATGATCATCATGGGATGCCAACCTATTTACCTACATGGGAAATGAGTCTCCCGCAAATGGAAGATTCTAAATAAAAGCCCAACACCATCCCACATCAAGGATCTATTTGTGACATGAGGGTTTATATTACACGAGGATAATCTACATGGCTCGGTTGTGCCACATGACCATAAACTATGACATCAAACTACATATATTTTTTTTCCTAATAATAGAAACAGTATACATAGGATGCCTCCTAGATGCTTAATCCAATCAATGGTAAACCAATCTGTGAAACCAATCCTCATGTGGACACACCTCTCAGATCTACCTCATGTCTCAGGACTCATGAATAACATCTAATAAGTGACTATATAGACACCATATGTGTCATTTGAAGTACATACAAGTCATGTGAAGCTATTTATGATTAATTAGGGTCTCTATATAAGTCCTTTTATCTTTTTAGTATCCATTTGTGTTAACAAATATGATATTCAACCACCATATCAGTACACTATAAATAAAATATTATATGTTAATAATATTTAGGTCTTATAATTAAATAAAAGTATAGTGATATCAAGAACATGAGTGGCAGTATAATCTAAATAATTGAATGAGTTTATTATCTAATGTTATTGGGTATATTTATTTTAGATTAAATGATGAATATTAATTTAATTATTCCAAAATATTATTTATATTAATATGATGATTCATTTTTTATCATTATAGTTCTAAAATAATACATCATAAAATGTAATACATGATTAAATTTCGTAGTAGAGAATTTATTCTAGATTATAATTTCTTTTTAATAATCATGACACTATAAATGTGGTGAAATAAATATTTTCATATTTCAAAATGTAAAATATATATAAAGTTCATTTACTGAAAATTTTTGAGACTATGTGTTATGTCAAAGGGATTTTCTCAGTTGTATCCATATTTAATATATGGAGATTATTTAATATATATATATTTCCGGAATAAGGACACTGAGAAATGGATTCATGAATATTAGATAACTATGGAGTGCTATTTGTGGATAATGATGTGACTAAAAACACTATATTATAAATAATGAATATAGAAACATATAGTGTGTGGAAAATGATAGTTTGGTCCTCTAAATACACAGGTCAACAAATTAATAAAAATAAAAATATAGTGTGGGGATAAAGGCATTGGCTCAGTGCTAATTACTATTGTTATATGGGACACTATGGAAATAAGTTGTCTTGATTCCCTACACTATTCAATATGTCGAATAAACCCAGAAATAGGATAGTAAGGGTGTTGTGATATAATATTCATAAAATATAGTATAAGAGTATAAAATAATGAAATATTGGTGAGCCGTATGGAAACCATAAAAAAGTGAAATATATTGCTTCAATTCTATATCTATTTAAAATTTAAAAATAATATATTTCTTCTAGGAAAAAAATTAATGATGAACGATAGGTTAATTACGTGATATAAATCCATGTCGAAGGAGTAGAGTTTTTATTATAATGTATTAAAAACAAAAACCACTATAATATTTTGGAATAATAATGTAGAATAGAGATTATGTTTTGTAATAGCCTAAGACCTGCACTTCTAGCTCCAGTGAAAAAAAACATTAAAATTACCATTATTACTATAATATTGATAAATGTTAACCAATGATTCCAAAAAAATGTGCAACATAAAAAAGGAAATATAGAATCACTTAAGTAACTAATCCCAAAACATCATAAAAATTAGTAATGGAATAAACCATGGAAATTGTGAAATTCATGAATTATAAGAATGATAATCCATTAGAACTCAATCATAAACCATTTTTTCATTTCAAAACGATGTGGGAATCAAAATATGTATAAAAAAATTTATAGAACAATGTTAAATACAAAAATCATTCGATCAGGAATAAATATTTATTTCTCCTAGTGGATTAAGAACATCATCTTGTTCCCCATAATGAATAAATCACTTTGACTTGCATCCCATCATGGGTCAAGCACATCGACTTGATTCCTATAAAAATATCATGAGATATAAATCCTTTACAAATATATTGGACAAATATGTAGGTCCACCCCACCATATAACGGAAACCATAAATATCTATTTCAAATTACCATAAAAGTCATCATATTATAACACATGAAAATAAATGGGTTTCAAAAGTATTTCGTAAAAGAATATCTCAGGGTAAAAATGGGATTTATGAAAATCATTCAATCATAAATATAAACCGTACATTGAGAGTAAAAGGATATAATCCCTATATTTTACCCCTATGTAATTATATTTAACATCAAAATATTTCATTTTATATGTATAGTTTTTTTAAATATCACATGGAATAAGTCATGAGGAAAAAAATATTTTTATTTTGAAATAATATCTATTTTATAAAAAATGATCTCTTATAATGAAATTTTTTCCTTTGAATATAACCTTTTAAAATTTTAATGCATGATCGATGAATAATTTAATCATTATGGAACAAAAATATACTCCATCTGTGTAAGCAATGAAAATATTCCACCATTATAGTTTTTGTAAATTTCACACAGAACCTTATTTTAATACCAAAAAAACATTACATTCAAATTATTCTGTGAAAAATTATTATATAAGTAAAAATGATTTCAAAAAATTGTATAAAAATAGTAAAAATATTTTTTGGAAGAATTATTAGAAATCATAGAAATTGAGGAGATATATTCCCCAATGTTGACTCAAACATAAAATACCTAAATAAAGATGAGACGGTGAAATTTAACATTACAACTTTCTATATTTTGAGTCCTTGGAACCACAAAAGAGAAAAAGTTATATGGATATTTATAACCCATGATTTTTATAGAAGGAATCATAAAATAAATTAATGGGTATTGTAAAGACAAAATAAAAGAATCATGTAGTGTAGAAGAAATGTTTCCCAAAGAAAAAAAGTGAAATGAAAATCACACACCTTAGATCTGAAATCCATTGAATGTTCATTAACCTCATGTAGAAGGAATATAAAAATATTATAAATATATTCCAAAATCATTTACTTGATTATTATAACATATAAATTCATTATATCTTTATATATTTTTAGTATTTTTTTTAAATGTTTTCTATTAATTTAATAAATATTATTTCGGTGTTGTGTGATTATTTAAGGTAATTTATTAATTCCTAAAAAATATAAAATAATTTCAACCTTGAATATAAATTTATTATATATGAATTTTTATTATGGTTAATTTATAACTATTTTGTATCCTTATTTGAATGCATATTCGCCATTTTAAACTAATAGAAAGACATTTTGTCACTTCCATTGGTTTAAATAATATATAATTCATTTTCCAGAACATATATCCATTTTAAATTAAAAATTAGAGTCCAAGAAGATAAGGGTATATTTTAATTCATTTTTTAAGAATAAGTATTAATAATATTTACCTTATCATTTAGTTTTCATGTAGATTTACCTGATTTACCCTTTATTGAGGCGATAAATATTACTAGGGTTAATATTCATTTTGAAAAATAATTAAAGGGACATGTAACAACCCACAATATTATAAATTAAGTTCAACAATCTGATTTATTTAAATTTTCTTCTTCATCCTTCAGTTTACTTTTTTATCAAATATTTTGGGTGTGAGTAGTGTGTTGTTGGGTGTCGTATGGTTTCAATAAGTTAATTTAAGAATTCTTGTGATTTAATGAAATATATTATTATGTAATTTGGTTATAGAAAACACATCCATTTTCTTGGTTATATATTTTGATTTTAAATAATGTTAAGAATATTTTCCATCTTAATGTATCTATTGAAGAATTATAACAAGATTAATATAAATATAGGGATTTTAGCTAATCCAAAAGACTCAAACAAAGGATGTGATGACCTCAACTAGTATAATAGTGCCTTATGAAGCCCATTTATCAGAACATCTTATGGAGATAGCATAAAAATGATTTTTACTTAAAAATCCCAGGTTGATATCCAATAACATGGGTGTGAGGGAAATTGTTTATTGAAGATGTTCAAGCTCATCGACACATGGGACCAAACCACGTTCGTCGAATTTCCCCATGAAAGTCTCACCATTGTAAACCATACACATATGGATTATGCTACATTAAAAAAAGTTTATGTATAAATACATTACCAATAAGAATATTTATATTTTACAGAATAATGAATTTATTTTCATTTTTATTCTTACTTTATAAATTATTTTAATTTTGATTCAATTAAACATAAATTTTATTTTTAGGTAATATTCAAATTCAATGAGGGGTTTTTTTTGAATTAATTAATTATTTAAATAATTATACCTTTAATAAAATATTATTACCAAATATGTTACATCAACTACAAATGGTCATATAATTTTTATGAGGTGAATAGGGGTTTTAATAAGGGTTCAAAAACTATTATTGTAAAAAAAGAAGCATTTTATCAATAAATGATGAATGTTATTTTAAATGTGAATATTAACATATTAATAGAGTTATTTAGATAATATAATTACTATTTTTGGAATTATAATTTCAAAATTATCTAATGGTTAAATGTGCATAATTTTCTGAGCTAATGGAATATTCATGTAAAATTAAATGATGTATAAATATATAGTGTATGTTATGAAATAATAATGACCCAAAAATGATTTAATAAATTCAATAATGGTTAATCATGGACAAATATATGTTTTCCACCTAAAATAATGAGGTTAGAAGTTTTTTTATTAATTTTATAATTCCTTTATGAATTCTTTAAAATATATAATATATATTGTGATCTTAAATTCATTTCATTTAAATAGTGACTCACCTACAAATAATCAAGTATGCTATTTTATTATTCTTTAAACTATTCTGAATAGTATAATTAAAACCTTATCACATTGGAAAAACCAAGGGAAAAACCCATTGTAAGGTTTTTGGTTTTGAATATTGTGTTATATAATGTCCAAAACCTATGTTAGTGAAATATTAAAGAATCACCCTCTCATTACCTATATAAACTGAACCAATATGTAACTCATCTTTAACAAAAACCTTTTTGACGTGTACTTACTCAGCCCTCCCCTCTCTAGAATCCTCCCAAGATGACCCAATCTCTCAATAATCCCCTATCAAAGTTTTAGAGCCACACATTCAAGTAAGGGTTCCTCCCATTCTCATCATTATCCAAGTTTCATTATCTTGTTATTCTATATTATTTTCAATTAATTGTGATGGGTTATGTTTTCAAACCTCCCCCATACTACACTTATTTTGTATAAATTATGAGATACCCCTTTCTCTATCATTAATACCTCCCATTTACCCATGTTAACATGCCAAAATTTCATAAGCATCCATTACTTTTTCTATTTATTCAATCTTATTTATTATCAAATGACTTATTTTTCTAATTCCAAATGTGTGGATAATTATTTCAATGTCCATATTACTATACACTTCATTTCAAAATGATGAGAAATCCATTTCCCTCTCATCAACGGATTTTATAAAATTTTATGTGTCATTTTTATGCTATCGTATTTTCAATGTGAATTTCCATGACAAAACAATTGTGTAGTGAATTTTGTAACAATTTCCTATCATAAGTATTCACTTATATGCATGAATACATTATGATTGTGGACATAATATTGGAACCAAGTCTACTATTTTCTATAAATGGTGTATGGATAGTTTTTTATCAATACTCTTTGAAAGAATGTCATATTTCCAAGGAATGGTATCATATAGTTTATGAAGAAAATAGAACTGACTGTGGCATCGTTTCCAAGTGTTTTCCATAAATTTGTTTCCAAAAATTAGAGATTGTAGAAAAGATTTTTTGGAGAAGGGATTTTGTAGAAAATTTCAATGTGGCTTGAAAACTTCTCTATAAAGAATGATTTGAGATCATTGCATAAAAATATGGGAAAGGCAAAAAGTGCGTGAAATATTTAAATATGTGCGAAAGATGAGGCTATGAAAAAGAGACTGGAACACCCAATGTCACATCAAAATGAGATTTGTGTGTGTGGAAGGAATCTTCTGTGAAGCAACATAATCTTACATGTATGGTCACTAAGTCCTACAAATAAGAGTTTGCCTTTTCTCAAGACTTGGAACATTTCAACGAAGATCTGATTCCTCTTCTGTGTGAAAGACATACTCCTAGGAGATATGTAGAGAGAGAAACATACGTGAAAACTATTCTTTTAGTCTAAAAAAACTAATTGAATCTTTTGGTGTGGTTGTGTGAATGATAAGGGGTGTGAAAAAAATAATAGTTATGTGAAATCCATCTTGTGTGACAAATCCAAAATTTAGTGTGCATGGGACATGTGCTGCATAAAAGTGATAACTTGTGCTTCTAGTAAGCATTAAACATCTTGATTGTTGGACCAGTTCTTTCAAGTGCAAAAAATCAAGACCTTAATGAATGAAGTTTCTCCTTCTAGATATATAAAAAGAGATCCGTGAAAATAAATTAAAGATACCTTCAAGTCGATAAACCGAGTAAGACTTCTCCAAAGGCATTGAGCTAAGGAGAGTCGATGGATGTGGTTTGAGGGACGTAGTGAGAAATCCCTAATCTTTTGTAAAGGAAGTGTTTTCGGAACATTGTGAAAGTGTTTGAACTCTTTTAATCGACTACTAGTGAAGATTAGTGGTCTTTGGTTTGACTAACACACCATTGGTGTATGCTTATTGGACTAGCCCGTAGTGGTGAACCATGTAAAATAATTCTGTTTTATCTCCTAGAATGTTAATGTTTTATTATTACACTACTCTAACAGATAGGTTTAACTAGTTCCTACCATCAAGGGAAAAGATATATCACTTTAAAGGAAAACGTTGACACCATCATTAACCCCTCCCCTCTCAAGGTTCTCTATGTTCTTGAACATATATGTATTTATTATAGACCCCATGATCATGTAATAAATAATGATGATAAATGAATCCATGTTTTATGATATAATTGTCACATTTAATCATGAAAATGAAATGAAATTGATAGGTGTTCCCATAATTATATTTCATTCTAATGCCTTGGGTAATGTTTCGTATCATGATACGTCATGATGGGATAGGGAAACACTAGATTTTTTATGGGACTTTTTCCACCCTGATTTCATGGTGGTTTATCCTTGACCTATGTTTATTTTATGGACCCGACTGTAGTTCCCCAGAGCCGGTTCTTTATTTTTTTACATTGGAATATAAACACGGAATATTTATCCTAATGGACCGAGTAGTTTAGTAGATTTAGAATAAAGATACCTATATAAAATCAATATTACATCTTGGAAAGAGTTAAAACATATGAATTACTTTGAAAAAATCTATATACCCTTGGTTATCCCTGAAGTTCATTCATAACATACTTCTTCACATTCTGGTAAAAGTAAAACATACGAAAGTCGTGACCTCCAGCGCTCAGTAAGGGTAAGAAATATAAAAGATGATATCAAAAAAATAAACATTAGGCATTGTGAATAACTAGAAACTCATTCATCTAAAAAATAAACATGAATAAAATAAGGAAGGAATCAGAAATGAATAAAATATTCCATAATAAAACATAATCATGGGTATTCTACTAGTCGAATAACCTCTTAAACTATTGAGGCCTTGTGCTAAGACTCTAGTTTGTCTCAAAATACATAATGATACAATGAGGTTCTATAGAAATTCCCATGTGACACTTACTAACTCCAATTAATTCATCATATAAATGGGGATAAACATAAACAACATATACAATCATATTTAAACTAATAAATGAAATGTAGATAACATTCCCCAATCATAAAAACTAACCATTCATAGAAACATGGTGAATGATTTCAAGATAGTACATCCATACTCAAAGTAATAATGAACCATTAAACAAAATATGGTAGATGATATCATAAAATATTAGTCCTAATTTTACATTTTATTCTACAGGATTGTTTAAATAGACAAAATCACTCTTATAAACTAATTGAGTAATTATTGAGATACATACTCTTTTACGTTGAAAACAAGATTTCTTTTGTATAAAAAACATTGTATAACTCTAGATGTAAAATTATATAGGCTTCTCCTAATAAAAAGTTAGATTTTATAAAAATAATTGTTCCTAAAAATATAGTATAGATTTATTTTGAAAATAGGTATGAATTCCCTTGAATCGGGCTTGTATTCCAGAAATAATTTTTGAGAGATCCTTTTAAAACATGTAACTACACATAAAATAAACAATGATTATTGTTTCTACACATATATAGAACATTAGAACTGAATTTATGAGGATTAAAAAATAATAAATAAGAACGTAATTTAGTTAAGTTGAGAATAAGAGTAACCCGATTGAAAATTATGGTTCATGTAGAAAAGCATTACCTTATGTTCAGATACATTCCACTCATGAACTCAAAGTTTTAGAATACTAAATTACACATATTAATAACTAATTTCAGAATTTATTAAAATTTTATTTTGAATTATTATAATTTAATTAGATTCATTTATAGTCATTCTTATTGTTTAATATATTCAATATCATTGTTTTTCAGTTCTCGTTTAATTAGTTTTCAAGAAAGGATCGTATTTATAAAAGTATATAAGTTCATGTAAAATGGATATTGAAATATGAATTGAATTTATGAGTTATTAAATATAAAATGAAAGGTTAAATGATCATATAAATGTTTTGGTTATTTTGGGAGAGGATTAATCAATATATAAAATTTTAATGATAAACGCTGGGATTAATTTTGTGGTTTTTTGATAACCACAAACTCATTTTTTTATAATTTAATACAGTTGGTAAAAATGGCTCCAAGAACTTTAATTATGATATAATAAAAATATTATGATCTGGTTAAACCATAAAAATGGTTTCATTCGTAGAACTGAAAATGGTAATATAAATTGAAAACATTTCTTCCTTAAATATGATAAATTAACACATCTCGGATGTTGTTTCTATTCTTAATGTAAGAGGAGGGGAAAAGAGAGTTGATGATGAAATATTACATTAGCATAATAAAATTATAGTACATATATGGTACTATAATTATCATAGCATTTGGATGATGGGTGTTGAAGACTTAAAAAAGAATATAAGGAACATGGAATAAAATAAAAGAAATTAAAAAGAGGAATTTACCTCTTCAATTTATCATCCATGAGCACCTACCTAAGAGAGATTATTTTCTCTTTTTAAGAGACCAAAGTATTTTGTACATATAGAGCATACAAGAAGGTGATTTTATCAAAATTTAGACATGGCACAAGGCTTGAGAAGAGTGATGAGAAGAGGGAGTGAGGGGTAGTGATTATAGTGGAGGTGAGGGTTTTCCATTATTTTAATCAATATTTTATTATTTTGGATCAAGACTATGAATATTATTGATTATTGTAACTCAAAAAAGTTATAAGATCATATGAGTTCAAACTAATGGCCATTTAATTAAAATCATTATTTACTTGAAAATACTGTTTTAATACAAAAACCTGTTTTATAATACCCTGAAATAATTAAATATGGTCATATTAAATTATTCTTAAATCATAGGAAAAAAAATATTTATTTAGTAACTTTTTTTAAAAAAAAATAATTAATTTTTTAATTTAAAGTATTAATTAAGTATTTATCACTAACAAAAACACAAATACTTAATTAATAAATTATAAAATATTCTACTCCATTTATATGGTAACTAAATGTTATTTATACATTCATGGGTGATGTTACTATTCATAATGTTCATATTACTATTCATAAGGGTAACATTACTATTCATAAGAGTATATTGTTATTTATATGTGTATGTTACTATTCATAATGGTTGTTACTATTTATAAGGGTAGTTTGCTATTCACAAAAAAGTTTATTCTATCAGACTATAAATATTATACTGAACGCAACCATGTATGTAAGTTTTACAAAATTTAGATCACAAAAGTTGAAAATTTTGTTTATTGGATTAGTTATAACAGAGTATTGTTTTGAAAAGACCCAATGTTTCAAGCATTCAATATTCATTTTATTTGAAAATCCATGGGGTGTTACATTCTCCACTTCTTAAAAAATTTCTTTTTCAAAATATGAAATTGTATTTCGAAACATAATGGTTGATACTTGAAAATTACTGGGTGTGAAACCCACATCTGTAATACCGTTAAAATATCCTCTTAATAAGAAAGGAATGTAAATATATTGGTCAATACAAAACTAAGAATTTTAATTTGACAACATGATCATTAATGAACAATGAAATATTCATGTTCTAATGGAAACTAATAGAGAGCTTTCTCAGATGAAATATCATGACCACAAAACTATAAACTACAGTTATGAAAATATTCATTCATATCATTAAAAAATATACGATAATAGAAAAATGTTCTTATTTAATACTTTTTTCTAGAGTTGATGAATTATTCCACTATATTAGAGTATAAAAATACATTTCTATTTCATAATAACAATCTTATCTTTTTTTGTGCCTTGAGCTATTAATATGTCATCTCTTAGCACATGTTTCATCATATGGTGATAATAAACTCTAAAACCCGAAACAATGATCAACATAAACCATTTAATAAATGTTTTAACTTTTCAAAAGATCATGATCCAATACATTGGAATCATTCCCATATTCAACCTTGTTATATCCATGTACACAGAGTCATTGGAAATCCTCATTTTGTTTAGAACTCAATGATCTATCCTAATCAATGCATTTTCTACCGTATTTGTCTCTAATAAACATAAAGCAACCCTAAATTTTCACATTCCAAACATGTGAATATATTCATCATGTGTCCTCGTGAAATATATTAATAAATCAAATTACAATTTAACCTTATAGGAAACATTAATTCATCTTTAAACATGCTATTGGATATATTCATTGTATTCAAAAATGATGCAAACTCCATCAATGATAGCATAGAATAGATGTGAAAAATCAATAACAAGTTTTAAGATAATCAGAACTTATCCAAATGAATAATTTCATCATAATTATATTAAACATTAGGAATATATTTACAGTTTTCTTTCCCGGTACAATATATCTTCCCAAGATATTAACTTTCCACAGAGTCACATATCCTTGGTTCTGTAACATCCCTATTCTTGGTGCTGCCAAAAGGTTCCTCCTACCTGGTTGGTCACATGGACTCAATGTAACGCCCCGACCCCAGCTACCTGGAGTCGGTGCATTACTTCGTAATGTTGGCATGATCACAAAAGATCAAGTCTCGAAAGACCGATTAGTTTAGTAGCCTTGGAAACACTAGATACATTAATAAACGTTACACTACATCATTAAGTGAAAAACTACAATAAAAAAGTCTCCATAGACCACACTCATATCCTCTTCTGACAATCCCTGCAGGTCATTCATAAAATACTTCTTCACATCCTGGAAAATATTAAAACATTGAAAGGGGTGAGCTCAGATGCTCAGTAAGGATAACAATATTGAAGAAGCTTTCATAAATAAACATAAACATTTAAGGCAATGTATAACTAAAACAAAAGCCTTTTAAACCTGAAAATCAACATAATATGGCAAAAGAAAAATGAGATAATTCCACTTACTTCTTCACATGGATATTCTACTGGTCGAATAATCACATGCAATATCAATAACCACTTTCATAATGATGGAATGCATAATGCCAAACTATCATAACCACGTAGCCAAGGCCTCGTGCCAAGACCACAAATAAGATTTTGTCAAGGCCTCGTGCCAAAACACTAGTTTGTCTCATGAGACCTACCGATGCATCGAGGAGCTATAGTGGGCTCCACCCGTCACTTATTAAGTCCAATGCATTCCTCAAATGAATAGGTTTAAACATATCATAATCCATAACATAGTCGTATCACATAAAACATGCATAAAGTAAACATAACATTTCCACATTTCAATCACAATATATCAATACAACACATTGATATAATAAAAACGCTTTCGAAACCATTTTCAATACCAATATAAAAGAATGTTAAAACTTTGTATTTATTTTTCATTAAAAAAGTTATGGCTTGTAGAGGAAGCCGAAACTCAAATAATGGTCACGGCGGCGGAGAAGTCATTGTCGCCGCATACGTACGACAAAAATACCCCCTTTTTTCATTTAGTAAACGTTTCGAATAAAAATATTCCTTTTGAATAAACATAAAAGTCAAAGGGGTTTATACACCGTATAAAAGAAAGTTGTGTATAAAACCAAATATGCCTCAATGAAAGGAGATTGAGACGAAGTCCATAAAAAGATCATTTTTAAAATAAAATAGATCTATTATGTGTATTCACTATAGGTACACATAAAGAAAGTAAAAATACAAAATAATACATAATAATATCATGACATAATTTGAAAGTAGGAGATTAACCCAAAGAATGGAAGTTGGGTTAAGAAGTTCCCTTACCTTGTGTCTGACTTAATTCGACCGTTCTTTAACCTCCTGAATAATAAACTAGAGTTAATATCTACCATTTTCAATTTCATTATCCTTTTTATATCACTTTTTACAATGTTATGAACATTATGTAATTATTTAAGTTAATAACGGTCATTTGGTCGATTTTTGGTACTTGAGTCAACAATAAACTTCTTATAATTACAAGTTGTTTATGTGGTAGAATATCCATTATCTCCAGAATTATATTCATGATTTAGATGTCATATATATCATATATATCCAGTATATACATTCATTCATAATATTACATAACATTTAGAGGTACGAAATGAAATGCACCGTTCATGGAGACGGTAAGCCGTACGTACGCATGAATGCTACTTTCATTTCCATTTCGTATTTAATGGAATGAAATCATAATTATATAAAGGTATAATATAGTTCCAGTATAATATCATATATAATATAATTTACTCCATCATTTATACATCCCACATATGGCATTAACGATTCACATCACTTTGAGGGGGCGGTAGTCCACACTTCCTAAATAGAAATTATAGCGTTTACCCATAATGAAAATCATAAAGTATGCCATAAATGAGAAATACAGAAGAATAAGTAAAACATAAACATATTATATATAATATATAAATATAGTGACATCTTAATGGACACCTTTGAAGGTGTTATATGAGTGTTGAACAATCATCGTTTCGTGAGGCAGAAATTCGCCATCCATAGAAACAGTATGTTCATTAACAATTAGATGTAGGTGTGTGTAATTGTAGATCTAATACTTCTTATAAAAACATCCTAGTATATTTAGGATACTTGTGTTGTTACAAAAGAAATGAATAAAAAGTTTTTCAGGGGTTGGAGAATAAAAATAAAACAAAACAACATTAGAGAAGACATTACCTTAAAATCGGGTAACTCTTTTTGATTTGAGCCAAAGGCTTCCTTGGGAAGCGTTCTGCCCAAAGTGAGGCTTCTAGGCGTAAAAGGGGGAAGTTGGGAGAGTATTTGGGCATAGGTTGGCCGAGTCAAATGGCTTTAAAGTGTGAATGAGGTGGGAGAGGTGGGGGCCTTTTATAAGTGGAGAGGAGGGGCACTCTTGGAATGTAAAGAAAATTCATTTTATTATAAAATGAGTTTCGGATTTTAGAGGTCCCACACCTATATAATTAGAGGATAAGATGATACGGGTTCTAAATCTACTCATCCAATAGGTTTTTGACAAGTGTATTCTTTGGATTTTACATTATCTTTCCATTTTATTTAAATCGTTAAATAATGGGGTCATCGCTGCATCATCATGATGTCATAAGTAATTTAATTTATTTAATGTATAAAAATTATAAAAAAATACTATGATGTAGGAAATATTTTTAGCTTTCAAATGACTATTTATAGTCAAAAATATGACTTGTATATACCCATGTAAAAATTGTTTTAGTAAAACATTTCATGTTTGTGTCATTTTTTACTTTAACATTAATTAAAAGGTATTTATGTCATTTTCCAACTAAATTGGCTCCATGGGGTCCCCAAGTTGACCCATGGATTTTCTTGGTCGTCCATGGTACATCCAATGAGGGTAGGACATGTTTCAAGCTCATCTCAGATTATTAAAACATTATTTTTACCTTAAACTACACTGATTACCTCTAATCGCGATTAAGAACTTAAAAGTTACTATTCACCAAAAATTATTTTAATCTCATTGAACCACATTTTAATTCTTAATGACAACCATGTATGTCGGATTTTTTAAAATCAAAATACAGAAGTGGTAATATTTCATTTAAACGAAAAATCAGTTATTTAACTACCACTTAGTGGTTTCACTATTCATCAAAAATTGATGTTTTTCAGAACAATGCCAAAATTTCACCCTAAGATATAATTGATATTATGAATTAAAAAATGATGTCGATTTTACAAAGTTACAAACATATAAGTTTCATTAATTAATTTTATAATTAATTCCCGCTATTACAACAAATAGCGTGTTTTTAAGAAACAATTTATATTAAAAGATTGGCAATTGTTTATGTCCAATTTCAAAGTGAAATTAATTGCAATGAACACCATTGGATAAAATGGTAAAACTATATTATAATTATACTTTAAAACCACTAAATAGCATAATTTATCACTATAAATTATTTTTATTAAAAAAGTTGTTTTTAAGTATTTTTCACTATTCATAAAAAATTAGAAGTTCTCAGAAAAATACCAAAAATTCAACATAGGCTAATTTCAATATTCCGAATCCAAAAATGAAGTCCATTTTAAAATATAAAATTTTTATAATTTTAAAAAGTGGTTATTACTATTCATAACGGCTACTTTGATTAGTCGCGGTGTTTTAGAACTCAAAGTTGTGTACAATGCAAGCTATTGCATTATTGAATGAGAAGCGTATCGTGGAAGCTTGGGGTGTTACATTCTCCCCTCCTTCAATAGATTGCGTCCTCGCAATTTAAAATTTTTCTTTGAAAATAAAAGGTTGAAAAGAGAAAATACCTTTGTGGAAAACCCACATCGGAAATAAGATTAATAAAATTTAGCCTTAATAAGAGGGAAAGGGAAATGAAAAAGTCACCACCCAATTATGATCTCGATTAGGAGAAAATTGGTGGGAATTAGAGACATATAATTGGAGGAAAAACGTAAATATTTGTAGGGAGTGATTGAGGTCATCAGTTATAATCAACTATCAAATTGAGGGCCTCAAAGCCTTCAATCTATGTTGATTTAAAATATCATCAGTTCAACAAGACATAAGGTATTAGGATAACATATTTTTTTTGTTTTAATATCCCTTTACTAAAGTTTAAGAATTAATATATTCATTGAATTAGAGGTAGGTATATATATATTTATGCTTGACAATTAGAGTTTCAACCTTCAACTCATCTTTCACTCAAAAAGATAATAGAACTCAAAAATATTATACTTATCCTAATTGTATAAGGTTCCAAATGTTAACACATACCATTTAGATTAGTAAAATTATTTTGTAATAACCAGGGACTTCCTATAGGATAGTGGTATGAAATAAAGGCCTGTCGCACTATGGTTGTGGGTTCGATTCCTGCAGCTTTGTCCGACGCGACGGGTTATGCCCCACCCTGCAGGTTGTCCTTTTCCTAAAACTATAGTATTATAATATTCCAAAAATAATCTTCATAAATTTTTTAACCTTAAACAATAATATCCAAAGATTAACTTAATCCACTCCAACCTTTATAGTTATCCAAAATACCTTTATCCAGACTTTACCTAAAAGGTCTCTTAATTCCAAAATCAATTGTAACATCAGATTCCCCAAACAAAGAAAAGTTTCTCTTATTATCACATACTAAAAATATGATTACCTTAATCATATTAAAACCTTAATGAAATCAAAAAGTTCTTCAGTGCAATCCTTATATATATCCCATTATTCTTATAACCAGAATATAATCCTTGAGTCCTAAAGCACCAATACATTAATTATTCCGCTTCAACTGTAGTCACAGCATAAGATTGGCCTTGATCCCTTTGCCTTTTCTGAGGTAAGTTTCCTTTATTCTTAGGACATTCATTTTCATAATACCCCATTTCTCTACAATTGTAGCATTCAACATTGATATCCTCTTTCTTTCCCTTGCAATCACGCGCCTGGTGACCTTTTTCTCCACATTTATAACAAACTCCCATTCCTTTTAGGCAAGTACCATGGTGATTCTTCCAACAATTATCACATAATAGAAAATCATTCTTTCCCTTTTTCCCTTTATCTGTCTCTTGTTCCACCGTTCTCTTCTTCAATTTATTTACATTGTTGTCATAAGACTTAGAGAATTACTTTTCTGTCTTGATAGCACACGAGACAATATCTTCGTATGTTGAGAATGATTGTGATACTAAAGCTCGACGGAGAAATGGTTTTAACCCATCAATGAAATGATCAATCTTACCTCTTGGGTTACGTATATAATCTGCAGCATACCTCGCTAACCTTGTAAAGTTGGCCCCATACTTTGCGACATTCTCATCCTCATTTTGTCTCAGACTCAGAAATTGCCTTTCCATATCTGCTCGATGGTAATGAGGAAAGTATTTTTCTACGAAAAGCTCTTTGAACTCCCTCCATTCCATATTCGATACGTCGTCATCTTCCTTTGTGTTTTGAATCAGCGACCACCACTGATCGGCATCTCCAGTGAGGCGGTAAACTGCCATGAAAACCTTCTCCCTTTCGCTACTCCCCAAGGCATGGAATATTTTCTCTAAGGAGTTTATCCATTGCTCAGCTACTAATGGATTTGTACCCCCATTAAAAGTTGGCGGTTGTTACCTCATGATGTGTTCTAACATTGATCCTCCACGTTGCGGATCACGGTGCTCCATACGAGTAAGGTTATTATTCATAACCTGAGTGAGTTGTCCCAGTATGGTAATAAGTTGATCAACACCAGTTGTATCTCCAGCTCCACAATAATTATCTTGAGCCGGAGGGCAATCCCTACACAGAGTGCATGCATTAATACAGTTTCCATTCCTTCCACTAGGCGCCATTTCTAAACAATGGCATAAACTATATTAGTTTATGAATCAAAATACATAATTCCATACTTGTAAGATACTTAACATAAATTGAACTATTTATCGATATAATCCATAAAAATGTTTTCTTTGAGGAAGTATATACTCATAACCCTTCATAGTGGTTTATAAAGAAAATGAGAATTATCCAAAGCATATCCCTCGGGAGTGTCATAACCAAGAGTGCAGCAAGGCCCATTGTCGTGCACCAGTTCCCGTTCGAGTCTAGCTCAAAGCAGTGTTTTCGGGTTTTACACCTAGGTATATCTTAGCCAGAGCCGCCTCTACCTGCTCGTATCCAGACAGGGATTTATTGCTTGGAAAACTCACAAAATCTCTATAATACCAAAATTCTAGGAAGTTCTTCTATACTAATCCTTAAAGTCTATATTAGGGCTATGTGCTCTAATCAGAGTTTATCTAAATCTAGCTTCCAAGGTTAGTATTAAAATGCCTCTGATACCAACTGTAACGCCCCGACCCCAGCTACCCGGAGTCGGTGCATTACTTCGTAACATTTGCATGATCACAAAAGATCATGTCTCGAAAGACCGATTAGTTTAGTATCCTTGGAAACACTAGATACATTCATAAACGTTACATTACATCATAAAGTAAAAAACTAAAATAACAAAGTCTCCATAGACCACACTCTTATCCTCTTCTGACAATCCCTGCAGGTCATTCATAAAATACTTCTTCACATCCTGGAAAATATTAAAACATTGAAAGGGGTGAGCTCAGATGCTCAGTAAGGATAACAATATTGTGGAATCTTTCATAAATAAACATAAACATTTAAGGCAATGTATAACTAAAACAAAAGCCTTTTAAACTTGAACATCAACATAATATGGAAAAAGTAAAATGAGATAATGTCATTTACTTCTTCACACGGATATTCTACTGGTCGAATAATCACATGCAATATCAATAACCACTTTCATAATGATGGAATGCATAATGCCAGACTATCATAACCACGTAGCCAAGGCCTCCTGCCAGAACCACAAATAAGATTTTGTCAAGGCCTCGTGCCAAGACACTAGTTTGTCTCATGATACCTACCGCTGCATCGAGGAGCTATAGCGGGCTCCACCCGTCACTTATTAAGTCCAATGCATTCCTCATATGAATAGGTTTAAACATATTATAAACCATAACATAGTCATATCACATAAAACATGCATAAAGGAAACATAACATTTCCACATTTCAATCACAATATATCAATACAACACATTGATATAATAAAAACTCTTTCAAAACCATTTTCAATACCAAAATAAAAGAAAGTTCAAACTTTGTATTTATTTTTCATTAAAAAATAGTGATGGATTGTAGAGGAAGCCAGAACTCAAATAATGGTCACGGCGGCGGAGAAGTCATTGTCGCCGCATATGTACGACAAAAATATCCCCCTTTTTTATTTAGTAAACGCTTCGTATAAAAATATTCCTTTTGAAAAAATGTAAAAGTCAAAGGGGTTTATACACCGTATAAAAGAAAGTTGTGTATAAAACCAAATATGCTCAATGAAAGGAGATTGAGACGAAGTCCTTAAAAAGATCATTTTTAAAATAAAATATATCTATTATGTGTATTCACTATAGGTACACATAAATAAAGTAAAAATACAAAATAATACATAATAATACCATAACATAATTTGAAATTAGGAGATTAACCCAAAGAATGGAAGTTGGGTTAAGAAGTTCCCTTACCTTGTGTCCGACTTGATTCGACCATTATTTAACCTCATGAATAATAAACTAGAGTTAATATCTACCATTTTAAATTTCATTACCCTTTTTATATCACTTATTATAATGTTATGAACATTATGTAATTATTTAAGTTAATAACGGTCGTTTTGTCGATTTTTGGTACTTGAGTCAACAATAAACTTCTTATAATTACAAGTTGTTTATGTGGTAGAATATCCATTATCTTCAGAATTATATTCATGATTTAGATGTCATATATATCATATATAACCAGTATATACATTCATTCATAATATTACGTAACATTTAGAGGTAAGAAATGAAATGCACCGTTCATGGAGACGGTAAGCCGTACGTACGCATGAACGCTACTTTCATTTCTATTTCATATTTAATGTAATGAAATCATAATTATATAAAGGTATAATATAGTTCCAGTATAATATCATATATAATATCATTTACTCCATCCTTTATACATCCCACATATGGCATTAACGATTCACATCACTTTGAGGGGGCGGTAGTCCGCACTTCCTAAAATGGAATTATCGTGTTTACCCATAATGGAAATCATAAAGTATGCCATAAATGAGAAACACAGAAGCATAAGTAAAACATAAACATATTATATATCATATATAAATATAGTTACATCTTAATGGACACCTTTTAAGGTGTTATATGAGTGTTGAACAATCATCATTTCGTGAGGCAGAAATTCGCCATCCACAGAAACAGTATGTTCTTTAACCATTAGATGTAGGTGTGTGTAAGTGTAGCTCGAATAATTCTTATAAAAACATCCTAGTATATTTAGGATACTGGTGTTGTTACAAAATAAATGAATAAAAAGTGTTTAGGGGGTTGGAGAAGAAAAATAAAACAAAACAACATTAGAGAAGACATTACCATAAAATTGGGTAACTCTTTTTGATTTGAGCCAAAGGCTTCCTTGGGAAGAGTTATGCCCAAATTGAGGCTTCTAGGAGTAAGAGAGGAAAGTTGGGAGAGTAATTGGGTAGAGTTTGTCCAAGTCAAATGGCTTGAATGTGAGAATGAGGTGGGAGAGGTGGGGGCCTTTTATAAGTGGAGAGGAGGGGCACTCTTGGAAAGTAAAGAAAAGCCACTTTATTATAAAATGAGTTTCGGATTTTAGAGGTCCCACACTTATATAATTCTAGGTTAAGATGATAAAGGGTTAGAAATTTACTCATCCAATAGGTTTTTGACAAGTGTAAGCATTTTATTTTACATTATCTTTCCATTTTATTTAAATCGTTAAATAATGAGGTCATCGCTGCATCATCATGATGTCATAAATAATTTAATTTATTTAATGTCTAAAAATTATAAATAAAATACTATGATGTTGGAAATCTCTTTAGATTTCAAATTATTATTTATATTCAAAAATATTACTTGTATAACTCCATGTAAAAATTGTTTTAGTAAAACATTTCATGTTTGTGTCATTTTTTACTTTAACATTAAATAAAAGGTATTTATGTCATTTTCCAACTAAAGTGGCTCCATGGGGTCCCCAAGTTGACCCATGGATTGTATGGGTCTTCCATGGCACATCCAATGATGGTAGATCATGTGTCAAGCTCATCTCATATTATTAAAACATTATTTTTACCTTAAACTACACTAATTACCTCTAATCGCGATTAAGAACCTAAAAGTTACTATTCACCAAAAATTATTTTAATCTCATTGAACCACATTTTACTTCTTAATGACAACCATGTATGTCGGATTTTTGAAAATCAAAACACAGAAGTGGTAATATTTCATTTAAACGAAAAATTAGTTATTTAACTACCACTTAGTGGTTTCACTATTCATCAAAAATTGAAGTTTTTCAGAACAATGCCAAAATTTCACCCTAAGCTATAATTGATATTCTGAATTCAAAAATGGTGTCTATTTTAAAAAATTCCAAACATATAAGTTGCATTAATTAATTTTATAATTAATTCCCACTGTTACAACAAATAGCGTGTTTTTAAGAAACAATTTATATTAAAAGATTGGCAATTATTTATGTCCAATTTCAAAGTGAAATTTATTCTAATGAACACCATTGGATAAAATGTTAAAAATATATTCTAATTATACTTTAAAACCACTAAATAGTATAATTTATCAATATAAATTATTTTGATTAAAAAAGTTGTTTTTAAATATTTTTCACTATTCATAAAAAATTAGAAGTTCTCAGAAAAATACCAAAAATTCAACATAGGCTAATTTCGATATTCCGAATCCAAAAATGAAGTCCATTTTGAAATATAAAATTTCTATAATTTTAAAAAGTGGTTATTACTATTCATAACGTCTACTTTGATTAGTCGCGGTGTTTTAGAACTCAATGTTACGTATAATGCAAGCTATTGCATTATTGAATGAGAAGCGTATCGTGGAAGCTCGGGGTGTTACACTCAATCACATTACCCTGAACCCCAGAGGCTACCAATTAGTATTGAGGGCTTGGGTGTGATAGAGAGGAAACTATTCCATCATTGGAAGAGTAACACAACTGAAATAAATAGTAATGAGTAGTAGAAGCCATAATACCATTCAACCGAAGTAAATAGTAGAAGGCTGATAGTATAAACAATGGAAGAATATATATATATATATATATATATAAATGATGAATGAAACATGTATCTAGGAATGTAGTCAGAAAAGTCACAATGCTGGAAATATAGTACTCATACAAAATTATTGAAAATAGTAAACTCCAACAACATCACAAGCCTCATCATGGTCCCATGATCTCCAGATCCAGTAGAAATCAAGTACTAGATGAAGAAGGGTTCTTCCCATTGTCTATACATACAATAATATAATCTATTTGGGCCCAAAAACATTACCAAAACCTGGTGTGAGACGAATCCCATATGGCAAACACCAGAATATTTGTGCCTAACTAACAGTGAATATATATAGCTGGCGATATTCAAAATGTTGTAATAAACTAGGAAGTTATCAAAAGAAAAAAATCTTATAGTTTACAATTAAATTCATTCAAATTTATTAATTATTCATCATTTGAATAATTTAACCTTGGGATCTATCCTAATATCTCTATCCCCCTGTATGATAACAACAATAGACATATCAGGCGATCATCTAAAAAATCACGTAAGATTAAGTCCAAGCTTGTGATTTGGCTTGGTAGACTCATCCCAATCATAAAATTATTCACAAGTAAATCTCTTGGAAAGTTATCATTGTCTAACACCTCTGGTTCAACATATCATCAGTTCAATATGTAATACTTTCACTCTGGGAATTCTCACATAGTTTAAATCTTTTGGTCCCACGGAGCAGTAATCAATTACAAACAACCACCTGGGTAAATCTCACGGTCAATACACATTGGTCTAAATAGAAAAAGTAATTTATAATAACCCTCTAGTAGCTCTCCTAGTAAATTACCTATGATCGAACATTAATTTAATAACAACCATCTGGGTATCTCTCATGTTCTAACCCCTCTGGTCAATGACCCCACAACAGCTCTCACAGCCAATTCCTCTGGTCAATCATAAATACAATTCATAATTAAAAGGCCTAACCTCAGGAAGTTCCCACAGTCAATTCCCTTTGGTCGTTCAATCATAATGTGAAACAAATGCATCTCATATAAAATATTAACTCTAGCCTAACTACAATAAGCATGGAAAACAAAGAAGTCTGAAACAATTCCTAGACCCAATGACCATAATCAATAAAACATGGAAAACACACCCATAATCCATGAAATAAACCTTATTCATACACAATGAACCCATTTTCAATTAAACACACCATAATAGATCTTAAACAAGGTTAAATTCAAAAATACACAATACCATAAACATGGGTATTCAGAAACATTAGCATATATAATTCAAAGAAAATCAAATAAAGGCATAAACCACCTATCTTGACTTTGAATGATAAATACTCTCAAAAGTAAACACTTGAATGGGACAAGAATTTCGTAGATCTACAAAGAGTTCAAAATCTTTCAAACTATAATAACTCAAGGGAGAAGAGAAATCAGGAAGCGAGGCTCTAAGGAAAGAGAGAACTCATTGGTGAGAATCCAATGCACCCTATGACAACTCAATAGTTATAAGACCGAGGAATGGTAAGAGCTCAAAGATTCATGGTCATTTGTTACTCTCTTGTATGAGACATGGGAAGAAGAAAGAAGTTATGGAAATGAGATGCAACCCTGGTCTGATAAATCAAATAAAAAATAAAAGTACACAACATGGTCACTTAATGTACACATCATGTACTAGCCTCAATAGGCCCCCTATTTAGGTGGTCTTCAAGGTCACCAACACATCCATGTACTTGGCCGTTGCATGGGTAGTACCTGGAGTGTACTTAGAAAATTTTCAAATTCTTCATTTTTCCTCAAAAAAACATGAATTAAATATCAATACCAGAAATTGGAGATCCGGGTTCTAACAAACACCCCCCATTTAATCAATTCATCCCAGAATTCCCTTTCCAATGGTGTTTAAGAACAAAATTCTAACAAATTTCACCACTGTGATCGTACATTGTCCTGCCACTCCCACGTCTCATCCTTTACTCACCCATACTTCTATAGAACCCTTACCAAAGGAACAAATCATCCATATAGAACCTTCATGTTGCAACCCAAAATATAAATATGTTTCTCCTCAAAGGATTCATCCACCTTCAACTATATATCCATGGGATTAAAAACATGAGAAGGGTTTGAAACGTAACGTCGTAGCTGAGGAACATGGAATATTTTGTGCATATCCTAGTACCTCTGAGCTAACTACAATTGATAGGCAACCAACATTTCTCTCTCCAAAACCTCAAATGGCCCAATGTATCTGGGTGAATGCTTCCCTTGTCTCATAATCCCCCTATGTACCAACCTCAGTGTGACATGTATGAAATCCTAATCTTTGACCTCAAACTCTAGAGGTTGTCTCTGTCACCCAGTATATGATTTTTGGAGAGATTTTGCATTATCTATCCTCTTCTGAATCAACTCCTTCTACTCAATGGTTTCCTGGACAAGATGAGGTCCTAAAATAGCTTCCTCTCCTACCTCTATCCAACATATGGGTGATCAGGATGACCTACCATAAAAAGCCTCATAAGGTTCCATCTGAATCGTTTCCTGAAAACAATTATTGTAGTAAAACTCCATTAGGTGTATTTGTCTATACCACGAACCCCCGAAATATAGGACACATGATTTAAGCATGTACTCTAAAACCTGAATTGTTCGCTCGCACTAGACATCTATCTAGGGATGGTAAGCTATACCCAAAACTACATGTATAAAAAAATCCCTCTATAGTTCCTACTATACACGATATGTAAATCAGACGTCCCTATCTGAAACATTCGGTTGAAGAACCCCTTTCAAAAGTAATTTCACTAAGATGCAAAAACATCCAAGACCATCAACACTGAAGGTTTCCTTAATCTTCCAGATCTGTGAAACATTCATGAGTCTGTCGACAACAACCAAAACTAAATCATTCCCATGAGGCATCCTCTATAAACCCATCAAGAAATCCATCAAAACATCATTCCACTTCCACTCCATAATAGATAACTATTGTAAAATCCCTGCTAGTTTTTGATGCTCTGCCTTCACCTATGGACTGGTGGAATATCTCATAACAAAACTAGCGATATATATCTTCATGCCTAGATATAAATACTGATAGTGTAAATCTCGATACATATTGGTGACACCAAGATGAACTATCCATACTGAGGAATGAAAATATTACATCATCTCCAAACGTATATCGGTTGACACACATATGCACCTGTGAAAATGCAATACCTCATCATCACCTATGGTCTAACCAGAAGTAGGGTCCTCTCCTGACACACTCTCTTGTATAACTAGGCCCTCAGAATCTGATAGCTTCTTCATTCTCACTCAATCTAGAATAGTAGAGGTAACTGCTATAGAAGAATGAAATGTCTACCCCTGTCTATTGTTCACCTCCAAATTCATCTTAGAGAATAGATCCATAAGTTTCCACACACTACTGGCCTACTGAACTACCTGTATCTGAGTCCTTCTACTCAACATTTCAACCACAACATTGGATTTCTCAGGCATGTAGGCAAGATCAATGTAAAAAAGACTAAAGGTATTCAACCACCCTTCACTATCACAAATATAGTTCACACTGAATTAAGATATTCTTGAGACTTTTGTTGTAAGGGAATACTACAGAATTCTCTCCCAAAAGATAATGTCTCCAACACCATAAATCATGCAAATCTGAAGCTAGCTCGAGATCATGCATTGAGTAATTCCTCTCATATGGACTTAACTGAAAAGACTCGTACGCAACTAATCCTTCCAGCTGTATAAGAATTGTACCTATCCTGATACCTGATGCATCATAGTAAATGGTTTAACTCTTTCCCAGCTCTGAAAAACATGCATCTATGCTAAAGTCAGTCTAGATTTCATCTCATAAAAGGATGAATTGCCGGAATCTGTCCACAAGTACTTTTCACCCTTCTTAGTCAGGCCCATCGGGGGCTCTTCTAAGCATGAGAAGTCCAATATAAGCATTTATAGAAACCATCCATCCCCAAAAAACATTGTACCTCAATGACATTATTTGGATTCTCTTAGGAAACTACTACTCTCACTTTCTCTGGGTCTACTGATACTCCTGTCTCTGAGATAATATGACCCAAGAAATGAATCTGGTTTGTCCAAAAGTGGAATTTTGAGAGCATGTCATATAACTTATGCTCCCACAGTGTACTCGATATGATCTCAAGATTGATGGCATGGTCATTTCAAGTGTGAGAGTACACTGAGATATCATCAATTAAGACTACCACAACAGAATCCAAGTAAAGATGGAACACTCTGTTCATCAGTTCCATGAAAATTTCTGATGCGTTCATGAGACCGAACGACATTACCAAGTACTCGTATAGACCAAACCTACACCAAAAGACTATAAGAAGTATATCTGATGTTATAAAAGAAATATGATGTTAACCGGATATCAAGTCAATCTTCGCGAACACTCGGGCTCCTTGAAGCTGATCAAAGAGATCATCAATCCTCATCAGGGGATATCAGTTCTTGACCGTCTACTAGTTCAACTTTTGATAATCCACGCAAAGTCAAAGGGTATTGTCGTCCTTCTTCACACAAAAGATAGGAAAACACCAAGGAGAAGTACTGGGTCAGATGGAACCTTTTTTTTTCAACTCCTCTATAACACTCTTGAGCTCCTCTTGCTCAGATTTTTTTTATACAATAAGGAGGAATGGACACTAGCGCCCCTCTTGGAAAAATCAGAAGAGATAAATCTACCTATTGCTCTGGAGGTAAACTTGAAAAGTCATCTCGAAAGACATATCTGAAAAAATACACAATTGGAGGGAATTATATCTGTGAATTCCCAAGGTCATCCATATATAACATGAAATCTAGGCTATAATTCCCACCAACCCATGATTCTCGAGTCTAGATCTACTCACCTGGATATCCCATTCGCCCATGTGAAGCAAAGACCTTCCTTCTTGTGATGTGAAACCCACCATACGACAATAGTAGTCAACAAAGTCCTAGAAAGAGAAGACACAGTCTATTCCAAGAATGACATCGAAGGTTGTCTTCTCTAATACATAGAGGACCCATAAAAAGTGACACCCACCAACCTCAAAAGGGAATTAATTACACTGATGTACACTAGAAGCCTTAATCCTAAACAGAGTGTCTAGGGACATAATAACCCCAAAAGTAAATATATAGATATTAAAGATCTCCACAAAAGAAATAGATATAAAGTTAAGGGATGCCCCTATTTCGAAAGGAGTAGATTCTAAAACCTAGGAAACTAGAATCACACTTCGAACTATAGAGGGTTTGGGATCTTTCTCCTTATAGGTCGGCTCCACTAAAAAATTATGACATGAACCACATACCTAAAAGCCTTCCTGACTACCTAGAGCTAATCCAAAATGTTTTCTCTATAAACATAATGTCTAGCTACCCTGGCCATGACCACCACCTCATGCTAAATGGTCATACGAACTGCAGTTCCCCAATTGATGAGAAACTAGTGGTCATGTTCCTGAATGTGGAGTCCTAACAGAACCCCTATCACTCTCTAATGGTGAAAAAAAACTGGAAGTAATGCTAAAGATGATCCATATTAATGCAAACATGGCACTCAACTGGGTCTCTCAGGCATTGAGGTCTTGTAATCCCACTCATCCCACACTCATAACATACCACCTGGCTACCAAAAATTATTACGTAAAGGATCCTTAAAACGCTTCCTGCTATATGTTGAATGGGTACCAGCCCTAACTACTAAACTGCCCTAGATCACAGCTCCCAACTCCCTCAGACTACCCTTTTTAATCACTGCCTAGTTGACTATATTCATCACCGAAGTTTTCTTGAAGGCATTCTCTTGCGATCAGATTTTATACCTGAGACCATCATCAAATTGCCAAGCCAATGATAACTAGCCACCTCCTAGAGAAGGTGTGAAGCGTTAAATCTATATAAAACAAGAATATTAGTCCATCACTAAAATAGTTCCATACTCTAAATGCATGAACCCTCGGGCCCGATCATCCCTCAAATTCTTAAGATAGAAGTAATCACATAAGGTAATCTAAAAATCTTTCCAATACATATCCAGATAACCTCCCACCTGTGAGATAAAATCCCACCATTTCCTGGCAGAATCACATAACAAGTAAGTTTTGAGCTTCACCCTCCTCTCTAAAAGCATATCCAGATGCTAAAACCAAGAAAGTATGACCTCCAACCATGACTCTATAGCTTATGTTCCTATATCCCATGAAAAAGTGGTAGGATGCTACTACTGGAACACCCATGTCAGCTCTTCCATAGACGGGGCAGGATGTGGTGCTCCCCATAAAGTCTATAACATCCTCAAAAGCCTTCACAGAACTATGCATCAGCACCTGTGTTTGGTATAACAGCTTGTTCCAAGAAATGCATGGCTGGAGGTTCTGCTAGTAGCCTATGATCTACCATTTCCGGTGTATAATTGTTTCCATGAATCTAGAGTACAACCGAAGGATTCCTTGGTGTCATGAATCCACTAGGTCAAGAACACACCTTAGTTAAATATTATCAAGGACTAAAACATAGAAGTTCATGAAAGTAACATGTGAATAAAAACTTAGGTTTTTACAAAACAGAGTTACACGATGTGCATAATCCCTACACAGTGTGTTCCCTTTATCTTTTAACATGGCGTGTACATCTTCCAAACTTGGTAATGTAACACCCATACACACGGTGCATTCTTCCAGAGACATGGTGAGTACTTGAATCTTCACTTCTACGCATGTTCTTCTACACAGATAGAACTACACGGTTCTCTCCTGGGTAACACTACATGACGTGTTCACCCTAGACACGGTGTGTACTACGTATGTTCTGACCACCCGTGTCATTAGTCACATGATTGGAGACACTGTTGACTCTATACGGTGTGCATACACTAGACAAGAAATGTATAACCTATGTTTCATCCATATATGTCGTTACTGACATAGTGGGATACACAATTCTTAAAGCATTGCGTGTACAATTCAGACACAGTGTATTATATCAAAAGTTTCCCAACCCTATGTCTCTTCTCACAAAATCATTTACATGGTTAATGACTACACTCTGTGTCCATATAGTACACGACATGTACATTAAGAAAAGTTGTTCCTTCCAGAATAGAAGAACACATGGAATGTGTTCAAAACATCACACGTCGTGTTGTTTGGGTTTCCGGATAGAAATCATTTTAATCTTCTCTGGAACTCTTAGAAATATAAATTTTGGTCCAAGGCATGAACAATTATGAACCATGAGAGCCCATACTCCCGAGAATCAAAATTTTTCATCCTTATTCAATACAAAACATGACAAAACTCAATTAAAGATCAAACATGATCCACCAAATTATGATCCAAGAGGTCCCATAACACCTTAGAGGCCAATGTTAGGAGTCCATCCAAATGAAACTTTTCATATTCCAAAACCCTATCAAAATAGTAGGTATTTCTATCATGGAATCTATCACAACAACATTCATATCCATCAAAACATCTATCATAACCACATGCAATAAGTAATTCACCCTAAATGGATAGATAAGAATTCATGACATGTGATCTCTATCATGTGCCTATTTGATTCATGAGATGGCATGCCCTCATCTCATCGGGTTAAATAGAAATATAAAATCAATAATATCAATGATAAAATAATAAAACAAGTGTGTCACCCAACAATGAAATCAAATCAACTATAACAATTTCCAAACTAGAAAAATCGATATTTTCATGGTAACTTGGCTTTTCCATGTACATAGGTCAGATAATACTAGGAACAACTTATTAAACACTACCAATTCCTTCCTATCTCTATTTATAGGCTCTAAAAAGTATGAAAAAATAGAAAATAAAAAATCATATACCACTTTGTAATTTCCCTGTTCCTGGTGACTCCAAAAGGGGCCCTCTACATGGTCAGCCACATGGCCTAATGTGCATTTTCCAAACGCCGGAGGCTGTTGACTAGTAACGATGGCCTAGGGTGTGATAGTGGGTAAACTATGCCCTCATTGGCAGAGTAACATAGAACAAAAAAATAGTAACCAATAGCGGAAGGAATAATACCATACAAAAGAAGTAAACGGTGGAAGACCAATAGTATAAAAAGCTACATCATATATATATATATATAATTATGCATGACTCATGAATCAAGGAAAGAATCAAAATAAGTCACAATGCTTGAAATACAGTTCTGAATCCAAAAAAATAAACTCCATCGGGATCGTAAGCCTCATCTTTGTTCCATTCTCTCCACCTCCAATAGCAATCAAGTACCATATAAAGAAGGGTACTTTCCCGAATATATAACTGCAACCATATAATCTATTTGGGCCCAAAACCATGACCAAAATAGGGTGTGAGAGGAATCCCATTAGATAACCACTAAAACAACTGTTTCTAATTGTTAGTGAATATATATAGCATGCGATATTCAAAATAATGCAAAAAATTAGGAAGTACTCAAAAGAAAACAATCAGATGGTTTCTAATTGAATTCATTTACATTTAATAGTTATTCAACCATTTAATAATGTTACATCAATATCTATCCTAATATCTGTATTATCCTGTACAATTATAACAAAAGATGTCTCAAAAGATCATCTAAACAATCAAGTAAGATGGATTCCAAGCATGTGCTTTGGCTTGGAAGACTCATAAAAATCACACAATTATCCACAAGAAACCCTCTAGGAAGTCTCTCACAGTCAAACCCCTCTTGTTCAACATATCATCAATTCCATAATTAATATTAACCCTCTGGGAAAACTCACACATTCTGGCCCCTTTGGTCCTACATTGCACTAATCAATTACAAAAAACCACCTGGGAAGCTCTCACGGTAAATAACCATGGGTTTCATTGCAACAATAAATTATAATGTCCCTATAAAAGCTCTCACAGTCAATGCCCTTTGGCCCAACATTCATTTAATAATGACCATGTGGGTAGATCCCACGGTATAACCTCTCTGATCAATGACCCCAAGGAAACTCTCTCGGTCAATGCCTCTAGTCAATTATAATAATAATTGATAATTAATGCTCTACCTATGAAATATCTCATAGTAAATTCCTCTTTTTTATAATTTCATAATGAGAAACACATGCATCTCATATAAACTAAAACTCCATCCTAACAAAACTATTCATTGAAAAAAAACATGATAACATGCTTCCTAGACCCAATGGCCATAATCTATCAAACATGGGAAACACACCCATTATCAAGGAAGTAAACCTTATTAATAAACAACCAACCCTTTCTCAATCAAACACACCATAACAGGTCTTAAATAATGTTAAATTAAAAAAATACGAAATATCCTAAACATCGGTATTCAACATAACTAGCATATATGATCCAAAGATAATGACATGAAGGCACAAACCACCTACCTCGAAGTTGTATGATTTACACTATCAAATTTTATCCCATTAATTGGACAAGAATTTTTTAGATCTACAAAAAGGTAAAAAACATTCAACCATGAGTAACTTAATAGAGTGGATAATTCAGTAAGATATGCTCTATGGAAAGAGATAACTCACCAGTGGCAATCCGACACACCTGGAAGCATCACAATCAGTGCTGAGACAGAGGAAAATGATGATTTTGAAGTTTCTCAACCCTTCGTCGCTCTCCTATATGAGATACCAGATGAAGAAAAAAGTTATGCATATGAGACTCAACCCATGTCTGATTAATAAATAAAATAAATGTACATAGAATGTTTATTTAATGTACACTCCGTCTACTAGCCTCAACTGGCCCCCGCTTTAGGTGGTCTTCCAGGTCACTTACACGGCCATGTACATGGCCCTTACAGAGCCAGTACACGACTACCCATGAATAATGGGTACATGGTGTGTACTCAGGAGTACATAGAGTGTACTTAAATATTTTCCAAATTCATCTATTTTCCTAAAAAACAACCTTAATTCAATATCTATACCTGAAATTGGAGATATGAGATATTAAAAATACAATTCATCATATGGCCTCAAATACATAATGAAATAGTACAATTGTACAATCCTCATATATTACATAATTCTTATTACCAGTACATTGATGATAAAATATTCAGATGACATGATTCTTGAGGTTTCATATTAATCATTCCACTTCATCTGGGGTAGTTTAATGACTTGATCATTATCCAATAACATCATTTGGGGTATATTTATTTGACACATGGGACATTGGTTTTCATAGTGTCTCATCTCACAACAGTAGAATCATTGTACATTTGAAACCTTTTCTTGCACTAGCAATCATGACATTTGTATCCTTTTTCTCCACACTTATAAAAAACTCACATTCCCTTTGATAATTTACCACAGTGATTCTTTCCATAGTTATAACATGTGGGAAATCACTTCTTTCCATTCATTCCTCTATCTATATTTTTCTCAACCATCATATTATTTTCTTTCTTCCCTTCAAAGAAATGGGGATTAGAGAATTCAATACAAATCTTGTTAACACATGATACTATTTCTTCATATGATGTGGATACATTGGAGACTACCTTCCTTTGAAATTATGGCATAAGACCATAAGATATACGATCCTTCTTACTCTTTTCATCATGTGCATTGGTGATGTTCTAATTGCTTCATATAGGTTCTATTTCTAATCAATTTTATATACTATATTATCTTATAAAATTATGAACACTCTATAAATCTAAACATGTTATAGAACATAACATAAATTCATGCATCAAAAATCCCGGAACCATATACTCTGGTTACCTTAGGTTCATAAATATTTCATAATGGTATATAACTAAAATGTCAATTATCCTCATCAAATCCCCTATGAGTTTCAAAACTGGTGTGCAGTAAAAAACCGTTGTCATGTACTAGTTTTCCTTGGTTCAAGCTTGAAACACCTTGTTAGATTTGTTACTCCTAGGTAAATCAACTACAGAACCATGTCCACTCATAGTATCCTGACTGGGATTTATTTTTTGATAAGATCCAAATAATAAATTCCTTACCAAAATTATAGGACATTCTTAAATATGTATCGTCATGTCTATATTAGGGGTTTGTTTCCTAATCTATATTTTCTAAATCTATTTTCCTTGTTTTCTATAAAATTATTCTGATACAAATGTAAGGACCATACCCTAGTTGACCAGATCCGGTGCTTTATTTTATTAAATTGTCATATAAACAAGGAATATTCATCAAAAAGGATATAGTAGTTAAGTATCTTTAAAAATAAGATACGTACATAAGTTCAACATTACAAAATGAAAATACATACAACATAGAAATTCATTTGAAAAAATCTATATCCCCTAGGTTATCCCTATAGATCATTAAAAATATACTTCTTCACATCGTATAAAAAATATATCATAAGAAAGGGGTGTTCTCAAACACTCATTAAGGGTGTCAAATACATTAGAAGATAGAATAAACATAAACATTAGGCATTGTGAATAACTAATAACACATTCCTCTAAAAAATAATCATGAATATAATATATTGGGAATAATAGTTGAATAAAAAATTAAATAATAAAACATAATCAGGGTTATTCTATTAGTCAAATAACTTCATGAACTATCAATCACTAGTTACATATTGAGGGAATGCATAATGCAGGACATCATAATCATAACGTCAAGGCCTCGTGCCAAGACCATAAATAACCATACATTTTGGGCCTCATTCCATTACTATATTTTGTCTCATGTGACCTACCGATACTCAGAGGGGCTATAGTAGGACCCACCCAACATTTACTACATCTGATTCATTCCTCATATGAAATGTAAATAACTTTCCCCAAACATCTACACTATCCATTCAAAGAAACAAGGTTAATTATTTCAATATAGAACATCCATATTAAAACTAATCATAAATCATTCAAAACAATATGTTATTTGATATCATAGAAAATTATTCCCAATTATACATAATATTCAACAAGACTATTAAAATAGACCAAAACACTCTTATAAAATAATTGAGTAATTCTTGAGATAAATATGCTTTTACTTGGAAATGAAATGTTATTTTTGAAAATTTATTTTATAAAACTTAAAGTGAAATAATATAGTTATATCATAATAAAATGAGTGATTTTATAAAAATATTTTTTGAAAAAAATAGATTATAGAGTGCCTTTGAAAATAGGTAATAATTCGCGAAATTCCATTGAATCGGGCTTGTATTTCGGGATGAATTTTTGAAGGATCATTTTAAAAAATGTATCTACCCATAAAATAAAGGAGAATTATAGTTGGTTAACATATATATAACATTGAAACATAATTTATGAGTAGTAAACAATAATAAATAAGAATTTCAATGAGGTAAGTGGATAATAAGAGTCACCCGAAATAAAATGGAGGTTCGGCTAGAAAATCCATTCCTTATGTACAGATATGTTCTGCTCTGGAACATAAGATCCTTGAATCTGAAATTAGACTTATTAAAAAATTATTTCATAATGTATGATTCATGTATTTGGTTTATTATAATTGTATTATATTAATTTATGGTCGTTTTTATGTGTTAATAGATTCAATATTAATGTTTGTGAGTGCTCATTTAATTAGTCTTCATGATAAGCACGTTTGAATAAGAGTATGGATGTTCTTATAAAATGGAAATTAAAATCTAGATTTGAATTTATGATTTATTAATGATAAAACATATGGTAAAATGATCAAATAAATATTTTTGTTATTTTTGGAGCAGATGAATCAATATATAAAATTTTAATGATAAATGCATAGATTAATTTGGAGGTTTTTGATCACCGCGAATTTATTTTGTTTTATAATTTAAAAACATGGGTAAAAAATTTTATAGAAAATTAATTAGGATATATTACATATATTATATTCTAGTTATATCATAAAAGTTGTTTCATTCTAAGAATTGAATATGGTAACAAAAATTGAAAACTTGTCATCCATGATTGTGATAAATTAACACATATCAGGCAGTGTTTCCATTTTTAATATAGGGGAGGGAAAAGAGAGATGATGATGAAATATTCCATTATATTTCTAATTTTTTTTGTAGATTTTTTGTACTATATTTATAATATAATTTTGATGAGGGTACAAGAGGAAACAAAAATAAAGAGAGAAACATTGATGAAAATAAAAGAAATAAAAAAAAGAATTTATTTTTTGGAATTTATCTTCCTTGATTGCCTCTTTTGGGGAGAGGATTTGGTCTTTCAGAGAGAAAAAGGGATTATGGACGTGGGGAGGAGCTTTGGAGTATAATTTAGAAGAATTTAGACAAGTAAAAATGATTGAGAGGAGTGAAAAAAAGAGGGATTGAGGGGTGGTTTTTATAGTGGAGGAGATGAGGGTTTTTCCAAAATTTTAAACATTGTTTTTTTATTTTGGTTCAAGACTAAGAACAGTGTTGATTATTATGACTAAAAATGGTATTAAGTGCATGTTATTTAGAAACTATGGCCATTTAAATCTTCCATGACTAAAGAATGAGGCATAAATTCACTTAATTTTCATATTTCAGTAATTATCTGATTTCACTATTTAGTAAAAATTCATGTACTTCAAAAAAGTCCCAAAAATTCGCCATAGACATTTTTAAACTTGTAGAATCAAAAAATGGACTCCATTTTATCAAAATAATTTTCTAAATATGATAAATTTAATTTTTAATTAAAACTTTTATTTACTAGAAAAATACAGTTTTTAAACCAAAACTACTTTTATAATACCATAAACAATTAACTAAAGTATTATTAGATTATTCTAAAATCATAGGACAAAAAAAATATTTGGTAACTAATTTTATAAAAATTAATTAATTTATTAATTTTAAATTATGAATTAATATTTATCACCCACAAAAAAACACGAATACTTAATTAATAATTTATAAAATATTCAACTTCATATATAAGGTGCCTAAATTTTATTTATACATTCAAGGGTGAGGTTACTATTCATAAGGGTCATATTACTATTCATAAGGGTAACCATATTATTTATAATGGTATATTACTATTCATAAGGGAGAGTTAATAATTATAAGGGTATATTACTATTCATAAGGGTAGGTTACTATTCACCAAAAATTAAGTTTATTATATCAGATTCTAATTATGTTACTGACCAAAATTGTGTATTTTAGTTTTTCAAAATTCAAATCACAAAAGAAAAAGAAATTATTTTTATTGGATTAGTTATAAAGAAGTATTTTTTGGGAGAGAATCAGTGTTTCATGAATTCAATATTAATTTTTTTTGAAATCCTTGGGGTGTTATATTTATCATGCAGTGTTTTATGTTTTTGCAAAATTTCCAATGTAATGATTATCATTCTATATAATGCCTTATTATTCTTGTTCTATTATGCCTCATTGATATGGAATGTCTATAATATAATATTATCTTCATGATATTCCATGATTATTCCATTACTGGGATGTATGGCTAACCCAATTCTTATTTATTTCCCCAGGTTATCCCATACAGTTCTAAGCTCAAGCATGATAAAGATGTTTTCAATAAATATATTTTAATTCATGGTTAAAGTTTTAAATAAATTTACCTAACTCCCAAATACACTATAATTATATATCATTCGCGTTATATTGAGTATAATTTTATGTAATAAAATCTTGTAGTAATGTGAAATAAATTAGAGGGTTGTTATATTGGTTATTAAAGGAAATGTGTGGTTATTTTTCAGATTAGGATTAAAAAACTCTAGAAAAATAATTAAAGATAAGACAAGGTACAAGAACATATATGTAATAAAAAATAGTAGTGTAATTGGTTTGTTTAGAAAATATATCCATGTCTAAATATAAAAAGTAGATGTGGTTGTGGAAAAGATATACCTAGGAGTAACAACTCTAAAAACGTGTTGTGGACCAAAATATAAGTAACCTTGTACCCAAAAAAACGGGCCTTATTGTGCACCTAGTTTGAAACTCTAAGGGGATATGCTTTGTTAAATTCATATGATTTGTACAAAACATTATCAATGGAACAAAAAACTACCCATAAATATATATATATTAAAATAGAACATGGATAACATAGATTGGACCCTATAAATTCATAAGTTTAAGAAATATATATAATTTATTTGTTATTACATTAATGTAATTATATTAATGTTTATGTGTTTAAAAGTTAAATATTCACATCCTTAATTGTCCTTTTATTCAATCCAATAGAATGAAATAGGTGGAATCTGGTAAACACTCAATGTGGAGATAAATGTGATTACTACCCCCATTGAGATGCCCAAACTGATGAGAGAAGTAATGGAACACTTCATGATGATACTCACTCAGCTGACTAAGGTTTTGAATGGAATATTAGATCATAAGGAGTGTTTAAATCCCCAAAGAAATAACAAGACTCAATCAAGAGATTCATGTGACCAAGACCCCCTATATTAAATGGATCATCAAATCCCTTAATCACTAAAAAATGGATCCACTCTATTTTGAATATTTCCTCAATCATTCAATACTTCGAACATGAGAATGTTCTTTTGTATGTTTATCATAAGGAGGGTGATTCTGATCAATAATGAACATTGATCATAAAAAATGATGCATGAGGAAGGGATCAAGAAAATGGAATGGAAGGAATTTATAAAAATGTTTTTTGTTACAAAACAATTCCCACTCCTTCCGACATAAAATGGAAAGGGATTTCCTTACCCTCAATAAAAAAGATGAAAAATCTATCAGGGTGTACAAGGAAAAAAATCACAGGGATTTTATGATATGCTTCATACTTTTTCATTACACTGAGTGAAAGGTTCACCATGTCTATGGTTGGTAAAACCTAACCTATGGAAATCCCTAGTGATCTGTGAAATTGATATATATGAAGAATTTTTCTAATGTTCCCTCAATGTTGAAATGGATATCAGAAAATCTCAGTGGTATACTAGGATTAGAAGGGGAAAGTGAAGAACAATTTTAGAGGTTGGAAATAGAAATTTAAAGGTTCCATGAAATTTTAACATCCCACTCTCCAATAGTGAGGAAAGAATCACCCCATAATTTTCCAAAATGGGATGAGGAACGACATTAGGCGTGGGAAGGGAGTGAACCTAGTCAGTGATTGTCGGTAGGAAAACCAAACTACTGTGATGAAGGAAATGAATACACCAGTCAACCCTCAGTGTATTTTTCATTTCTACAGCAACATGGAACTAGGGATTTTTTTCAATCCAATGCACTAAGACAATGGTTTTTGGAGACCACTATAAAAATCCAAGAAACTAAGGGAGATATTTTTCCCTTACAACTACAAAAGTGGACCCCAAAAATTAGGGGGTGATAGTTACAACAGTTATTAATTATAGAATAGGGGAATTATTTTTTATTATAGTTTTACACATTACTTAATATCACAAAGTGTTAGTAGAACTATTCAAACACCATCACAATGCCAGAAAGTGAAGTTCTCAATGAAAATGGAAAATGTGGAAATTGTTACAACAAAAGTATATAAATCCTCATCTATCACAATTTGTGGGGTAAAATTCCATGTGATGATTTTTGTACTCCCTTTGGTGGAATTTTATTCAATTATATGCATGGGTTGGATTTACCTATATAGAGACAACATAAATTACCCCGGGAATGAAATCACTCTCTGTATTGGGAACATCCCATGATTCTGTACTAGTATAAGTTGGAGGATAAATCATCTTTACCACCATCATCTCAAGCATGGATATTATTTATCATTTGGACAAGATTATATAGTTTAAATGATTGAGTCTAAGGAAATAGTCAATTTTTTAGACATTTCCATTATGAGGGAGTATTCTTATGTGTTTCTAAATGAAATTTTTGGTCTTCCTCATAGCCGAGAGGTTTAGTTTTCAATCAAGAATTTACGAGGGGTGTTTACATTATCCATGAATTCATATAGAATGACTACTGAGGAAATTTAAGAAATAATAAAAAATTACAGAACAATCTAGAAAAAGGTTTTATAAACCCATTTTCTACACCATGGGGTAAACTAGTCCTATTTGTTAAAATGAATGGCGGGTCAATTTATAATTTCATCGATTATTTTGATCACAACAAGATAACGATAAAACAAGTATCATCTTCATTATATTGATAGCTTTTTTCATAAGGTGAATAGATCCCAACACCTTTCCAAGGATAATCTATGGTCAGTAAATTTCCAATTTAGGGCGATGAAGGAGGATATCCCCAAGAATTGTTTTCATATAAGGCATTGCCACAATTAATTCATAGTAATGCCATTAAGACTCACTAATTCTCTAGAAATATTCATAGACTTGATGAATAGAGTCTTTAGAGATTACCCCGATTTTTTTTTGGTAGTATTAATATATAATATTATAATATACTCCCAATGTAATGAGGATTAATAGGATCATTTAGTACTATGATTATGACCTTGGGAAATGAACAGCTATATTCCAATTACAGTAAATGTGAGCTCTATTTGAAGGAAGTATCTTTACTCATAAATATCATCATAAGAAATGGGATATCTATGGATTATTCAATTATTGAAGAAATTTAATTAGATTTGATGCCAACATATGTGACAGATATCTATAGTTTCCTTGGGATATGTGGGTATTCTCGCTTATTTGTGAGATATTTCTTATAATTGTCACACACTCTTAGCAATCTAGCTCAGAAGTGAGTAAATATTTCTTGGAATGATGACGGTAAAGGGAGCTTAAAGGTGTTGAAAAGGTGGATTCTCAATTCCCCAATTCTAATAAAACCCTAAAGTGGAGAAATTTTCATGGTATTCAGTGATGCCTCAAAATATTTCTTAGGATGTGCGTTGATGAAAAATGACAAGGTGATATCATATGATTTAAGGATAATGAAATTTAAAGATAAAAACTACCCAATGCATGATATAGAGTTGGCTATAGTGACCTTAACATTTAAAATTATTTAAAATTATTTATTTGGGGAGAAGTTTGAAATATATATGGATCAAAAATTCCTCAAGTATATATTCACAAAAAAAGATCTAAATATGAGCGAACGTAGATGGTTAGATCTGATCAATGACTATGAATGCTCGATCCACTACCATCATAGGAAAGAGAGTAAGGTGTATGTTTATCAGAGAATATATGATCCAACAATTCTCTTGTAACACCCCCAAACTTCGAGGGTACGTTTCCCTTTGAATAATGTAGTATCTTGCATTGTACGCAACTTGGAGTTTTAACAGACCACGACCAACCAAATTAGTCGTTCTGAATAATAATAACCAATTTTTGAAAATTTATAATTTTATATTTCAAAATGGACTACATTTTTTAATTCGTAAAATTGAAATTGTATTAGGGTTAATTTTTTGTACATTTCTGAAAACATTCAGTTTTTGATGAATTGTGAAAAATACTAAATTTTAATTAGAAACACCATTTTTAAGCAGAATAATTTATTGTGTTAAATTATACATTTGAGTGGGTTTAAAGTATCATTAGATTATATTCCTATAATTTAATATAATTTAGGTCATTGTATATAATTTTACATTTAAACGGGACATAAACAAGTGTCAATTTTTGGACAGGTATTATTTCTTAAAAACACGTTTTTTGTTATGGCAACGAAAATTAATTTTAAATAAATTGATTCCACTTATGTGTTTTGAATTTCTAAAAATGGATTCCATATTTTGAATCCGTAGGTCCAAATTGTGTAAATATGTAACTTTTAATTTTATACATTATGAATAATTATTTCGGTAAATATTTTATTTACCATGGTTAAAGGGTAAATCCGGTAAATAAGGGTATAAAATAAATTTATAATAATATAAACTAACCTAACATGAGTCTTTTTCCTATTGGTTGATACATTTTCGACCATGGGCATCCTTGGGTCTATTTTGGGGCCCCATGGAGCCACATGAGAGTGATATTGACACGTTATATAAATTAATTTAATGTTAAGACAAAAATGACCTAAACATATATCTTTTATTAAAACAATTTTTAAATGGGGATATATATGTTATCTCTTTGACTATAATTAATCATTAGAAAGAAAAAACGACTTCCTACATAATTTTATTTTATTTTTTATTTTTATAAATTAAATAATTAAATTTATTTATGACACAATGGTGATGCAGTAATTTCCTTATTAATGAAAGAATCAAATAAATTTTATTATAAATATTAAAATAAAAATAATTTCAAAGTTTTTATGACATACAAAAATTTTATAGTTGAATATGACAAGTTAGGGTTGATTAAATTTATTTTGTGTGATGTAATCAAGTTGTTATGACTTTCACAAAAATCAAATACTAAATATTGTCGAAATTGAAATAAATGAGTTTTTAAAATAAATATTATATTATTAAATTATATAATAGTCCTAAAAATATATGGATTTAAAAAAGAAATTATATAATTATAGGTATATAATTAATGAACCACTTGAAGCTATGTTTTCATTTTATAGTATGTTTATTAACCAATTATTATAATAATAGAATAATACATGGTAAAAGTTATACTATTTAACTAAGAGTTAAATCTAAAATATAAGGTTAATATGGTGACCCAAACCTTTATAAAACCTATTGGTTAAAAGGTTTTCAACCCAAAACCACCTTATCCTTGAAATATATCTTTTTGGAGCCATTATAAATCGAAAATGAATTTATTATAAAATAACATTTCAATCTTTTCTTATGGTTCCCCTCACCACTCTTATAAAAGGGAACTTTCCCTTCTCTCAAAATCACACCTCCAAAGCCATTTGGCTAGGCCAAACCCTGCCAAAATATTCTCCCAATTTCCCTGAAATAATCCAAGAGGCCATATTTTGATCCTAAAACAAATCAAAGGATCCCTTTTGATCAACTCAAAAGGAAACACCCGAAGAGAGGTAATAATTTCACCACTATCTTTCAAGTTCATTTTCTTCTTCCACTTACTCTTTCTTTTTTATTTACATTCTAAAAGAATAACACTAGTATATTCTACATAATTTGATGTTATTATAAAAATGGTACAATCATATTCATTATTCTATCCATCATATGAATGATAAGGTCACCATACGTGCGTACATTCGACATACCGTCTCCACGTCGTGGTGTGGTTTGTTATTCAAACATTTCAATATTTGGATGGGTATAATAATGAGTATAACTGAAATAAATAATAAATATAACATGTTAATGATTCTATATATATGATATATCATCCAATTACATATGATTTCATCATCAATATAATAATATTGTTGCTCACGCATACTTACGGATTACAGTCTCCACGAACGCGATGAAATTAATTCCCCATCGAAATCATTCAAAAATAATTTTCAATTTATGATTACAAAATAATGTTTGAGAAATTAATATCATTTTGAATATGAATAAAATACATCCTATCAATAACAATCAAAGCTTACGTAACATAGCATATAATGGAAAACAGATCAGTTAACACCTGAAAGGATGATACTACTAAAATATTATTAACAAAGCAATATTAGAGGATCATATATGATATCATATTTATGTATATAGTTATTGTATAATTTAATAACAATATTGTATCTATTATACAGGAGGTTAACATACCATTGACTAAATAAAAGTACAAGTTAATGGTTAATTTCTCAATCTCTTTATTATCTGAGGTTGGTTTTATTTAAGTATCAACTGGGACCTCTTTATCATCCCCATCTCTGTTTTCTTAAAAATGTACTTCAATTTTTTTTACTATTTACTAAACTATGGGTGAAATTAATTTATACCCTTATTTTACAATATATTTTTCGAAGGTAATCTTTCCTTCATTTTCCAAACAAGGTACGTTATGACTTTTTTGACAAAATTAAGGTAAGAATGTATTTTTTAACTTATACGGTGGGTGTATCTATTTTCTATCATTATATCACCATTAAAGCCTCCCATACAATATTATAATATTATTTTAAAAATAACTATTTTTGTAATAAATATATTACTTTTAATAGATTTCAAAATAGAAAGAGATATTTTTCTAAAAATGTCTTGATTTCATCTATGTCAACATCCTTTGATGGATTTTAAGTTTATTTGAAGTTTATTTATTATGATACAAAATGTTCATATTATATTGATGGTTTCATGATATGTTTGATTGTGGATGTGTTATTTTTACACCATTCATGGTTTATGGATAAGGTATTGAAATTTTGTATGCTAGTTTTAATACGAATGTTTATGTTATGTTTAAACCTTTTCAAATTTGGAATGCATTAGACTAAGTAAGTGATGGGAAGAGCCTGCTATATCTCCTCATGCATTGGTAGCTCTCATGAGACAAACTAGTGTCTTGGCACAAGGCCCTAATAAAATCTTATTATTAGTCTTGGCACAACTCCTTGGCTATGCGGTTATGAAGTATGGAATTACGCATTCCATCATTATGAAAGTGGCTATTGACATTTAATGTGATTATTAGAATAGTAGAATATCTATGTGATTATGTAAATGGATGTTTTTGATTTTATCTTTTCCATATTATGCTGAATTTTATGTTTAAAATAATTTTGTTTTAGACTTATACATTTCCTTAAATGATTATGTTTTTTATGAAAGTATCTGTTATATTGTTATCCTTACTGAGAATTTGAGCTCACCCCTTTCTATGTTTTATTTTTACCGGGATTTGATGAAATATTTTATTATTGACCTATAAGGATATGCTAAGTATATAAGTGTGTTAAAAGGGGAAAAAATGTTGTTGATGTTTTTTTCTAATGTAATGGAAAACTTATAATTGTATCTAGTACTTCTAAGGCTACTAAACTGATCATTCTTTCGAGAAATAATTCCTTATGTCATGCCAATGTTAGGTAATAATTCACTGACTTGAGTTAACTAGGGTTAGGGTGTTACATTTGGTAACAGATTATGGTTAGTACAAACCTTGTAAGGTAGATTTAGAAAAACACTGATTAGAGAACATTACCCTAAGATAGACTTTGAGGATTAGTATAGAGGAACTTACTAGAATTTTGTTAATGTAAAGATTTTGTGGGTTTCCAAGAAATACATCCCTATCTGTATATGAATAGGTAGAGGAATATCTGGCACAGAGGTACCAAGGGGTAAAACCTGAAAACATCGCTTTGAGCTAGACTCGAACGAGAACTGGTGCATGATAACGGGCTTTGATGCACTCTTCGTTATAAAACTCCTGAGGGATATGCTTAGGATAGTTAAAATTTTATTTACCAACCATTATGAAGAGTTTATGTGTATATAATTCCTCAATTAAAACATTTTTATGATTATTGATTATATCCATAAACTATTCAATTTATGTTAACTGATTTACAAGTTTGGAATTATGTATTGTGATTCAAAAACTAATATAGTGTATTCCATTGTTTGTAAATGGAGCCTAGTGGAAGGAATGGAAACTTTATCAACCCATGTAATCCATTTAGGCATTTCCCTCCTACTCAAGATAATTATAGTGGAGCCAGTGATGAAATTGGAGCTGATCAACTTGTCACATTATGAGGACAACTCACTCAGGATATGAATAATAACTTGACCTATATGGAGCACCCTAATCCACAACGTGTAGGATGAATGTTATAATGCTTCATGTGGAAAAAACCACCAACATTCAATGCTATTTTAAATCCATTAGTATTTGAGAAATGGATATGTTTCTTAGAGAAAATATTTCATGTTGTGGGGAGTAGAAAAAGGGAAAAAGTGGTCATGGCAGTGTATCGCCTCACATGAGATGCAGTTCAATGGTGTTCATTAATCTAAAAAACAAAAAATGATGAATAAGTATCAAACATGGAATAGATTTTGTTTAAAGATATTTTCTTAGAAAAATAATTTCCTTGTGACTATCGAGAAAATATGGAAAGACAATTTTTGTGTCTGAGACAAAAGGAGAATTAGAATGTCGTAATGTATGACTGTAACATTACAGGGTCAAAAAGGAATGCAGAAGATTATATACGTAACCCAATGAGTAATATTGATTGATTATTTGATGGGTTAAATCCATTTCTCCATCGAGCATTAGTCTCAAAATCCTTCTCATTGTATGAAGATATTGTCCCATGCGCTCTCTAGACAGAAAAACAGTTCTCTATGTCTTTTAACATCAAAGACATGAAAGAGAAGAATAGATCTGTTGCACACTCTAGAAATGGAAATAAAGGGAATAAGGGAAAAGTTGAATATTCATCATACGGTAAATGTGGGAAGAAACACCCCAGTACTTGCCTAAAAGGAATGAGAGTTTGTTACATGTGTAGTGAAAAAGGGCACCGAGATTGTGATTGCCAGGGTAAAAATGAGGATGTAAATTTTTAATGCTATAATTGTAGAGAAAACAAGTATTATGACAATTAATGTCCTAAGTTCCAAGGGGGAAAGTAAATGCTTATGCAATCACCACTATTGAGGTTAAAGCTCCAAAAGACGTGGTGCCATGAAATTTAATGGTTTCCTCAAGTTTATCCCATGCTTTATTTGATTCTGTATCATAGCATTGTTTCATATTTTCTCAGTTAACTATGAAAATTAGATATTTTCATTTTTAATTAACAAGGGTGTTTTCAGTAAAAACACATAAGTGAAGTATCATCAAAACATGGTTTTGAAAATTAGTTCCAATTAGGGCATATAAAAATTCTTCATCTTCTGATCTCATTGTCATACCCAGGGTTGAATTTGATATAGTCCTTAGTATGGATTGGCTTTCAGAACATGATGTAAAAATTTATTTTAAGAAGGTGGTTACAATTATCTATGATGAATATGAGTACCTTATGTCTAGAGTAGAAATATCACCACCTAACTATTTCCTAGATTGACCCCTTAAAGCTCTATTAAATTCAATTATTGGGGAGGAAGAGAATGAAATAACTTTTTACGTGTAAAAGAATGTTCAAATCGATGATTTATCTATTGTTCATGAATATTTTGATGTCTTTCTAGAGGATTTACATGGACATCCTCGAGATCTAGAAATTGAGTTTTCCATTGAATAAATTCCTAGTTCAAGGCCCATATCAAATACCCCTTATAGAATGGCCATTATGGAATTAGTGGAACATAAGAAACAACTATAGGAATTGAGTAATTATAGATTTATTCACACTAGTGTTTCTCCATGGGGATCCCATGTTCTTTTTATTAATAAGAAATATGGATCAATGAGGTTGTGCATTGACTACTGGGATATCAATTCTATAACAATAAATAACAATTATCCCTTACCTCGCATTAATGATTTATTCGAACAACATCATGGAGCTCAATATTTTTCAAACATTGACCTCCGATCTGGATATCATCAGTTGTGTTTGAAGAATAAATACATTCCGAAAATATCATTTTGAACCAGGTATGAGCATTATGAGTTTAGAGTAATGCCTTTTGGATTGACTAATGCACCCTCAGTCCTCATGGATCTAATGAATAGTGTTTTCAAGGAATGTCTGGTTGAATTTATAGTGGTATTTATGGATGATATTTTGGTATACTAAAAAATCTAATAAGATCATGAAATTCAATTGCTCATTATCCTAAGGACTCTTAGACGAAATGAATTATATGGGAAATTTTGCATGTGTGAATTCTGGATTTAGAAGATTTCTTTTCGTGGCAAAATTGTCACAAAGGATGTAATCTTTGTTGATCCTTCAAATACCATGGCAACATAAGAATGTCCAACAACGATGACTATAACTGAGGTACGCCGTTTTATTGGTTTAGCAGGTAATTATCGGAATTTTGTAGAAACTGTTGCCCGATTGGCTAACCCATTACCCAAGATCACTCATAAAGGCGTTAAATTTGTTGGGAAAAAAGAGTAAGAAGAATTGTTTGAAGAACTGGATAGAAGATTAGTTAATTCTCTTATCTTGACTCAACCATCAGGGAATGATTGGTTTGTTATTTATAGGGATGCTTCAATGAAAGGACTTGGTTGTGTCCTTTTGTAGAATGATAGAGTTATTGTCTATGCATCATGGCAACTAAACATTCTTGAGAAAAACTATCCTACTCATGATATTGCGTTAGCAGTTGTAATATTTTCTTTGAATATATGGAGACACTATCTCTATGGTGAAAAATATTAGATTTATACTAATCATAAGATTTTGAAGTATATTTTCTAATAGAAAGAACTCAACCTGAGGAAAATACGTTCGCTTGAACTACTCAAGGATTATAATTTCACTATACACTACCACCCAAGGAAGGAAAATAAGGTGGCATATGCTTTGAGTAGAAAGATCATGGAGTTCTAAACAAGATGAGAGTTGAAAGGGATCCTATTTTCATGGATCTAGTAAAGATGGATATGGGAATAACCATGGAAGCTGAAACATCAATAAGTTTTAAAATGGTTTCCAAACCATCTTTACTATAAAGGATAAATAGTTCTCAGACTAATGATGAGGAGTTTCAAATAAATATTAAAGCTCTAAATGATAGGAGATTGATTGACTTCATATATGAAGACGGAATTTTGAAATATGGGAAGAGAGTTTGGGTTCCTAACATTATTGATCTAAAAAGGAAATTATTGGATGATTTTAATAGATCTAATTTCTCTATACACCTTGGGATCACTAAGATGTATAGAGATTTGAAAGAACATTTTTGGTCACACAACATGAATAGGGAGATTGCTGATTTTGTGTCAAGATGTGTATGATTTTTCAACATGTAAAATATGGAAGGCTACATCCAGGAGGACTCATGCAACCTCTTCCCATACCTGAGTGGAAATGGGATAATATTATGTTGGACATTGTCCTGGGGCTACCAGAATCCTAGAAGGAATTATGCAATATGGGGCATTGTTGATCGTCTTACCAAGTCAACAAATTTTTTGCTATAAAAGAAGATTTACCGCTTGAACATATGACAGTACTATATATTAAGGAAGTTGTAAGACTTCATGGAGTAGGCTATTGATTGTTTCTGATCACGATTCCCATTTTACATCATGATTTTGGAAATGTCTTTAGAATGTCCTAGATACTGATCTTCGTTTGAGCACTGCCTACCACCCTCAAACCGATGGATAATGAACATGGATTATTCAAACCTTAGAAAACATGTTGAGATCTTGCTCACATGACTTTCAAGGTATATGGTATCAATATTAACCATTGGTATAATTTTCTTATAATAGTAGCTTCCATTCAAGTTTTCAGATGGTACCATATGAAGCATTATAAAGAAAGTGATGTCGCAAACCAACCTATTGGGATGGTGTTGGTTAAAGAAAACCCGTAATCCCAGAATGTGTTGAGGAAACAACAAAAAAAGTGAATCTTATCAAAACCCACATGAAAGTAGCTCAATGTAGGCAAAAGGTCTACACTGATAACCGAAGGAAGGATTCGTAATTTCAAGTAAGAGATCTTGTTTTCTTAAATGTATCTCCATGGAAGGGTTTTATATGTTTAGGTAAGAAGGGTAAATTGAGTCAAATGTACATCGGACCTTCGAAATTCTAGAATTAATCGGAGTTGTATCTTACCATAGGGAATGCCACCTTGTCTCTCCAAAGTTCATGATGTATTCCACATATCACTATTGAGACAATACATGCCTGACATAACACATATACTCCCCTATGAAGAAATTGAACTGGAACCCGATCTGTCTTATTGTGAAGAGCCTGTCAAAATTCATGATACTTGAGAACAAGTGGTGAGAAACCAGATGACTTCTCTGGTAATAGTTCTATGGAGAAACCATAATATAGAAGAGTCAACGTGGGAACTAGAGGAACTTATGATGAAGAACCACCGGAATCTTTTTATGCAATAATATTCTAGAAATTTCAAAGACAAAATTATTTTAAGGAGGGGATAATGTAACACTCCAAGCTTCCATGGCATGTTTCCCATTGAATAATGCAGTATCTTGCGTTTTATGCAATAGGGAATTTTAACACACCACGCCCAATTAAACTAGCCATTATAAGTAGTAATAACCACTTTTTGAAATATTATAAATTTTATGTCTCAAAATGCACTAAATTTTTGAATTAGGAATATTGAAATTAGCTTAGGTTAATTTTCTGTACTATTCTGAAATCATTCAATTTTTGATGAATAGTGGAAAATACTAAATTTTAATTAAAAACAACTTTTATAATAAAAATACTTTATAGTGTTAAATAATAAATTTGAGTGTTTTATAAGTTTAATTAGATTATATTTTTATAATTTAATATAATTTATGTAATTTTATGTAATTTTACATTTAAACTGGACTTAAACAAGTGCCAATCTTTTGATAGTTATTATTTCTTAAAAACACGCTTTTTGTTTTGACAATGGGAATTAAATTTAAATTAATTTCTTCCACTTCTATGTTTTGAATTTGGAAAAATGGATTTCATATTTTGAATCAATAGATCCAAATTATTTAAATATGTGACTTTTATTATTAGATGTTATGAGTAATCACTTCGAAAAATATTTTATCTACCATGGTTAAAGGGTAAATCCAGTAAATTAGGGTAAAAAATAATATTATAATAATATTAAATTAACCTAAAATGTGTTCTATCCCTATTGTTTGAAACATTTCTGACCATGGTAATCATTAGGTAGATTTTTGGACCCCATGGAGAAACTTGAGAGTGACAATGAAACATTATATTAATTAAAATAAAGTAAAGACAAAATGATATAAATATATATCTTTTAGTAAAACAATATTTAAATGGGGTTATAAAAGTTATCGTTTCGACTATAAAAACTCATTAGAAAGAAAAAAAATATTTTCTACATAATTTTAATTTTTTTTAATTTTTAGACAGTAAATAATTAAATTTATTTATGACACAATGGTGATGCAATAATTACCTTATTAACGAATGAATAAAATAAATGGTATTATAAATATTAAAATAATTTTAATTTCAAAGTTTTTATGAAATCCAAGAATTTTAATGGATAATATGACATTTTAGGGTTGATTCAATGTATTTGGTTCGAAGTAGTCATGTTTTGATGACTTTCACAGAAACCAAATACTAAATTGTGTCGAAATTGGTATAAAAGAGTTTTTTAAAAAAATATTATATTATTAAATTATATAATATTCATAAAATCTATGGTTCAACCAAAGAAATATATAATGATAGGTATATCATTAATGAACCACTTTAGGTTCCCTTGGAATTTTATAGTATGTTTATTAACCAATTATTATAATAATAAAAGAATACATGGTAAAAGATAAACTATTTAACTAAGAGTTAAATCTTAAGGATAAGGTTAATATGGTGACCCAAAACTATCCAAAACCATTTTTTAGAGGTTTTAGAACCATACACACATTATACTCTAAATAAATCATTTTGGAGCCATTAGAAACCTAAAATGATTTTATTATAAAATAATATATCGATCTTTTCCTAAGGTGCCCTTCACCTCTCTAATAAAAGGGCACTTCCCTTTCTCTCAAAATCACACCTACAAAGCCATTTTTCTTGGCCAAAACCTACCCAAATATCCTCCCAATTTCCATAAATTCATCTTAGAGGCCTTATTTTGATCATAATTCCAACTCAAGGATCCATTTTGATCAACTCAAAAGGAAACACCAAAAGATGAGGTAATAATTTCACCACCCTCTTTCAAGTTATTTTTCTTCTTAAACTTCCCCTTTCTCTGTTGTTTCCATTATAAAATAATAAATCCAGTATATTCTATATAATTTTATGTTATTATAATAATTTTATAACCATTTTCATTAATCTATCCATCATATGAATGACAGAGTCACCATACGTGCGTACCTACGGCTTACTCTCTCCATGTTGTGGTGTAGTTTGTTATTCATACACATCATTATTTGGATGGGTATAGTAATGAGCATAAATGAAATAAATAATAAATATGAAACGCTAATTATTCTTTATATATGATATACCATCCAATTACATATGATTTCCCCATCAATATGATGATATTGTCGCTCTTGCGTTCTTACGGATTACCACATCCATGAACGTGATGAGATTCATTCCCCATCGTAATCATTCAAGGATAATTTTCATTTTATCATTAAAAATAATGTTTAAGAACTTAATATAATTCTGGATATTAATAATATACATCCTATCCATAACAAACATGGCTTATGTTACTGAGCATATAAAGGAAAATGGATCAGTTAACACCCAAAATGATGATACTACTAAAATATTATTAACAAAGCAATATTAGAGGATCACATATGATATCATATTTATGTATATAGTTATTGTATAATTTAATAAAAAAATATCTATTATTCATGAGGTTAGCATACCATGGAATAAGGAAAAGTACAAGGTTAGGGTAAATTTCACAATCTCTTTATTATCCAAGGTTGTTTTTACATAAATATCTAATGGTACCTATTTATCATCCAAATCCATGTTTTCATAAAAATGTAATTCAATAAAATATTACTATTTACTATACAATGGTTTAAATACATTTATACCCCTATTTGACCATATATTTTATGAAAGGAATATTTCTTTCATTTTACAAACATGGTACTTTATGAACTCTTCAACAAAATTAAGGTAAGAATGTATTTTTAACATATACAAAGGGTGTGTCAATTTTCCACCATTATATCATTGTCAACGCTTCCTATACAAGCTTATAAGAATATTTTCAAAATAAATGTTTTCTTTTATAATTATATGACTTTTAAATTATTTCAAAATAGAATGATATATTTCTTTAAAAAAGATTTTATTTCCTCAATGTCAATATCCATTGATAGATTTTAAGCTTGTTGGATATTGATTTATTATGATACAAAAATTCCATATTGTATCAAAGGTTTTGTGATATTTTGGACTATGGATGTGTTATTTTTGCACCATTAATGGTTTATAGATAAAGTATTGACATTTTGTATGCTAGTTTTAATACAAATATTTATGTTATGCTTAAAAATTTTCATATGAGGAATGCATTGGACACAGTAAGTGACGGGCGGAGCCTGCTATAGCTCGTCGATGCATCGATAGGTGTCATGAGACAAACTAGTGTCTTGGAAAAAGGCCTTAACAAAATCTCATTTGTAGTCTTGGCACAAGGCCTTGACTATGTGGTTGTGATGTCTGGCATTATGCATTCCATCACTATGAAAGTGGATATTGATATTTCATGTGATTATTTGACTAGTATAATATCCATGTAATTAAGTAAATGGAATTATTTGATTTTATATTTTCCATATTATTATGAAGTTTATGTTTAAAAAGATTTGGTTTTAATATTATACATTACCTTAAATGTTTATGCTTCTTTATAAATGTTTCCTCTATATTGTTATCCTTACTGAGCATCTGAGCTCACCCCCTTCTATGTTTTATTTTTACTAGGATGTGAAAGAGTATTTTTATGGTTGACCTGCAAGGATAGGGTAAGGATATAAGTGTGTTCAAAAAGGGAAAAAATATTTTTTATGTTTTTATTTCATGATGTAATGTAAAACTTATGAATGTATCTAGTACTTCTAAGGCTACTAAACGGATCGTTCTTTCGGGACATGATTCCTTGTATCATGCCAATGTCATGTAATAATGCACCAGCTCTGGGTAATTGGGGTCAGGACGTTACATATCTCATTGATGAGAATTGAGGGGGATATGATTTTCATGGATTTAAAAGGTATGCACATGTGAATCATAATGGAAGGGACATCATAAATCATTTCACAAATGATTACTGAAAAATATATGTTGGTGTAGTTAAAGGTTGATGAAAGATTTGATGTTGGAATTATAGGAACAGTGGAAATTATATGAAAAGGTAAATCCTTAGAGTTAAATTATAATGATGTAGGTGTTGTGAGATTCGGGTCAAGACTATTTGTACCATAAAATATTGGGTGAAATGAGTATTTTTTCTATGATGCACGTAGCTCAACCTTTTCCATCCACCAAGGATGAACAAAGATGTTTTGAGATCACCGATAAAACTATTTGTGGGACAATATGAATAAGGAGAGAACAGAATATACATCAATATGTATTTTATATAATAAAGTGAGTGAGGAAATGAAAAATCCAAGGGAATGATGTAGCCATTACACATACCTACATGGAAATGGGAAACAATTCCCATAGACTTGGTCACTAATCTACCAAATACATCTAGAGGGAATAAATTAGTATGGGTTGTGGTGGATCATCTTACCAAGACAACACACATCATTCAGATATGAGAGGAATTCTCACTGTATCTACTTGAAAAAATATACATCAGGGAAGTGGTCATTCTATATGGAGTACCACTATTGATTGTACCTGATCAAGATACAAGATTCACCCTCAAATTCTATAAAAGACATCAACATCATCTCAACATTTCATTGAACTTCAGCATGGATTATCACCCTCAAACGGATGGCTAATCAATTCAGACTATACATACAATTGAGGACGTATTGAGAGAATGAAAAAGTGACTACAATGAAGGATAGGATCAATATCATCCTTTGGTTGAGTTCTCTTATAAAATTAGTTTCTACTCGAGTATCCAAATAGATTCTAATGAATTAATTTATATAAATAGGTGGTGGAAACCAATATTCATGGATGATTTTGGGTAATGAAAATGTCTAGTTCCTAGAATGGTATAGGAAATGGTGGAAAATGTTAAGACCATTCAGTAGCACATCAAGGCTGCCCAGAGTTGATAAAAGAGTTAAGATGACAATGGTTGATGAGACCTAGTGTTTGATGTTGGTGACATGGTATTCCTACAAATATATTCATTTCATGACGTTTTGATATATGGGATGAAGGGAGATCTTAATCCAAGATACATATTCCCCTTTGAGATCTTGGATCGCATTGAAGTACGAGTCTGTCCACTTGTACTCAGGGATAACCTTTATCAACTTAAAAATGTATTCCATGTATCACTCTTGATGATGTACATTCATGTCCCTTCACGTGTACTCAATCCAGATGTGGTACCATTTGAGAATGATCTATCCTATAAGGATCATCTGGTTAACAACATAAACCGTAGAGAAAAATATTTTCAGAATAAGATAATGCACCAAATCAAACCGTTTTTGGGAAACCAGACGTTTGAAGAAACGACATGCGAACCAAATGAGATGATGAGACACAGTTACACTCATCTATTTCAATGTGGTTAATGAAAATTTTTAATTGAAAAATTTCTTAAGGGGGGATATTGTAACAACCAGAATTGTTATAAACGAAATTTTAATTTGTTATACCCTCAAATGGGATAAGAACATTATGGTGCCTCTGAGCGGCATACCCTCTCTCACCTACGGCAGCTAGGTTTTCCCCTATCTTTCTTTTCTCTTTCCCCCTCCATCCTGGATCTGGCGGCTCCTTCTGGTCTCAGCTCGGACCTTTCTCAGCTGTGGCGCGATGGGATCCAGGGGTGTTCGGCATGTCGTTGGTCTCAGCATTGATTCTATGCTCTGACACTTTAGCTCGGAATGCTACAACAATGACGTGACCTGGCACAGTTCCACGGTGGTTGTGTGGTTCCGACAGGTTTTGGTTTGGTAAGTCCCATCTCTAAAATCGTCATTGTCTCTTCTCATCTTGTCATCGTGTTCAGGTGATGCCTCTGGTGGTCTTCCTGAGATTTACAGAGAGTCTCTTTCTTCTCGATTCATTTGGCTCGTTAAGCAGAGGGCTCTGGTGGGTTCTCAAAGAGATTCGCATCTAATCTACAGTTCCTTAGAGGGGAGAGGGTTGGGTTTCCTGCTATGTGTTTTCAAAAGGTAAAGGTCTATGGTGTTGGGTTTGTTTTCCTGAATACTTCTGGTGATATGGCTCTCTTTAAATGTGTTTGGTGAAGTTTAAATGGTTGATTTCTAGACTCTCAGCCTTTGGATGTTAGCTGATGCTTTGATTTTTTGATGTGTTAAGGATTTTTATTTGTTTAGTGGTATTTGTTTTTCTTCTTGGTTTGAACTTGGATGGGGTAAGTTTGTGCAGACGAGCTCGATCACTTGGAATAGTCTCATAGGAGGATTCAAATCTAGAGGTTCATATTTGCAGGTTATTTTCAGACTTGGATGTTTGAGAGGGAATGGTTTTTTCCACCAGATCGGTCATGTTCTTGACATAAGACACTTTCTTGCTGATTTTCCTTCCAACGTTTGAGTGCTTGAACATGTTTTTATGTTTGGGAATGGCATATCAGGTTTTCAGTATGGTTTTTACTCTTTTGTCCCTTGAGGTGTGATTTTTCTCTATCCATGAAGTCTTTTTGGTTTCCCCCTTCTTCCATTAAAAGGGTTTTTTATTAGTAATAAAAATATTTTAAGGTCTTCGGGCCGTTGGATGGATGAATGTTTCACTTTTTTATTTATTTTAAATGTAGTATTATGTAATATGGTTATAGAAAATACTTGAACATCCTTGGTTGTATCTATAGACTAAAAAGACCATTATAAATATTTAAAACTATTAATATAGTTAGTGAACAATGATGAAATAATTAGTATAAATATATATATTTTTTAAAAAATCAAATTGACTTTGACAAAGGAAGTTATGGCCTTATCCAGTAGAATCACGCCCTATAAAGACCATTTATTGGAGATTATAAGAGATATAGTGTCTCTATAATTTGACTTTGACAAAGAAAAAGCTGAGTTCCAACAACTTATGCATCAATGGAACTACTTACGGGATAAGTTCCAGATCATCAAGATCACCACCCAAACCATGTTCATTGAACTACCCCATGAAAGTGTCACAGTCAAACACATTACTCATAGAGTGTATACTAGTGTAATAATTGGATATGTAAAAATAAGTTAACATTTTTAATATGTATATTATATAGAATAATTAATTTCCTTTCATTTTTATAATTACATTATAAATGATTTTTAGTTTTTTTAATTAAACACAAATTTTATATTTGGGTATTATCCAAATTCCAGTAATGGATTTATTTTGATGAATTAATGGATTTTTGAAATATATAGTATTTTAAGGCAATGTTATTATTAAATTTGGCTTATTAAAAATAAACTATCATATAATTTTTATGAAGTGTAATGTACTTTTTATAAAGATTAAAAAACAATTATTGATTAAAACACATCATTTTTTAAAAAAATAAAAAAATTATTATAAAAGTGAAAATTAATATATTTAGAAATTATTTAGAAAATATAAAAACAATTTTTTGAATCAGAATTTCATAAATTATTCAATGGAAGAATTTTCATAGTTTTTAAGACAATCGAATATTTGGGTAATAATTAAATACCATATAAATATATTTTGTGTTTTATAACATCATAATGACCCAAACATTATGTAATAAATACTATATTGGGTATGATTGATCGACTATTTGTTTTCCCCATAAAATAATGTGATTTTAAATTTATTTTATTAATTTTTTAATGCCTTTATGAATCCACCAAAATATATAATATATTTTTTTTATTTTTAACTAATTTCGTTAAATGAGTTACTCACATCCACATAAGAAAGTGTTATGTTTTAATTTTCTGTAACTTTATCAAATAAAATAAAGAAAAACATGATTTTTTTCAAAAACCCTCAACAAAACCATGTGATGGTTTGTGGTTTTAAATATTTTTTTTACCCAGAGACCAAAACACAAGTTCGTGAAATGAAAAAAAATTCCCCTCTCATTCCTTATATAACCCCAACCATGAACCAACTTCTCTTCACTAAGAATCCTTGGAGCATATACTTAATAATCCCTCCCTTATATTAAATTCTCCCATGGAACCCCAATCTCTCAAGAACTCCCTTTTTAAACCTTTGGAGCCACACATTCAAGTAAGGGTTCTTTCATTTCTCATAATTATCCTTGCTTAATATTCTTATTATTCCATTTTATTTTAAATTACTAATGACGGGGTATGTGTTCTCACATCCCCCAAACATCACTTATTATGTATAAATGATGAAATCCATCTTTATCGCACATTGAGTCGTCCCATATAAACCGTATACCATGTTGAAATTGTGTAACCATCATTTACTTTCTCTTTTTATTCATGTTTATTTATTATCATATGTCTTATTTTATTAATTATATATGTATGGAAGTTTCCTTACATGACCTGGTTATAGTCCAATTCATTTAAAAATTAGGAGAGACACATTTCTCTCTCATCAACATAATTTATTGAAATTTTATGTGACGTCATTATGCTGCCAAATTTTCTCCATGATTTTCAATGACATACCAATTGTGTACTGACTATTGTACGAATTTATTTTCATTGATGTTCACTTTTATGCACTTATACCATTTTATTGTGGACGTAAATTTATTTATTCCACATTCCTTATTTGTGGAATAAATTATAATAATGAATGAATCCATGTTTCCTGACTTATATGGCATAGTTAAAAACATGAGAATGATATAAAAGTGATAGGTGCGCCTATAATTACATTGTACTCCAATACATTGGGTAATGCTTAGTATCATGATGCATCTTGTTAGGACTGGGTTGAAGATGATTACTTTATTGTAATTTCTCCACCATGAAGACTCGACAGTTCAGCCTTGACCTATGTTTATGATGAAATGTGTTATGTTGTTGAAACATTTCCCATGTTATAATTATAATTCCATGTCATGCCTTTTTATTCATGTTCCTTTATGCCACATTGATATTCCTTTTTGAACATGTATTATTATCTTCAATTTAATCTGTCTTCATTGCATTACAGGGCACTATGTATCACTATTCTTATGTATTTCCCCAGGTTATCCAATGAAGTTTTAATCTTATGAAAGTTAAAGAAGTTTTCAATAAAGATGTTTTAAATGTTGTTTAAAGTTGTAATGCAATGTACCTAAATTCTAAAGGAAGTCAATTGTTTGATCTTTCGGGTTTTATTAAGTGTAATTTTATGTAATTAAATAATTTATTAATATGTAATAAAGAGAAGGCTAATTATATGACCTATTAATGAAATATGAATCCTCATATTCTATATATGGAATAAATTTCTCAGGATTAAATTTCATTACTTTTCATAAACTACTTTAACTATAAATTTGTAAGACCGAATAGATTTTTTTTTAAAAAAATGGATTTTTATGCCCAAAAATATAATTATAGATAAATCATGTATACTGATGACTCAAATGATGTTAATTATGTTAAATATAACTAAATAATACATATATTCATTTAAGAATAAAAAATCATAATTATACTTACTATGAAATCAAATCAATAGTTTTATAGATATCAATATTTTTCATTAATCATTGAAAACCCAATATTTTAAGCAAACAAAATCACCCAAGGATTAGTTTTTTCTCTTGACATACAAAATGATGTTCATTTTGTCATATATATTTTATAATTTTCCCATAAATTAGTTTTATTATTTTTTTATGAAAATAAAAATATTTTTTTCACAAAAACATATTTTTGAACAACAAAATCACTGTAAAAAATTATGTGATTAATTTATGAAAATTTAATATTGATTAGAGAAATTTAATAGAATTTATAAAGTATTTTATCTTATTCAAAAAATATAATTTAAAATCTCAGGGATAACATTAAATGATAATTTTTCAAATAGTATATCGTGGTTCTCCTAAACATGTTTTCTATTTAGGGAAAGAATTCAATGAAGATAAATATATATAAATAAAAATTTTCATAAAATCTAGAGGTTTTAAATTATAAATCCCATCAATAAATTTCATCCTTGAAATTTTTTATTATTAATAAATTTGTCTTTATTTGAAAAATTACTTTAGGGAAACCCAAATATTAATAATGTTTAATAAAACAACCTATTGAAAAGATAGAAAGGTCAATTATAAGTTTTTTTGAGATTAATCATAAACGTTTTCCAAATAAGAGAACATTATTGAGAAGTGAAGACAAATAAATGAATTAAAATTAAACATCTTAGATAAATAAACACATGAAGTTGAATGGTCATTAAAATGTTAATAATCTTAAAATTGTAAAAATGACAGGTAAAAAACACTATAGATTAATTATAATAGAAGGTTATAAGAAAAAAAAAGTTATCATCAGTTCTTTTTCATAGAGTTATTTAATTCATTTATAATATATAATTGAAACATAATGATATATACATATAAGAAAACTACAATTTTATCATATAACAAATTTCTACCAAAATCTCATCTTCTTCCCAAAATGGTGAGTTTTTAAGATGATTTTTTCATGACTAGTGAACTAGAATTAACATCAAATAGATCTCATAATCCCTAAAATATTTGAAATATATTCCTCATATCATTTTGAATTAACTAAAACCAAATGGTTGTCACATGATAATATTATTCCCAAAAATAATAAACCATCATATGTTGAAAACAAATTTATTATACAAAATTCAATAGTAATTCCCAATGTTAAACTTATATCATTAATCAAATAACAATCCATAAAAATATTCTATACATTTATTGAAACCCAAAAATGAATAATTATTTTATCACATTATATTCAAAGATAAATTTATAATTTATAGCCTCAAATGTTCACTCCTTAAACAAATAATATGCAATATACACTAAACATTTCTATAAATAAGTTAAATCTACATAAATCCACAATAAAAACATATATTACACAAAAAGAAAATCATTCATTTATTCTAAAAAAAATTCCTTAGTTTTATATTTAACATAATTATATAGGTTATCCAATGTAGTGTACTCCTTCCTAAATAACATTAATCACTTTACACTAATTTAATTTTCAATTACATAATTATCAATAGGGTAAATCAATTTTTCCCAAAATAACTTAAAATTTATTTTTATGATAGTTTAAATAAGTAAATTTATTTCATACTGACCAGGAAATAATGTAGAGTAATGCTAGGTGATGCACCCTTGTCACCCTTTTCTTGTGATTTCAAGCTTCATAGCCTTGCATGATGTGATGGGTTGTCCAAAAAAAGGTCATTTTCCTTTTTTTGAAAACTAAATTTATATAATCATTGTAAAATTCCTAGAAATGTGATTATAATATTCAAAATAAATACTAATATAGTAAACATTAATGAAATTTTTTGATCTCAAATTTTCTCTCATACCTTTAATTTTTCATCCCATAAAAGTATTAACACTTAATTACCTAAAAATAAACATATAAACAATAAAGATAATAAATAAATTTATAAATTTTGTCCATAAAATGTAATCACATTATCACTAAAATAATACTTATTGTTAATGGGTTACATATGTCGGTACCAAAATATCATTATCCCGCCTTTATATTTCAATCACATAAAACCACATAAGTGGTGTCATAGACTAAAAAATTATGGTCATCCAAAAACTTATATACCCATGATGGTATCCATAACTATTAATTTAACTTCTCTTAAAAATATCCTAGCCTCAAATGTTTTCTAAACCCTGCTGTAATACCAAATTTAATTGAATTAGAACCACTCATTTGGATCTGGTGTTAAAACTGAAAACATTACATTTCTAGTTATGATACAGATAAATGTGACCCAATTCATCAAATCCAAAACATCAAAAATTAACAAGAATTTTTGGATCACTAACACGCCAAATATGACAATTATTATAAACATGATTAATATTCTAAAACATTATCATTCCAAAAGGCATGAATTATAAGAATGGGAAATCATCAAAACTCAATTATGAACAAGAAAATAATTTTTGAAATTTGAGTGGTGCTAAATTACTATAGTTGTTTATTTTTAACTATATATGGTTTATTTCTTCCGTTGTTGTATGATTGAATATTTTATTCTGATGCACTTCACTTTGACAAATGAGGGCATAGTTTTCCCACTATTAGACCTGGGCCCTCGCTGCTAGTCGGCAGCCTCTAGCATTTGGGGAAATACGCTTGAGGTCATGTGTCCCACTGGGTTCGGGGTACCTGTGGAGTGGCACCCGGATTCGGGACGTTACAAAGTGGTATCAGAGGAGTTGTTTTCTTTAAATTACTATTTAGAGCCTTAGTCATGGATATGACGGGAATGATAGTTGGTAATAAGTTGTTCCCGAGCATAGCTAACCAGTGTACAGGGAAAAGCCAGTCTAACTCGTATTATGGCAATTTTTCCAATTTGTCAAATTTTACAGTTGATTTGGTTTCACCATTGGGTGACGCACTTGTGATTGGGCGATTTATATTTTATAATTGGGTTCTATTTAGTTGCAACCCGATGAGATGGGGGTATGCCATCTCATGCATCATTTAGGCACATGCTAGAAATCGCATGCCCTGCATAGTTCCATGCCATGTAGGCGTGTTAGAAATTGCATGTTGTTGTAATATTTGTTGTGCTAGAGAAGCATGTTGTTGTGATAGCTACTTTGGTAACTAACTTCTCTATAATTGGGTATTTTGTGTGAGCCCGCTGAAAGGATGAATTCCAAACTTTGGTTTTTGGGGAGTATGGGCCCTCAATGACCGGAATTTGGTGTATCATTGACTTCTTTACTTGTGTATAACATGTATAAGATGCAAAAAGATGATTCGCAGGGAGTATGGGCCCTCACCAATCAAAATTTGGAACTTAGGTGTTTTTTTTCAGTGTTTTCTAGGTTCCAGAGTAGCATCTGAGTCTTACTATCTGGAGAACGCAGGATACACTCCGTGTAGTTCCTTGGACACACGTCGTGTGTTCTTCTGTTTGATAAGAAACAAAAACTTTTTGAGTACACACCCTGTACCCTCAATACACTCCATGTAGTCTCATCCCATGTCATAGACCGTGTGGGTGGGGACACGGGGAAGGGAAAGGCTTGGAAAAAACACGTCGTGTACCTGATGTACACACCATATAGTGTTGAACCTGAGTCTTCCCATGTAACTAACAACCCAGATGGAGGAGACCTTGAGACATACACACCGTGTCCACTATGGAACTCACCGTGTAGTCTGTACAGGGGACCCAGCTGTGTAACTAACAAACAGGGGTTGATGTTACCTCTTCTTGAACATGCCGTGGACCTGAGGGACACACCGTGTAGTCTTGACCGGGGAGAGAACGTGTGGACTTAGCCATGTGTCTGGGAAAACATGGTGGTGTACATGCCGTGTGTGGGTGTAACATGTCGTGTAGTATCAAGACGAGTAGTCGGCCGTGTCACGAATGACACGGGAAGTTGGAAAATTACACCATACATGATGTGTAGTTAATAAACACGCTGTGTAGTTTTGTTCAATGGGATCTGTGTGGCTTAGCCATATAGAAGGACTCGGTCAGGGGAAGAGAAGTCAGGTACACGTTGTGTGGTCATTATACACACCGTGTAGTCTTGTTGTGCAATCTTGACTGCCTTCTTCCTCCTATTCACCTTTTGGTCTCTTCGTTTTCAGACTGTGATAATATTAATCTAAGGTGTGCGTTTGACCTTGTAGAGTCATGCCTCCGAGACAACCACATGTTGTTCACCAGGAGAGCGACAATGATTATACTCCAGAGATGGTGGGCCATGGGCTACCAGTGGATCCTTTAGAAGTGCTAGATGTGGCGCCAGCCGTTATACTGGAAACAGGAGTGGAGGCGCAATTCTGTGAAGGCTTCATGTAGTTCATGCAGACCTTTCAGGGAGCACCGCCAGCTGCCGCATCTATGTATGAGCTGACTCGTATCTTCTGGAAGAAGCATCCGCCTACGTTTTAAGGGGATGGCGGACCACAGGATGCAGTGTCTTGGCTAGGGTCTATGTGGACTATTATCGAGCACCTTGAGATGCCTACAGGGCAGAGGGTCAAGCTCGCGACTTATATGATGCGTGATTCCTCCAAGAGGTGGTGGGATGTTACCACTCAGAAGGAGCATCACAGAGATATGGCGTGGGAATATTTTTAGACTACCTTCTATGACTTATTCTTCCCTGATATGCTAAGGGAAGATCAAGCTAAAGAGTTCATGAACGTGCAGCATGGCCCTATGTTAATGATGTATTATTCGGATCGTTTCACCAAGCTTCACTATTTTTCACAGGTTCGGGTGGGTGATGAGACGTTGAGAGCCAGACGCTTTGAGGATGGCCTTCGATGTGTAATTCGATCACTGGTGAATGTTTTCAGGTTTCCTACAGTACATGCTATTTTGAACCAGGCGCTGATTATAGATAGGAACCTCCAAGAGGATAGTGGTGTGGGCCAGGGTGGTTCGACACCAGTTTCTGGTACTATTTCTACATGGAAGAGAAAGATACAGATGGATTTCTCTCACAGTGTAAATATCATCTATAAGAATGTTAATGTGGTCAAGTCTTGTGCTACTAGTGTAGTAAAGAGGGGCACAAGAGACTGTAGTGTCAATGTGACCTAGTGGAGTGCAGAGATTGCGGTAAGATTGCTCATCTGCAGCGCTTTGGCTGGGCTTTTCCAACGATGGCTAGTGATAGGGGTTTTGTGCAAACTCCGTGTGCGAGAGTAGGACCAGCAGCTTCATACCATTCGGGAAACTGGAATACGTCAGGGCATGTAGGCAGAGATGGTGGTTGTGATCGTGGTAGCCAGACACTAGGATCTCTGAGCCAGCAGGGCGGGACAACTCAGGGTATCCAGTCTATGACGTAGGGCCGCGAAACTGGGTAGGCATATGCAGTGCAACAGACCCAAAATGAGTAGGATCCTGAACCTTCTACTATCAGAGATACTATTCTATTAGCTTCTGTATTATCTTCAATACTTTTCGATATGGGTTCTACACATAACTTTGTATCTTTTCTAGTTTTGGAGAGCCATGGGCTCTATGTTTCTTCTTCTTCTTCTGATTTTATGAAGCTAGAAACTTTATTGGGAACTAGAACTACTGGTGTGCGTCAGTGCAAGGAGTTCCCCCTAGAGATTGGTGGCTGTCCCTTTCTATGGGACCTCTACATCTTCTAGATAATAAGCTATGATGTCATTCTCAGGATGAATTATTTTGTTCCCTTTCAAGCCTTCATAGACTGCTATCGTCGAAGGGTGTGTTTCACATCACTAGAGGAAGGATAGTTTCTATACAAGGTTTAGTTGGATGTTCAGGCGAGTCGAGCTGGACTAGAGCATCATGGGCAATGTGGAGTCAAAACCACGATTGTGAGTTTATATCTGGATGATCATGGTACTTTTTAGAAGGATTTCCCTCCAGTGGTTGATCGTTTCAGGGATGTCTTCCCAAACAACTTTTTGGGTCTACCTCCAGAGCGTGAGGTGGATTTCTCTGTTGATCTTGTTTCAGGGGCAGCACTGGTGTCCATTCCTCCTTATAGGATGGCCACACATGAGTTGCAGGAGCTCAAGAGGCAGATAGAGGAGTAACAGGAAAAGGGTTTTATCTGACCCAGTACCTCTCCTTGGGTTTCGCCGGTCTTTTTTACAAAAAAGGCGGATGGTACCCTCAGACATTGTGTGTATTAACGGAAGCTGAACCAGCTGATGGTTAAGAATCGATATCCCTTGCCGAGGATTGATGATATTTTTGATCAACTTCTTGGAGAACGAGTGTTCTCAAAGATTGACTTGAGATCAAGATATCATCAACTGCACGTGAGACCATCAGATATGCCAGTTACATATTTTTAGTGTAGATATGGTTGATACGAGTAATTGGTTACGACTTTTGGAATCATGAACGCACCAACAGTTTTCATGGATCTGATGAATAACGTGTTCCATCCTTATCTAGATTATTTTGTGGTAGTATTCATGGAAGACAACTTGGTGTACTCTCACACTCAACATGACCATGCCACCCATCTTGAGATCGTACTGAGCACACTGAGAGATCATAAGATATATTCTAAGCTCTCAAAGTGCCACTTTTGGATGGACTAGATTCACTTCCCAGGTCATATCATCTTAGAGGTAGGAGTTACAGTAGACCCAGAGAAGGTGAGAGATGTAGTTTCATAGGAGCATCCTAAGAACTTTTTTGAGATACAGATTTTCTTGGGGGTGACTGGTTACTACAGGCACTTTATAAATGCCTTCTCTCGCTTAGAAACGCTGTTAAAGGGTTTGAAAAAGAAGGGTGTGTAGTTCTTTTGGTCAGAAGCTTATGAGACAGCCTTTCAGGACCTGAAAGGAAGGTTGACATCAGCACCAGTAGTGATACTTACAGATCAAGGGAAGAGCTATACAGTTTACTGTGTTGAATCAGGTATTGTTCTGGGAGTAGTATTGATGTAGGGCGATCGAGTTGTTTCATACGGGTCTCGACAGTTGAGTCCACATGAGAGGAATTAACCGACACATGATCTCGAGTTGGCTGCAGTTGCTCATGTGTTGCGTTTTTGGAGTCATTATCTCTTGGGAGATCATTTTGTGCTTTTCACCGACCACAAAATTCTCAACTACATCTTTACTCAGCATGAAATGAACCTGAGAAAATGAAGGTGGGTCAAATACTTTCAGTCCTTTGACTTTGAGCTTGCCTATACACCTAGTAAAGGTAACGCAGTTGCTGATGCACTGAGCAGGAGGACTCAGATACAGGCGGTGCAGGAGGCCAATGGTGACTGGCAGCTTATGGATTTGTTCTCTAAGATTCATTTGGAGGTTCATGATAGTCAGTTGTAGGCCTATCTTTCATCTTTATCCATGACTTTTACCCTCCTGGATAGAGTGAGGATGCGACAACTATCCGATTCGGAAAGCCTAGTTCTACGGGAGTCGGTGGCAAGTGAGGACCCTTCTCCTGGTTGGACGGTAGGCGATGATGAGGTACTGCATTTCCATGGATGAGTATGGGTTACAGGGGATATACACGAGGAATTGATGCGGGAGTTTCATGCTTCAACATGGGTTGTGCGTCACGAAGTTACCAAGTTGTACCATGACTTGAGACGTTAGTACTGGCGGTCGGGTATGAAGAGGAAGATAGCTGGTTTTTGTTACAAGATGTTCCAATTGTCAGTATATGAAGGCGGAGCATCAAAGGCCGACCGGACTATTACAGAATCTACCCATTCTAGAGTGGAAATGGGATGATGTCGCGATGGACTTCGTGACTGGGTTGCCGAGGTCACCTCGAGGCAATGATACCATGTGGGTTGTTGTGGACAGACTCACAATGGTAGCCCACTTTTTGCCGATCAGGGAGACATTCAGAGTTGACGAGATCGGGAAGTTGTATATCCAAGAGGTTGTACATATTAATGGGGTCCCTAGTTCTATCATTTCATATAGGGAAGCACATTTTACATCTCATTTTTGGGAGAGTTTTCAGAGGGCAGTGGGTACACAGGTGTTTCGGAGCACAGCTTACCACCATCATACCGATGGCCAGTCAGAGCGTATGATACAGGTGCTAGAATACATTCTGTGTGCATGCATCCTGGACTTTGGGGGCTCTTGGGAGAAGCATATACCCCTAGTCGAGTTTTCCTGCAATAAAAGCTTTCAGGAAACCATTGAGATGGCACCTTACGAGGCTTTATAAGGTAGGAGATGCTGATCACCCTAGTGCTGGTTAAAGGTATGTAAGAAAGATTTACATGGACCACGTCTCGTGTAGGAGAACTATGAGTAGGTCCATTTGATTAAGAAGTGAATGGATATTGCATTGTCTCGACAGAAATCTTATGCTGATCGCCATAGATGAACCTTGGAGTTCGTTGTTGGGGATCAGGTTTTCTTGCATGTTTCACCGAGGATGGGACACAGGCGGATCAGGAGATAGGGTAAACTTTCACCGAGGTATGTGGGGCCATTTGAGATTCTGGAGAGAGTCAGGCCGGTTGCCTATTGGTTGCAGTTTCCATAGAGGTACCAGGCCATGCACGACGTCTTCCATGTATCTCAGATACACCGTTATCATTATGACTCGTCTCACGTCTTTCAGCCAGAGGAGGTTGAGCTTTAGGTAGATGTGTCCTTTGAGGAGCATCTGATTCGTATCATTGATAGGAGCATAGAGGTTCTCTGAGGCCGGTCAGTTCCTCTCATACAGGTGCTACGTCAGCATGACCGAGTGCAGGACGAATCCCGGGAGCGGTGGACCGACGTACGTGCTCGGTGGCCTGAGTTGTTCACAGCTTTATCTTCGCCACCCTTAGAAGGGAAATTCTGGGATAAATTTCTTTAAGGGGGAAGTTTGTAAGAACCTGGTTCTTATTCTTGAGGTATGGTTTTATTCCTTTCACTTTTACTTAAGTGTTTTTGAGAAAATATGGAAAATGGGGAAAATCACAAATTTTGTGGGCACACACCATGTACTTTTCCACATGTCGTGTGCTTTGGCCGTGTGGGATGAGTACACAGTGTGTGTAGCCCTGTCGGTGATGAAAGGTGTAAAAACCTACTACACATCATGTAGTGGGTATTTAAATATCGTGTAGTTATTCGACAGATAAATAGTAAGGTGGTGGAAGCATCCGCCAGGTGAGCGACAATACAAATTGTGTATTCGAGAATACACGCTATGTACACATGTAGACGGATTAATAGAGCGGTGGTGGGAAAAGTAGCTGCTATAGGAATAGTTAAATGAGAATAATACACTCTGTGTAGTCATTATTACATGCTGTGTAGTTTTTTTCACCTAAAATGTGAAGTAGCCTCCCCTATTCATAGGAAAGGCTTATAACTAGAGGAGGAGTCGGGGGAGAGGGCTGAACCTTTGAGGAGCTCTAGATCGCATGCCGGGAATCTGTTTCCACCTCTGTCGATCTTGTTGGAACCGTATGGGTAAGCCTCTCCTACTCCTTAAGCTATTTTTACCAATTCTTTCCTGATGGAAAGTTATTTTCGTTTTAATGGGTTTTCCTTCATCACAGATCTACTTCGCTCATGGACAATCTGAGGAGTATCGTTCACGTATATCGATCTGGGGTGATCGAGGTAGGTGGCTTGGTGTTTAAATTCCAACTGTTGTGCGTTTTTCTATACCATTTACCTATGAACCCATGTTGGGGTGTCATGTGGCTGAGGCCTTGGCTGTTTAGAATACCTAGAATTGCATAGTTAAATAAATGTGATAATAAATTGTTGTTTGGGATCACTTCTTGGATCCAGGACCACCCCGGGGGTGTGTTCCTCTGTTTAGCCATTTGGAAAAGATACTCGAGGTTATTCCATGTTTATATTGTGTATTACTTTTTTCATTGAGAGAAATTGTATATAAATTACTTGTCATTATGTTGGGCATGGCCTAGTTACTTGTTTAGTATGAGGGCAGTGTTTTAATTAGCCTGAGGGTAGTGTTTCATTTAGCATGAGGGAAGTGGTTACATTAGCCTGAGGGAAACTCCTTTCATGACTTTGGTAAATAGACTCTTTTCTTGAGGGTGACACTTCGTATGCTAGAGGGAAATATATGTCACGTACGTGGGCAATTACCTATGGGTTATGATTACGATTACATGAGGGTAAGGGTATGCGTGTTTGAGGACACTGACTGTTTAAATATAAAATTCACCGAGGTGATGTCTTATATTGAATGAATAAAATGAATATTAAAATGGAAATATAACTAGTAAAGTTAGTTACTTTGGAGTACTGCTTAGATTATTGCATTTTACTACTGTACACTGCTGTTGTACATTACACTATCAGTTGGGCATGGGCCTTTGGTGGCTGCCTAGTGAGATTTATTTCTCACACCCTGTTTGGGTCATGTATTTGGCCCAAACAGATTATGTTTCTGCAGGTGTGGACAAAAGCAAGTGTCCCTATACAAGTACCTGACTGTTGCTGAGGAGTAGGGGAGAATGGGACCGAGCTTAGGCTCAGGATGCTGCTGGCTGTTTTGTTTTGTTTTACTGTACCTTGTATTTGAGCTGTATTGTATTATATTTCTATGTAAAATGTTCTGGATATTTTCTTAGAACTTGAGACATTTTACATTATTATCTATATGACTGTTGTTTAATTTTACTACAGTTGTTTATTTTTAACTATGTATGGTTTATTGATTCCGTTGTTGTATGATTGTATATTTTATTCCACTGCACTTCACTTTGACAAATAAGGGCATAGTTTCCCCACTATCAAACCTGGTCCATCGCTGCTAGTATGCAGCCTCTGACATTTGGGGAAATGCGCTTGAGGTCATCTGACCAACCGGGTTCGGGGAACCCGTGGAGTGGCACCCGAATCCGGGACGTTACACTAGGTATAGTACTTGGAGACTAAAATAACTAATTGAATGTGACTATGGAATTTGATAAGATCATATGTCATGGGATGGTCAAGCAATAAGGCTCAACACTATGTAATGAAGAGAGGGAGGAGGTGCTCTTTTATAAATGAGGCGAGGGGAACTTTGGGAGTTTTTTTAAAGATTAATTTATAATAAATTCAGTATCAACCCAAATACCTCATTGTGGAAAAAAAATACATAAAGAATGATATTCTCAACCCCATTTTATCCAATTTTTATGATTTTAAGATTTTTAGGGATTGAAAATAATTTAATAAAACATTATTCTTTAAATATGTTATTTTTTATCAATATTGATACTATTATTTTCATTAAATTTAAAAAAATGAAAAACATTAAATTCAATACAAATATTTTAATACATCCATAATATTTTATTATTATATAAGAAAATGTTGGGTATTTTAATTATCAAATTATTTTGTAATATTAATATTTGTCATTAAATTTTTAGATTTTTCTATTAATTGAATAAAGAAAGTTTCTTCATTGTATATGTATTTATGGTACATTTATAATTCCCAAAAAATTACCAACATAAATATACTTTTATTTGGAACAAAATTAAAATTAATAATAAATCATAAATTATTGTCATCCCTTTGTGAACACATGAATTTTATTTTAAACATAGAGTGTGACATTTTTTCACCTTATTTGGTTTGAATAATAAAGAATCTATTTTTGTGTAAATTCTTCAATTAAACAACTAAAATTGAAACATAAGTTGATAATGGTCTAATTAAATTAATATATTAATAATTGAGAAGAAATATTATGTCCTTAAAACTTATTTTTACCCAATATTTACCTGATATAACATGTACTATGTAGATAAATATTTCAAGGCTTGTAGTTCATTTCGAAAAAAAATTCTCACACATTTTACCTTTTCTAAAAATTTAAAAGCATTTTTCCTATATAACCTTTCTTGTTAATCCTATGTATTTCAAATACCTAAACCTATTAAAAATCTACCAAAATATCATTAATAACATTCAAATTCAATCAATTAAAACCTAAAAAGTTGTTTCTACCCCTTTGAACTTATAATAAAACATAAACTTATAAATCCCAACTACTATTGATTACTCTTTTGTTAAACTCAAAGAGATCTTCCTAATATCCCTAGTTATTTACACTCTGCTATGATGCCTACTTTATTAGCCTTAATCTTAGACTAAAAAATCATTTGATAAAATCATAATCTTTATATTTCACAATTTAATATAGGTAAATATGAGCCAATTTTATTCACAAAAAACTAAATAAAATGAAAATATTGCATCGCTGACATACTCAAAGACCATTTAGTTTTAGTGTTTTATAGAATTATAAAAACAATCTTACATTATTCATCTATGAAAGTGATAATTTTTTCAAGATATCTATATTTTATAATTACACATTATGTTTTCCTCATCACATATTTGAACAACTTCATTAAATTTATTTCTTATCATCTTTATTTATAATCTAGGGAAAATAAACACAATACGTGTGAGCTTAATGTCTAAATAAGTGTAATAAATCCATTAATAATTGAATATATTTGATGAAAATAATGTAAGGATTGGGGATTGAAAACATATTAAATGCTCATTATAATTAAATAATATAATTCATACTCAACAAACATGGATCATTAAAAATGTGACATGGAAAAAATATTTGACATAAAAAAGAGTCATTTAAGTCAACAATCATGCACTAATTAGAATAATCCTTTAAAATTGATCTATTAGAACTCATACCAGGCATTTAAAAACTACGTATGTATCTTGGTATATCAAAAATTCATCATGGAATCACCTAATAAAAAAAATTATCATATCTATTATAAGTAACCTATAAACTGTAAAATCCATCATCACTTAGGAATAGATTATAATCAGTAAAATCCGTAATCTCTTAGTAGTAACCAAAATATTTACCTCATAAAATTAACATACATCTATTTAACTCATTACCTAATGAATTAGATGGAGTAATAGAACAACACATCACATATCCTACAATGTACCTAAAGGGTTTGAGTTCAATCTCCATTCTCACTTTCATATATAATTTCTAAGTACTATATCATGAAACAAGACACACAAATTCATTTACTTCCTCAAAACATCCATATTTTGATTTACGTGTAAAAATTAAAAGGGTTTTCTAAAAACACCATGAATGACCATTATAAACCATTTAGAATAATTCATTGAATTTTATCATAAGATCACATTCTCAGTGAATCATAGGAATCATTATAATGTGTTTAAAAAGGTAAACATATGTATTTAAGAACATTAAAAGTTATTCTTGGAAAATAGGAAGAAATACCCACTTATTTTGGTACAATTAAAGGTATAAAATTACGAAAATTTTGTAAAAATAATTTTCATTGAATATAATCATAGATAAATATATAGAATTATTAAAATAATATTAATAATGATGGAAATAAAATATATTCATGTAAAATATAATAATAACAAACATTATTTTCAAACATTTATAAATACTGTCGAATGTGACCCATATAGAAAACATTGACAACTTTTCATTCTGAAACCATTTAAAATATTATAAAATGTCGTAAAAATAACATTAGGAAATAATTTTTTTTCATAAAATAATGATATTAAAATAGGACAACGAACAAATAGTTAGAGGTTAGTTAAAAGTATTTGAAAACATAGAAGAAAATGTTGCAATGAAAACCCATATAATTCCTTTAAAAATAACTTTGAAAAAAAATTAATATAATAAAAATATAAAATAATATTATTTTCAAAATATTCAAGATATTATATGTCAAAAGTCACTATACAGCCCATATAAATTAATATAGGATCATCAATCATAACATGTCTCAAATAAAAAGTTTGAGACAACAAACTTATGTAACATTAGTAACACGTAAATTAAAATAATATTAAATAAAATAACTTAACCATATTTTATAAAAACGAAACTTTCCATGAATGAATATGTGAAAAAAATAATTGGTGTAGTAAGTAAACAATAAAAACGAGGGTGAATAACTTCAATTATATCCCAAATACTTTAAATTGAGACCTTGAAAACCCTTTATTATTTTATAACATTTGAATCAATATATCATGAAATATGTATCATTAAAGAAATTTTAAATATAATTATAAAATATTTATCCATGATAAAATATCAAAATAGTTATCATATAATACTTATAAAAGGATGTATGTTCAAAATACGAATCATGTCTCAAAGAAATAATATTCACTAATCCTTTCAAATATCATATCACTAAAGTAAGAATGAATCATTCATGTGATTAGGAGTAAAAATTTTGAAGCCAACAAAAAAATTATCAATACAACAAAATAAAATGATATTTTATTTCACATATATGCTTTTCATAATAAATTCTATGTTGTTGAATTACAATCCATTAAAGTAAATTAAGTTAAGAAACCTCTTATCTCAACTCTGAACTTGTTATGTTGTCCTTTAACTCATGTACTCCAAACATATAATAATTATTTACATGTATAATAACCATTAATATTTTTATTAAATTACATTTAATCCAATTATTTCATTTATTTCAATAAAATAAATAATTTTATAATCATTTAATACCATATCGAGTGTTTTGAGGATATTCGGTTCATAAATGGAAACTGCTTTTGGTATATTGACTATGTTCAAAGAGTTTATAATTAAATTACATCTGGAATAATAATTTGGAAATAAAAATATCTATTTACTAATTAAATATAATTTTATAATTATACATGGAATGTTGTTATGAAAAACATAATGCATTGGCTCATGATGCGATAGACTGCACATACAAATCAGCGATGTTTTAATCTTTTGTGGAATTTAAAATAAAGACATAAAATAAAATATAATCTTTCCATAGCAGTTATCAAGTTATAAAAATATCATAAATATAATAAATAAACCTCTATCACCTTCCATATAATGGAGTTTGTTTGACAAATAATGTATATCTCTACGTATAGATGGTATCTTGTACCTGGACATATGCAATGGTTCTGTTTTCTGGAATAAAAATATAATGAAGATATGAATAGTCACTAATTTTATTGATTTATTATTTAGAATATTCTTATATATATATATATATTTAATCAATGTTGTTGTTGTGTTGGGGTTTCATTGGATCAAATAATTAGGATATAAAAAAATTATTAAATATTAAAACTTGTTTGTGCATCAATTTTTAAGGACTGGATTTCCCCTTGATATAGACCTTAGATGGGAAATATGACACCATGGACAATTCTAGAACCCAGGGATTATCATAGATTTGATATAAGGTTGGTCATCAGCAAAAATTTCATTGAAGGAGGACATTGGGAGTGTATTAAATAAAATAAATAATATATTTATTCATTTTATTTAAACTGATATAAAACATGATTTTCTCTATATACACATTGTTATAATTTTTTTTCAGGGTTATCCATATAAAACATATATAATTAGTGGATATGGATTATTCCACATTCTTCATTTGTGGATAGGGATCATATAATGATGATGTATAGATCAAGGTGAATCATGAAACAACTTTAGGTCATATAAAATGTTCTTTATTGTCGTTATCTTATGTGTTCATCACAAATGATATATATGAATGAATTAGGATACAATATTTGTGACGTTTTCACCTCTATTAATTTTATATTCATAGATTTATGTTATATTCTTAATTTATTTGTGAGTACCCATTATCCCCATGAGCCCAAACTGTGTTTCGACACAATTTTTATACATATGCCTTTATTCCACCCATAGTTCCTCACATTAAATGAATTAATTGGACTAAATCGCCCATCAATTATTACTATAGTTTTTATTTTTCTTTTCCACCCCTATTATTTTCATTCGACTTCGTTAGCCCAAGGTGTCGACAATTTGATGTTGCTAGGTTGGATTATAGCATGATCAAACACATAGATCTATGGTGGATGCATGTATAATAGAAATATTGGTGTTTTATGGATGTTTAATAATTTATTTATCATTTATGGGTGATGTAAATTCATTTATTGGACCTAAATAGTGGTGTAAGTGTCACAGATTCCTAGGTGAGTGATCATATTTTTTATTTTTGACCACCAAAGGTCGGGAATCGACGACAAGCTGTAACACCCCAAAATATTGGGAAATATATATTTTTATATAAATTTAATATTTTTACATTTTTGTAACACTCATAAGTAATTTTGTCTTACATTAAAAGAAACAACTAGCGTTACTCTTTATACACAATACAATGAAGTTAAAAAATGAAGCATTCTATTAAAATATTATTATTTAACCTGATAGGTTTCACTACACCATTGCAATGGAGGGTATGAATTGTGTTACCTAAATTATAAAAATATTTTTTCTACACAAGTATATAAAATTAATAATTTTTTGACCAATTCATTATAATTCAAAATTAAAACTATATGTAAATAAAGGAAATAAATTTTTGAAAATAATTCTCATAACAAAAATATTACCTCAGTAAATTAGAAAAAAGTGATTGAATTAATTTAATGAAATTTATGTATTATATAATAAATAAACTACTTAAAATTAATCTTATTTGGGTTTTAGAGAAGATATAACAATAAATACAATTTTATGTGTAAAAAAATTATTTTTCAAAAAATGTATTTTATTTCCTTTTTGTGCACTTATTTTGTAAAAAATTACACATTTAGAAAATTTATTTGTAGAAATATAATTCATTTTTTAAATAATAAACAAAAAAAATTATGTTTTTGTTTTATAAATATTCTAAAATGACTAAAGAAAATTGGGTTTATGTCATTGGAATATTTTTTTCATATTGAATTTTGATGTAAAATTCCTCGTAACTTTTGAACATTTTCTCTTTAAAAAAGATTATTTTTGATCGCGTCTATGAGATTAATTTTATATTAAAATTTTCCAATTATATGATTGGAATTATAAAAATATGATTCAATAATAGGAATAAAAATAATTTATATTATCTAATAAGGGTAACATTTTTTTAACCATAATTAATTGTAAAAAAATAAAAAATATTTACCCTGGTTAAGGAAAAAATAGGATTATCGGGAGTTAAACTAAAAAGATAAGGGTAAAAATGAACTAAAACCTTTTATAAAATTAATTTTATATCCATTTTCTACCCTAAAATATATAATTATCTCTAATACTTAATTTTTTAACCTTATAAAATGTGGAAAATGTGGTTGAACCATTTTATTATAATAAATTACAAGTGTGGCACTCACCTCACATAAAAAAGGTCACACCCTCTCTCCTCCACTTGACACCATCCAATCCTTTTAGGTAAGATAATACCTACCAAAATCACTTAAAAATTTATAATCTTTAATCCTAATATCATTATTTTGTACATAAATCCAACCTATTAAGGATTTTGGTGAAAAACTAAAGATATTACCCAAAAGAAGTGGTAACCTTCTCCAATAAGAATTATTATTTTCTTTATTCATCCACCACATTAAATTATTGTTAAAACCTGAAGATAAAATAAAACCACTATATTACATATATTTATATCTTTTACATTAATTTTATGGACTAAAACTATATATCATTCAATCAAATGAGTTACGCAATCATCGTTCATGTTTATAGTGGACTACTGCATTACGAACTAAAGTCATTCATTTTTCCATTACCACCTCTCATAGTTAGTTTTGATGATGAATCTAAATTAAATATATCATATTTATAACATAATTATAACACTTCAGCCATCATATCATTTATATATTTTTACTTTACATACTATTGGGGATACAATAATGTCACTCGTGGGAACGACAAACTACCACCTCGTGAACCTGTGCTATTCATTTTACAATAACACTTTATGAGGAAGAGAATAAAAAGAATGTTAATAAATATATGTAATATAAATGAAATAATAATTAAATTCATAAAATAATTATGATTCTGAAAATAGAATATATAATTTATTTCTTACCTTTTCACTCACTGTAATACAATAACATCGTTCATGTACATATGGACAACAACATTCATGAAGCGATGTGACTCTATATTTTAATCACCATTCCATATGGATGATATTTATAATTATATTTAAAGGAATAAATTTTTATTTATTATATTATTATAATTTTTTAAATATGAAATATTACTTTACTCCTTTCCATAATTATCGTTTAAAAATGGAGACGTTGATCATTTGGATGTATGGTCTACCATCTCCATAGCCAAACCATACTTAATTTCTAAAAAAATATTTAATGATTGGTATTAAAATTATAATTGAATTATAAATATAAAAAAATAATGATTATTATTCTGAATAATATGTAACCATGATCAATTTAAGATGACTAAAAATAAAAAGAAGCATGAGATAAATGGAAAACAAAGCAGTTATTACCTAAAACGTGATATTAACAAGAAATTCATAATGAATGGGTAATATATGGTCATAAGTAAATCATATATTGTATAATATATATAATTATGCTATGATAATTGATTTATACTAAACTTTTATATTTTATACAGGAGGTTATAATGTGTAAGAAAGAATTTGAGACTTAGGGTAAGGGATTTCAAGTCTCTATTTTATTTTTCATAGACATAGGACAATTCACCACTCATTTATTTCATGTGGTGTATATAATATACCTTTTACATGTTATATCTTGAATATAATTCTTTTAATAATATTTAATGTTTCTTTTGAGGACATTATTTATTGGGGTTTACGATTCAAAAGATCACTAAAGCTGTAAGGGAATTTTTCACTGTTTTCTTTCCTTGAGACATTTGATAAATTATGAACCTATCTTCTTTTTCTAAATATATATACTGACCATTTGAAATATAATTTCAATGATTTAATTACTATCATGATATTTTATGTTTCATTTACTGTTATTCCTTAATGAGTCTTACAATTCGAAGTTACCAAAGTGGTATGGATTTTATGTTACAATCTCATTATTTATCAGGATTTCTTATGATTATATTTTTGATGATTATATTTTTTGTTCCATATTTCAAGAAACAAATTAATTTTATTCTCTATTTTTTATGTCATGATTATACATGTTTCCGCAAATTTTTCTATATTCATATAATCATTAATTCAAAATAATTTTTTTAGAAAAACATGTCATTATTTCTCTATTTATTTAAAAACCCTTATTCATGAAAAACAAAATTTTGAAAAAATATATTAAAAAATGATTTCAAAATTATTTAAATGAAATATTGATCATATTTTTAATCATTTTTTAATTTTCACAAATAATAATAATGTAATATTCAAATCATTTTACATATATTGCAGATTTTTTTTATCAAAAATGTTCAATGAATCATCATTTTAACATATATTGTTTGAAAAGAATTATCTATCATCATGACCATTATTTACATCACTTGATGTAACTATTTATTTATTGGGGATTTTTCCCATATATACCAATATTATTATTCTTATTAATGGTTTATGTTTATTAAGAAAATATTTTAATGGAGCAAAATTCTCTTCCATAGGTTATACTGCGATAAACTTCTTATGAAAACCACTTCCTTTTCTATGGGTAATTTTATAACGAGATGAAAAAATGATTATGAAACTTTTTTATTTTTCATAGTTTATGATGAGATGAAATGTTATTGAACCCATTTCATTTCATGGGTTATGAAATGATGAATTCTTTATAATCTTGTAGAATGTATATGTATGTTTTCATTATGTGATGGTGGTTACATTATAACATAGCATGATGGTTGAAATATACCACATGATTGTGGTAACAATAAAACCAAAGATGGGTGGTGCCGATATATCCCTCCAATTCAATTGGTAATGTTTGATAACACTTATGTAATTATGTTATATGTGAACTAGATTACATGTTTACAAAGTTAAACATGATCCAAATTTCATTTTCATAATGTTTTATGTGAGCCTGATTATATGTTCAAAATGTCATGGGTGAACCCGATTATATGGTCACAATGTAATGAATGAACCTTATAAAATATTCATAATGTTTTTTGGACCTATATTTAATTTTAATAATGTAATTCATGGACCTAGGTTCATGTTCATAATTATATTTGAGGGTATGGTTCATATCCTTGTATTTATAAATGATCATTTCTCTATTTATAAATAATATAATGTTATAAAATGATGTGTATTCCACAATTCCATGTCTTATTACAATTTTATTCTTTCTTGGTTTATATTACTATATTAATTTATGATTCATTTCATATTAAATACTAATATTCATTCCATAACTCATGATTTTGATCATTGATATGCCTGTTATAGTTTTCATATGTTATTTTTGTCTTACCATTCCCTTATGATCATGGTATGATTATGTATCTCCCTTTTACCCATAAAGGACACATGATAAAACCATTTCTTAGGTTTCATTTACCCAGAATAGTAATAATGGTTTTATGTAGGTTATGTTTTTGAAAGGCACTAAAGGAGATGATCTTTGTGGGAGATCTTGAAGATCATTCACCAAATTGAAATATTTTGTACCAAGTACTCAAAAACACTAATATATTATGTTTCTAATGATTTATTTGAGTGTAATAGATAGGATATTCATAAAAATGCGTTATATACTTTTATTAAAAGCCTAGTTCATTATACAAGAGATGTTTCCTTTCAATTCCAGTGGATTCAGATGGTCAAATGGGCGTGATTGTTACCCGAGATACAAGATCTATAATCCACTCAAATAAAATCATTTTCTTAAATATTTAGAACTATATGTCCTATATATAGGTGTAACATACATTGAATAGTAAATTTCTTATAAAATCTTGGATTTTGGTTGAAGAAAAATATCCCAAGTCATGTATGACTTATACACATCACATAACCTAGTGTTGGAAGATCAGAGTGTACACTAAGACTACACTGGAATGAACACATCTATGAATATGGGAATGTATGGATTATATGACTATGTCTATGTATTTTGACACATATGAGGAACCTATACAAGTCCATTATACACAATCATGACCTGTGTACAATGGTATGGGTTGAACGTTCCTGGGAATGCCTCGAGTGGTGATGAAACATTTTGTACTGCCTTTACATATCAATTAGTCTTATATTTTCATCCAATTAATGTGAAGAAGAGGAAATCTCCGGATTTTTATTTTAGTTAAGATACCTTGTGACCTGGGTACACACCATGTTCCATCCTTCTATAATTCCATATGGAATATCACCTACTTATGGACTCGAATTTGCGCTCATGAGTATCCAATATGATGATGTTGTCTAATTTGGATGTGATGGTGGAGTTTATTTTTTCATCAGAGATACAAAAATAGGTTCTATAAGTTTTAATCTTACTTCACTAATTCTTGTCTAACAAAAGTGATCAGGTCAGTTTATCCAAGAGATACTATGGTTGGAAACCCCCATATTGTACCAGGATGTGAGTCCCATGTACAATTTTTGCAAGTATAGTTTACAATACCCCTACTGAACATTGAATAGTTATTCTATCTACTTTTTGGACACCAAACCCCCATAATCAATATCAGGTGGGGAACATGTCATGTATTTTAGATTCTACCCCTCGATTGTGGTGCATAGTGGTGTGGTGCATGTCCTCCACATGGATAATTGTGTGGTTGTGTAGGATGTTGGGAATTAGAGATGGTCCTTTGGAGCTATTAGATGACCCATCATTATTTTTTGGTCTATGAGATGGAGATCCCATTTATCACTTGTCTAGGTTTATTTAGGAGAATATATGTGAGTTTTTCATTTCTCTACTATTAGTGGTTTAGCTGATCTCTATTGTATCTCTCTATAACTCATTTTATGGTTTCTTGGACATCTTCTTTGGAATGTATATACTCACCTCTGAATGGAATTTTCTGGAACATGTCATGTCTCATACAGATGATATGTTGTCCAGTGTTGATATTATTTGAGAATATTTATTCTTAGCTATAATGATTTCATTCTGTGGTTAGCCATGGATATTAGGATTTGGTCCTTCTTTTGATTCAAATTTTCCAATTTTTTTCTTATTGGGACTTCATTTCTGGTAGGGTGTGTATTTTTCAACAATATATTCTAGTTTTATATTCTCATGCTCTAGGTTATTTCTAAAATTACATGACATTCAGGGTTATACTCAAGATGTCATGGTGTTTTATTACTCTTCACTTTTTCACGGAGGTGGTTGGGTGCATGCATACATGTATATTTAGATAAAGAGGCATATTTATATCTATACTTTCTTGATAACAGTCACAATCCCTTTTTTGATTATATACAGTATTCTACTGTCACACATAGATTTCCATTGGACAGGAAAAGCATGGTGGGTCGGGTCAATAATTATTTTTATCAGATCAACTCCTATATTGGTCTTTGTTGGGAGTTGGACCTATGCAAAGGATCTTTTCTGGGAAATTTGGGAAATGGTGTCAGAGTGTATTAAGTGTGGCTTTCAAGAAAGGAAACATAGTGTCGCTGCAGTGGTCGATGTATCCATTCCCCAGGATTCTAACTACCTTCTTGTGAACTCATCCTGATGTGACATAGGTTTCAAGGAGCTGATAGTACATAATCTATATAATATTGGGTATTTTGAATTTCATTCTTGATTAATCACCTCATATATATGCTTAACTATCATAGGTACATCTATATTAAAATTAGGATTCCTCTTCAAAGATAGTATAACTTCCCATATTCTTCATAAATATAAATTACATCCCAAAAAATAATATTAATTACATTTCATAAAAAACACACCAGAAACGTACAGTTTTTGTGTCTTTGGAAACATGGAAACATAAACAATTGATTCATAAAACATATACAACTTCTCCTTCATAGTCCATCCTAAATGAAACCCTTTTTGAATAATTGTACTTAATAACATTCTTCATATCTTGGGGAAAATAAACATACGAAAGGGTGATCTCAGATGCTCATTAAGGGTGATCAAGGAAGATAATGAAAGCATAACCGAATAAGAACATGAAAATATCTTTTGAAAATTATTTCATGTATATCAAGGATCATGATACAATATTATGGAATAAATGATTTAAGTTCATAAGAAATGAATTATAAATAACCTAATTTATGGGTATATAACATATGACATGAAATTTGGGCAAACACATAAACATAGAAAATCATTTTCAATTTGTACAAGGATCACTCAAAAGAAAATAATAGCAGACAAATTCACGTAATGAACAAAATCCATTCTCATTACAGCCTTGTATTACTAAACCTAATTTACCCCTATTACAGTCCTATATTATTGAATTGGGTTCACTTCCAATTCTAGTCATGTTTGTCTCCTGAGATATAAATCTTTACCCAATGCATTAGAGGGATATATTACCCCCACCCATCACATAATGAAAACCATACATATAAGTTCCATAAGAACAAAAATCATTTACCATATCTAAACCCATAAAAACCAATGGGGTTCATAAAAATTTCATCATAGAATAGCCGATGTAAAAAAATGGGCTTTATAAATATCATTCCATCATAGATAGAAATCGACAGTAAAAATAATAATGGTATTATTTATGGAAAATATCCCTAGTAAAGCATAAGTAGAATCAAACAATGTTTTCTGAAATGTAATTTTTCTGAGAGTTTGCTAGAAACAAATATCATGGAAAATATAATTTATTCCTGGAAATTTTTAAAAACATATTATTTAAAAATAAACTTATAAGATTATAAGTGAATATCTAAGGCATTAAGTTGTCATGAATTCAGAAGAATATATTAATTTAGTATATGTTAAAAAATTATTCATTTTATAATTTTCTCTAAAGAGTCACAAAGAACCTCATTTAGGAAACTATAAAATATTACATTCATACCATCTTGTAAAAATTCACACATGTGTAAAAATGACATTAAATAATTTTAGAATAATAGTAAAAATATTTTGGAAAAAATTTCTAAGAAACATGAACATGAAATAGAAATATTCCCCAGTATATAATTACATCTAAAAAATCCCAAATAATAGTGAGATTATGAAATAAACCATTCCCATAGGTCTGATTTCCATTGTACATATCTAAAACTCTTGTACAAGGGTTTAATGAACGAAATTAATTAACACTGAAACTATATTAATATTTATGATGTCATATATGATTCTATTATATTATTTTATCACATGTTTTTAATAATATTACACTATTACCCTTCATTTGGTTGTAACTACATTATTTTCCCATGCATGTTTTGTTATATAAGTCCTAGTTATTTTGAATAGGATATAGTTACATCATAGAAATAAATATATTGTGGTAACAGAGAGCATATTTATTAATTATATACATTTATATAATCATTCTTGAATGGTGAACATGGAAAATGATTCCATTGCATCACGGAGATGATAGGTCATACGTATGCACGAGCGATGGTATCATTCCCTTAATGGTGAAATGGGAAGGAAGAGGGAGGTATATTATTTTTAAAAAAATAAATACAATTTCCTAATTTTAATATATATATATATATATATATAATATTTATATCATTTTACCCACCCATATAATGTGGTGATGAAAAACATATTACACCATGAAGTGGAGACAGTTACATGTATGTATGCATGTGTGGTGCTTTTCTATTTTCATAATCTTTATAAAAGGTGTAATATGTCTGTTCTATAATCCTAATTACATCTCAGTATATATTTTATACTAAGTTTATTACTTTATAATTTATCCAACACATAGATAAAAAGTAGAGGATGAAGTAATCTTGAAAGAGTTGATAAAGATGATTAACTCTACATCGATGAACCTTCATTCAATCTCCTATTAGGGTAACTAGGGTTAGTATTTTTAGGAAGATAATAACCTTTAGAACGTGTCTAGGGAATTTTAGAAGGTAAATTGGTAGGTTTTTGTTGATATTTAATGATCAATGTGATTTGAATAAGTGATGAAGGAGGTACCCTATTATAATTTAGGTGTGGGACTCTTTTTAAATTTCTCAAAATTCTAATTTATGAAAAATTAAATATCAATATAAGTATACAAAAATAAAATGTGTATGAATATAAGATGAGATAAGTCTATAATTGCATCAAGCCATTTATTTGGACATGTTTTGGTATTATATTAAAACATTTCATTTTAATTAAACCTTAATTAACATATTATAATCTATGTTATGAGAAAATCTTTTTCAATATTTTAACATAGTAGTTTTTACTTATGATATTTAAATTGTAGAATAAATGAATAATTTATGACACCTAAGACAATATTATAATTATTTTTTATTTTTTAATATGTTTTATGACTTTATATAATTTAATAAACTGTTGTTATGATATAATATCATTACTACCAGTTTTGACAATATTCATTACATGGAATTTTAAAAATATCATGATAACAAGTTATCGTTGAAAAAAATATTTAATTATATTCTGAATAGGTCAACGTAATCTAGAGAATTATTTTATTACATTAAATATTTCAAATTATATTATTTTAATATTTTTTGTAACATTTGTTTGATGTTTCCATTAATAAAATAATTACAGCATCTCTATTGTGTTATTTTTTTCACTAAAAATAAAAATAAAATAACATGATAAAAAATATTTTATATTTTATAATAATATTTATATCGAGATATTTTTGGGTAACAATATATTAAATATGATATAATATTTAAAAATTTTTTGTGACATATATAAATTTTTATTAAATAAATTATTATATATATGAAAATATCATCTATGTGGCCAAAAAACTAAAAAAATAACTCTTATCAATAAAATATTTATATTATGTAATAAAATTTAATATATAATTATTCATAACATATCATTTTTTCCATGTGGATATATAAGATAAATTTAAGTCAAAGAAAGTCATATTTTGTAACATTCTTTGATTTAAATATTATGTATGTATTTTTCGGGGAAAATTGCCTATTAAAGAAGTTAATTTAGAACATAATGAGTTAAGGGTATATTTTTATTCATCCATAATTTGTTTTTCATTTTTAAGTCATTTTAAAGTCTTCATTATTTTTTTAACATAAATTACCCAATTTTTTCTTTTACTATGGTAACTAAAGTTATCAAGGAAACTATTCATATTGGAAAAATCATAAAATATATATATTTACTAAATTTGGACCTTGTAAATCTAAAATTTGTATTCATTTATTAAAACTCAATTCATATAGGTTACAAAATTTAATTTAAGAAAAACTGATCAAATGCCCTGAAAATGAGTATCTTGAAAAAATTCCCTTTTAATATATAAATATTTTTTATAATACATTCCAAAATATAATACTTTTAAAAACACATAATTTCTTTATTTTAAATTAAAATGAACTCATTAAAATTTTAAAATAATCAGAAAAGAAAATTTTACTGTCTAAATACTTTTATAGAGAATTTAGTACTCAGTAAAAATTAAAAATTTCACTATTCCTTAAAAAATAAATGTTTTTAGACAAATAAATTATGGTACTTTTGATAGGATTAATTCAAATATGAATTTAATTTTTTCAAATAAATATTGAATAAATTCTAAAAATTATAATTCATTCATAAAAAAGGAAAACACAGAATGGAAGAAAATGTATTTTTGAATAATAAAGAGATTTTACTAAAATTTTGGGATTATTTTTTAACCACTTAAATATACATTAATATTGAGTTGTTTAAATTTATTTATTTCATAAATTTGGAATTCATACATATTACCAATAATGTAATGTCTTGGTTATACTAATTGTTTCTCTCATTTTGTTTAAACTCATAGTTTTTTGAAACTCAAGATATTAAAGAATTAAAATTATTTAAAGAGACATTTTTCATAAAAATATCCTCTTGTTACATTATACCCCAATTAAAAATAATTTCACCATTAAAATTCATAACTTGGATAGTAATATATGAGGATACCTCTTCTTCATCACATCCTTAGGTTCCCACATAGAAACATCCAATTTGTAATTCCACTATAAAAATGTAATCAAGTGAGTGGTGTTGTTCTATTGAACATTATACCTATGATCAAGAATATCTATTGGTTTTTCTTTAAATGAAAGGTATTTATCTAGTGGTATGACTTCTTTTTTTGTACATTTGAAGGATTGGGTGTGTACTTATTCATGTGAGATACATGAAACACATTAAGAACATGAATGATATTTGGTGCAAGCGTTAATCTAAAAGATAATTTCCCAACATGATCAAGAATTTAAAAAGTACGAATATACCAAGGGATTAGGTTTCCCTACATTCCTAATATCATCACTATATTCTGGGAAGATCTTTGTAGAAATACCAAGTCACAAGCCTCAAACACTAGGTATTTCATTTAATGCCTTAGATTTTCTGGGTTTTATTTTTAAATATTATATGGAATTATTTCGAGACTAGACTTTGCAACGACATGCGATTTTGAGTCTCGGGATCCCCGAAAAAAAATGTTTCAACTAATTTAAACTATTAAATAGTGTGCATGATCAATTTTCATGAAAAAGTTAATTAACCATTAAATATGTTCCAATATCAAAAATTTGAGGGCACTATTGCATTCAGAGAAGTGACTTTAACTTAGGTAAGGTTTAATTTATACTAGCACATGTCGAATACTAAAGTTATTTCTCAGACACTCTAAATTTAATAAAATAAATTAATAATTTATTTGTATTTTATACTATTTGATGAATGAATGAAATAATTTTCATCAATTAATTTATGCTTATGGAAAATACATAAGGTTATCCGCATAACCCTAAAAATTGGACAATAGTCATTAGAGTTTTATAGGAAGCCCCATTGGCAGACATCGATGGATCGATCGATCAGCACACCCCAAATTCAAGGGTCCTTTCCAACGAACGTAATGCAGTGATCGTTCTTTAACCGAATCGAGGTAGGGGTATGTTAGTTTGATTTTTTTTCACCATTCTTTGGTGATATGATGAACTCGGATCAACACATAAATAGTTTGATCCCTCAATCGTGCATTCTTGTGGGAGAGTGTATATTTTTGTCTCCTTTGGGATTTTCAATTCTAGGAATTAATTCATAATGATTAGAATTTTTTTCCTTGATTCGATCTGTCAAAACTACCAAGGGGAGTGAATTGACGTCGTGGAAAAAAATGTCAGAGGTTCATTCCTCTTATTGTTTATTGAATTTATTCCCCATTTTCCCCTCATTCCTCACTTGTTTTGAGGGGATATGGAAAATAGATTGTTATGAATCAGTTTCGCAACTCTGTGATCCCAAAATAGAGATTGAACATCACGATGAACAAGTAGAGGCACAATGAAGATGGCAGACAATAAATCAGCATGGATCAAGAATGATCATTCTTCGAGTGTTCTTCATACGGGTAGATTGGGACTCATTTTTCGGGCTGATCGGATGCCCAGAACCAACATAAATTTATATGGGATGTCGAGATGACCTCAAACCTAGATTATTGTGGCAATCAGATGGTCAGATCAAATATCAAAGAAGCACCGAGGTGTGGCAACAAATCATAAAGATTATAGAAAATTTCAATATACATGACATGTATCCCGAAGAACAGGATGTGTGGGGATAGCTTAGTAAAGGATAAGGTTTGGAGATATAGGAAGCGTAGAAACAGCCTGTGACCATTTTCACACGGAATGTGGGATCTTAAAGAGACTTGGAATGAATCTTGGGAGATACATGGACATGGGGTGGAGTACATAGAATATAATCCACCACATGGCTAGTCCTAGCTGGATTTGCGCACCACCCTGTATATCAGTACATGGTCAGGGACACGTGTGTTGAAGTCATGTATGGGCACATGGATAGCGTACATGGATTCTTACATGTATAATAGAACACAACATGTCTCTATCTTACACTTTGTGTATACCTCCCTCTATACAACAGGACTTCGACGCAGGTCATCATGTACAGGAAGTACTTGGGGTTATAGGACACATTGTGTGACCTTTCTACGTGTTGTGTTCCATTCTAAACATGGCTTGATTTACTTTTCCATCATTCCTTAGACAAGATCCACTTTGGTTAGTTCCCCGTTTCTCGTTCCCCTGGTGTTTATGTATTTTTTCCATCCATAGGTGTATGGTCCCTTCATCAAGACATTCCAAGAAAGAGCCAGGTATCCCTCTGAGAGTCCTGATGTGAGATCCTCGAGCCATTCATGACCTTAGTTAGAGTCAGGTATGGATGTGACCAACCCTACTGGAACATCAATCATGTACTTAACAGGTAGAATATGAATGGGTCGTGGTATCCTCCAAGTCCCTTGTAGTGATCCTCATTCTTGTATCATGATGTTTACCTACTCGTGAGTGTTCTATACTAGAATGACTGTGACTATTCTCTCATCATGATCTCCTAGACATTGGTGTGAGTTTTCCCAGAATGATTCTATATTTTCTTCCTCTTGTGACTTTTCGCGATGAATAGAAATTTTTGGATAGACCACATCTAAGATATCTGACTTGTGGAGAGAGTTCTCCCAGACTAGTGCTTTGTGAAAATTTCAGACTGAACCCCTTGCATGGGTACACAGTCATTGTAACTTATCTCTGGACTACGGGTCTGGGTTTTGAGAATATCTGTATTTTTTTATCTTGTTATATGATCAGTAGACATATTTTGTATAGGCCTGATTCTACCATTACGTTGTGTATTTATCTTTGGTTTTTGGGGTGCCTGACTAAGTATTTTTATACTCACCCCTAAATGGGCTTTTCCCACACGTGTGGTGTCACGTGTAGATGAGAGAACTTTTGTTCGATTATAGGGTAGACTTGAACCGAACTAAGCTTTCTGCGTTTTCTTACTGGCTGTGGTGTTTCTATAGATATGAGCAGCAGTCCTAGTACCTCTTCCATGCTTACATGTTGTAATTTGTAGTTTCAAACTCTTCTCTTTGAGGGATTTTATTCAGGATCTATTTTCAATAAGCACATTACTTTCTGTTGTAATCTATTTGTAGGGTTTAGTTGTATGCATGCATTTTCGATCCTTAGTGGTTCTTACTATTCATCATTTGCAGTCTTGGAGATGTGTGACTATGTACGGATACTTAAGAAATGCCCCTCTTTTTAGTGATATTCCCAATTAGTGCTAGTCACCAGCCCCTGGCCTATTGGAGGTGGGCTTGGGGAGTCATGACATAGGTCCCACTCGGATGGGTCATGATAGACTGGTATCAGAGATGGTCGTTTCAAAATTTGGACCAAGATTCAGTAAGATTGGTTTGGGGAAATGGTTTTAAGTGTTTTGATCTCGAATTTATGTCCAAGGACTCTAGTGTTGGTGTGGGCAGCTGGCATATCCATACACCAGGACTCTGATAACTTTCTTTTTTACTCAGTACATGAAAACACCAGTTACCAGGAAATAAAATAATGGTAAGTTCATCCTATAGGAATGGGTTGTGTTTTTCATGTCCTTATTGTTAGCTATCAAGATATACTCCTTGACCGTGGTACATCTTGTCTCCATACAGGATGACTCCATGACACATACCTGCACGAATCCAGATGATCGATCACGAGGATGACCCCCCCCCCCCCCAGTGACGATGATTCGATACAGGGACCATTTCCCCAGGCATTACCTTCTGGTGGTGCACCTGCTATATCCTCACTTGTGGGGCTAGACATGGTAAATATAGTACCGACAGAAGAGTAGCATAGGCTGGGTGCGCTCCATCAGTTTCAAAGATAGAGACCCCTCAGGTTCCGAGGTGAGCCTCACCCTCAGGAGGATCAGGAATGGCCTAAGGTGGTGACCAAATTTTTTTGTCTAGTAAGGACACTAGCAGTCCAGATGGTGATCCTAAGAGAAATCCTTCATCAAGGTTCGGTGGGACGATGGTGTATTTTTACAATCCAGACTCATGAATAAGAGACTCCTTCATGGATGGAGTTCCAGAAACACTTTAGGGAGGAGTTTTCTCTGGTTACATGGAGATCAGTACGTATCCCGGAGCTCCTTCAGTTCTAGCGGGCCATTTTAGCTATGGATGACTATTCCTTTTGGTTCACCAACCTCACTAGGTACTCGATGGATATGGTCAGATATTAGTACTTTTGAACACAGACATATGACCATGGTCTATGATGGGACATCCGAGTTGGATTCATGCCTCTAGTCATTCAGAATTATGCTGGAGTGCTTGAGTGAGCCATGGTGATCGATAGCTTCTTGGCAGAGCAGAGACTACCAGTTGTAGTCAGTGGTAGGCAGGTAGGTGCAAAGACATTGACAGTATAGAGTTGAGATCAATTAGAATAATCGTTATGTGGGAGACATCATAGGAGGACCCAAGATAGGGGATTTTTGGTAGAGGGTTCTAATGAAGGATTTGATCAGCCTAGGGAAAGATGATGCTACTCGTGTGATTGTAGAGGACATCTTGCTATAGACTGTCCAACATGTCGAGCTGCGGACAGGGATGCGGTGGATGGACCACCAAGGCAGAGGACAATAGTGTAGCAAGCATACCCATTAGGCATAACACATGGAAGAGGTGCTAGGGGACCTGTAGGTGGTGGAAGATGCTTTGTTCTACTTCCACCAAGACCTCAAGTGGTCGACAACATGTTTAGTGAGCTGGGGGACATGGGTGGGGACAACTACATGTGGTCAAGGCATACGACCCAAGGAATGCATGGATGATATGAGGTACGATATATGTCTTTTCTACCTTAGCTTTCAAAATTATTGATTGAGGTAAGAGTCATTCTTTCCACTCCACATGTATTGTGTGAAACCTTGAGATTCTGGTGGAGTCTATGACTCGACACATGTTCTTGGAGACACCTACGTGAGGAGACTCCATGATCACACATCTTTTCTGACAAATTTAACTTACCCAAGGAGGTGATAGTTTTTGTTTGAACCTCTGGTTGGAAGTGTCAAGGCCTTACGACAACATTCCTGGTACAGATTGGTTATCTTTGGTCTATGCCTGGAGTGACTGATTTAGGAAAAGAGTGTGGTGTGTCCGCAACGATGGAACGATGTTTTCCTTTTTTGGTAAAATGGAAATCCAAGCAGCACAGAATGGGATCATGAATAAGAGGGTGAAGGAGAGAACTCTTGAGTTGGCTAGCTTTACCCTCGGAGTAGCAGATGTTGTGAAATTCCAGTTCTCAGTAGTAGTGGTAGAGTACAAGGATGGATTTCCAGAAGATGTACCAGAATTACCTCCCCACTTAGAGATCAACTTCTTCATCGACTTACACCATGGGACAACACCTATATCATCATCGGTGTATCGGATGGACCCCATAGGTCTTCAAGTTATCAAGGTGCAAGCTGGAGGATTTTTAGTGTATAGGATTTGTAAGACCCAGTGTTTCACTGTGTGCGGCCCCAGTTATATTTCCCAAGAAGGTAGACAGAAGATTGAGGTTGTTTGTTGATTACCGATGCCTGAATCATGTAAGAGTTAAGAACAAGTATCCACTTCTAAAGTTTGACGACCTATTCGATCAGCTAAGAGGATCCCAATGGTTCTCAATGGATTATATTTGATCGAGTTTCCACTAATTACAAGTAAGAGATGAGGATATATTGAAGATGACTTTCATATGCCACTACATTCTCTATAAGTACTTGGTGATGCCTTTTAGCATGACGAATTCCCAAACATTGTTCACGGGACTTATGAACCAGATCTACCATCCATACTAGACTGGTTTTTTTGTAGTCTTCATCGATGAAATCCTTGTGTATCCGGTGTTATAGGAGGAGCATGTGATGCACCTGAATATGGTTCTAGATGTACTCCTAGAGCACCATCTTTATGGTCTTCTCTCGAAGTTCCAATTCTAGATATAGGAGGTCCACTTTCTGGGATATTTTATCTCAGTAGATAGAGAAGTAGTGGACCCAACCAAGGTCGAGGCTATATTAGCATGGGAGCCACCCTAAAGTGTGATAGAGGCACGGATCTTCCTGGGGCAGGAAGAATGCTACCAAATATTTATACCTGATTTCTCCCATATATCAGCACCGATAATATCCTTGAACTGAAATGGGAATCCTTTCTTATGGATGGAGAAGTTCCATTTGGATTTCTAGCAACTGAGGTGGAGTTTGATAAGTGCATCGATCAGGAGATTTCCTGAAGAGGTTGTTGAGTACATTGTTTTCTACAATGCATTAGGGACTGGTCTTGGCTATGTCATAAAACAGAGGTGGGGAGTGATTGCTTATGGTTCATTCCAGAGAAGGACACACATGCATTACTATGCAACCCATGATCATGGGTTGGCGGTGGTAGTCTTTGTATTGAAGATGTGGCGACAGTACCAGATGGGAAAACAATTTATCATCTAATCTGACCAAAAGAACCTCAAGTACCTCTTCTCGTAGAAGGATCTGAATCAGAGGTAAAGGCGATGGATAATGTTCATCTAGAATTATGATGTCGAGATCTTCTATACACTTGGGAAAGGGAATATTGTGGTAGACACTCTTAGTAAGAGATTGATTTTGCAGCTATTGAACAAGGGTCCATAGTAGTTGGCCTCGCTATAGTTATGCTTCGTGGATGGACATGATGCATCTTGCCTCCAATCGATGGTTGTAACCCATCTAGTGTTACGACGAGTTATGGAGGCATTCTAGGGGATGCCAACTGTGAGACATTATGTGCTAGGTTATCAACTGGACATGACCTGATATATATTTTCAAGGTGGGGAGCACATATTCCTTTATAAAGGGTGCACAGTTATTACAATGGTGTTTTGGAGGAGGTTATAAGGTATTTTCATACATCCTCCATGGAGGTACATCTTGGAATATCAAAATTTTACCAAGACCTTCATCATCATTTCTGGTGGACAGGTTTGAAGAAGATAGTAGTAGAGTTCGTTTCTCAATGTCTTATGTGCCAACAGGTGAAGGATGAGCACCAGGTTCTAGCAGGGTCATCTCACCCCATGGAAGTTACACAGTGGAAGTGGGATGCAATATTGAAGGAATTCATGATAGGAATACCACGAATGACTAACTAACACGATACTATCAAGGTAATTGTGGACCAACTCACAAACTTGTCCCACATACTAGATACTAGGGTGTAGAGTTTGGTTGAGAGCTTGGGAGGCCTCTACATGTAGGAGATAGTTCGTCTTCATGTCGTCCCTTCACTGAAAGTCTCATATCGAATTGCTTGATTCACATCCCGGATGTGGAAGGGATTACAAGAGGCATTTGGGACTCAACTACTATTGAGAAAAGCATTCCACCACTAGACGGATGGTCAGACAAAGAGAACCATTTAGGTTCTGGTGGATATGTTGTGGGCCTGTATCTCGGATTTTGGTCGTATTTGGGAGGACCACCTACCACTGGTGGAGTTTTGTAAAACAAATGCTACCACTCCACCACCAGTATAGCACCGCTTGAGGATTTATATGGGAAAATCATCTAGTCACTGCTACGTTGGACTGACCCTGGAGAGTCATCAATAATGTTCCAGAGATGGTGCAAGTTAACCAAAGAGAAGGTGTAGATCAACCAGGAGCGGATAAAGATTTCACAGAGCAGGCAGAAGTCTTATATTGATAGTCAGCAGATACCTCTGGAGTTTCAGGAGGGATAATATTTCTTCCTTTCGGTCTCACCTTAGCTAGGGTTGTGGAGATTAGGCTAGGACGAAATGTTTTCTCCATGGTTCATCAGCCCTTTTCAGATATTACACAGAGTTGGTGAGGTGGCGTACCGCCTTGCTCTACCATCGTAGTTTCACTGTGTACAAGATGTATTCCACGTGTCGCAGTTGAGGACGTACCTGTATGGCCCATCACAGATCATTGATTGGCGGGAACTGTACATTGAGGATAAACAAACCTTCAAAGAGTACCCAATGTAGATCGAGGATTGACATGAGAGGATCCTTCTTGGGAGAGAGATTCAATTTGTGTGTGTCCACAAAAAATATGAGAATATTTAGGAGTGCATGTGGGAGTGAGAGACTGATATTTGTGTGTAGTACCCTAATCGGTTTGAGTATCATTTTTTTAACTTTTCAGGAACTTTAAAGTTGTAAGGTAGTGGTAATGTAATGTCTTGGAATTTATGTTTATTATTTTTAAATATTACATAGAATTATGATGTGACTAGGATTTGTGACATTGAGAAATTCTGCAGCCCATGGTTCCCTGAATAAATTCTTCAAATAATTTAAACTGTTAAATAGTTCACATAAGAGGTTTTCCTAGAAAAAATTGAAATAACCTTTAAATGGGTACACAGATCAGAAATATGAGGGATCCTTGATTTTAAATCAATGACTTTACCTTATGAAAGGCCTAACATCAGCCGACGTGGGACAACAGTAAAAGATAGTTTTTGGACATTTTAAAGGAAATAAAATAAATTAATAATTTTTTTATTATAACCCATTTAACGATGCAACAAAATAATTTTCCACTATAAATATATTCTTATGGAAAATCCATAGGGTTAACCACATATCCCTACAAATTTGACAAATTTCATTGGAGCATTAGAGGAGACCCCATTGGTGGAAGATGATGGAAATATCGATCGATGCACCTCGGATTCGAGGGACCGTGCCAACAAACCAGTGGTAATGATCATTCTTCAACAAAATCGAGCTATGGGTTTGTTATTTCTATTTTTCCCCATTTTAGGATTAAATGATGAACACTGATCAACCCATGAACAGGTTGATCTGTGGATCTTGCGTTCTTGCAGTAAGGTGTTTATTTTTGTTTCATTTAGTATTTTTATTTAGGGAATTAATTTATGATGATTGGAATATTAGACTTTGATTAGCTCTGTTAAAACTACTAATGTGCGTGGATCGATACCATGAGAAACAATGTATTAGTTCATTCCTCTTCTTGTTTATTGAATTTCTTCCCTATTTTCCCTGCGTTCATTGCGTTATTCTAAAGGCGAAGGAAAATAGATAATTTCAAATCTATTTCGCAATGTAGAAATCCCAAGGTGGAGATCAGACACCGCAATGACCCAGCAGAGGTGCGAAAATGATGGCACATAACGAATCAACTCGAATCGAGAAGGATCATTCTTTGAGAGTTATTTGTACAGGTGGATCATGACTCCCAATCGAAGGCCCAAAACCAATAGAAATGGTAATGGGATTTCAAGAAGACTTCAAATATAAAGTGTTGTGATGATCAGACGACCATATCAAAGATCGAAGGATCACCTAATGTGATGTGAAAATTTATAATGATTCATGAAAATTGCGATACACATGGATTGTATCCCAAAGAGCACAGTGTGTGAGGCTGAAATATTGGTAACTACAGCTTTGCAATGTAGGAAGCGTAGAAATGGCATGTGACCATTGTCACAAGGAGTGTGGGTTTTACGTACACTCCGGATGTATCTTGGGAGAGACATGGACACAGGCTATAATACACAGAATGTACACCACCACATGGCCATACCTGTCTGGATACACTGAACACCCCATGTACAGGTTCATGGTCTGGGACACAAGGGTTGAATCCCTATTCGGGCACATGGCTAGAATACACTGAGTCTTCCCTGGATAATTGAGTACAGTGTCTCTCTATCTTACACATCGTGTAAACCTCCTTCTACATGAAAAGCCTTCAACATGATTGTTGTACACGGATATTACCTGAGGTCATAAGACACAACATGTGACCTTTCTACATGTAGTGTACCATTCTGTACATGGATTGATTTTCTTTTACAACATTACTTGGACATGTTCTATTTGGTTTAGTGCTCCTTTCCATGTTCCCCTGAATGTCAGGTATTGTTTTCATTTACAAGTTTATGGTCCCTTCAACAATACTTTCAAATATAGTGTCTGGTATCCCTACAAGGGGCCTGAAGTGATATCCTCTATCCATTCATGTCCCAAGGTAGTTTTCTGTATCGGCACGACCAACCCTACTAGAACGTCGATCCTTTACATAGAAGGTAGAATTTGGATGATTTTTGGAATCTACCAAGGCCCTGGTAGTGATCCTCATATGTGTATCATGATCTTTCTCCACTCTTGAGTGTGTTCTCCCAGAATGAGTGTGACTTTTCTTTATTCATGATCTACCAGACTCATGAGTTACATCTCTCGGAATGAGTATTCCTCTATTTCAACTCGTGACTTTAAACAATGTATAGTACTTCCCAGACAAACATTATTAGAGCTCTCCATCTTGTGAAGTGAGTTATCCTAAAATACTACTAAGTGGAATCTTCAGAATGAACCCATATTATGGTTAGGTGGTCTTTGTGACTTACCTCTAGACTAAGGGGATGAGTTTCAACTATATCTGGATGTGATTCTATTTTAATATGTTTAGTAGAAATATATTGTGTAGATATGGTTGTATCATTAATTTGTGTATTGGTTTGTGGTTTTCAGGGTCCTCTACTGAGTATGGTTATACTCACCCATTCACGGTCTTTTCCCACACATGTCGGGTCTAGTGTAGACGAGCGGCCTTTTGATGGAGTCCAGGGCTAACCTAGACCAGATCAAGATTTTTGAGTCTTCCTACAGGCTGAGGTATTGCTGCAGCAATGAGAAGCATTCTGAGTACCTCTTCCTTTCATAATGGTTGTCCTTTTTATTTGGAGACTCTTTATTTTGGTGGGATTATATTCTGGATCAGTTTACATTCCTTACTATACTTTCCAATGTACTTTTTCGGTTGGTTTTAGTTGTATACATGCATTTTCGTTCCATATTGGGTTTTAATTTTCTACATTATGGGCTTGGATATGTGTGTGTGTGTGTGTGTGTACATGTACTTAGGAAATTCCTCACTTGTTAGTGATATGGCTACTCAGTTCTAGTCAGCAGCCCCTGGCCTGTTGAAGGTGGGCATGGGGAGTCGTGGAACATGCCCCACTAGAATGGGTCGTGACATTTCCACCTATTATGAACCTTAAATTTTTATCAACTCTAATATTAACTTATGTGTTGTTGAATGGATCTAAACTTCTCTTAAATTTCCTCAACTAGATCATGTCCTAATAGATTTATTTCCCAAACTTCATTACAACATGTTGGAGTTCTACACTTCTTACAATTTTGGGATTCATAAGGATACATCTGAATAATAGAGTGAAACCTAATGTTTTATGAAATTTCTTCCAAAGTTAGGTGGTGATCCCAACCTCCACTGAAATCCATATATAATGATATTAACATGTCTTATAGACTTTTAATTATCCTCTTAGACTGACCATTTGTCTCAGGATGGTGAGTTGTGATGAAACATAACTATTTATCAAGAACCTACTAAATAATTCTCCAAAACATCAAGGTAAAACTCATGTCCCAGTTAGATATATCAGAAAGTTGTACTCCATTCAATATCAACACTTTCTTAATAATAATTTTTTCAAATTAATTAAGAGAAGAATACTCTCGGATATGAAAGAAGTGTGCTGACATTGTTTAGAGATCAACTATAAACCAAATAGAATTATGGTTTTTATATTTTTTTGGGAAGTACAACAACAAAATCCATGGTGATGTTTTACCATTTTCATTATCGTATGGGTAATGGTTATAAAATCCCCTTAGATTTTTATCTCCTAAACATAATTTACTGACAAACCACGCACTTAGAAACATACTCTGCAATATCTCTCTTCATGTCATCCCACCATAAATACTATTTCATGTCTCTATACATATTAGGGCTACCATGGTTAATAGAGAATGATGAACAATGATCCTTATCCAATAGTTCCATCATTAAATCGACTATGTGGGGAAATAAATATGGCTCCTAAACCATATTATTCCATCAGAATCAAAGTTGAACTAAGGAATATTTCTCACCTTATTTTTTATCTCTACATCTTCATTTTGTGCATCCTTAATCTTCACTTTTATATATTGTTGAACATAAATTTAAAAAATATAATATTTCTCCATTTAATTTATGATTTCTAGATTCATCCTTTCCTAGTCCATAAATATTGGATCTTTTTTTATTCTCATCACATATAAGCTATCATGGACCTTTTAACTCAATGCATCTTCCACATTGTTCCCTTTCTTGAGGTGGTAATGTATTGATAATTCATAATCTTTAATCAACATCACCTATCTTCTTTGTAAAATATTTATCTCTATTTCAGTGAGAATATACTTTCACCTTTTATTAATAGTATTTATGTCACACTTTTATCCATAAAGATAATGTCTTCATATCTTTAATGGAAATATTACCTCAGCTTACTCTAAAGCATGAGTGAGGTAATGTTTCTAATATATTTTCAATTTTCTTGAGGCATAAGCAATCACCAGAACATTCTTTAGGAGAACACATCCCATCCCATTCTATGATACATCAATATAGATCACAAACATTCCTCCACTACAAGGTAGTACGAGCACAAGTACACTGACAAACCTTAATTTTAACTCATTGAAATTATATTTACATTCCAATGTCCATATGAACATGACTCCTTTCCTAGTAAAATTGGGTATTGGATTAGATAACTATGATAATTCTTTCTCAAAACATCGATCATATCCATCCAAAACAATAAAACTTCAAATATCAGTTACCATTGTTGTCTAGGACAATGTTCAATAACTTATTTATTAGTTATATCCACAAATATCACCTCTCATGAAATTATCTGTAACACCCCATGATTTCATAGTACGTTATTTCTTCAAATTAATTCAATAACATTCACTACACACAACACTGAGTTCAAGCGCACCACGACTTACCAAACTAGCCGTTCAAAAGAGTTTACGAATAATATTAACTAAATTTTGAACTTTATATAATCCTTATAATTTTATAATCCATATTATGAGTTTCTTAGACATAATGAAAAACCAAATTAATTATTTTCATATAAAAGAAGTATTTTGTAAAAAAATGCAATTTTACCGCCTTTTAATGGAGAGCCCTTGTTAAATCCAATATTTGAAACTTTTATATTTATCAATTTGACAAAAAAACTTCTTATTTATAATCAGGACATAATAATTTAGTTTAAATAAATTTTTGGTGTTTTTCTGATAACTTTAATATTTTGGTGAATAGTGAAAATACTATATTTGAACTGGAAACAAAATTTTTAATCAAAATAATTTAAAGTGTAAAACTGTACATTTTATTGGATTGGAAGTATAAATATATTATATGTTTACCATTTGATCCAATGAAGTTCATTTTATGTAATTTCACTTTAAATTTGGACATAATCAAGTGTCATTCTTTTGATAGCTATTATTTCTTAAAAATACGACTTTTGATTTTGACAACTGGAATTAATTTTAAATTATTAAATGAAACTTATATGTTTTAAATTTGGAAAAATAGACTTCATTTTTCAATTTTTAATATCAAAATTATCTTAGGGTGAATTTTTGGAATTTTTCTAAAAACATTAAATTTGTGATGAATAGTGAAAAACACTGAGTTATTGTTTAAAGCCGGCTTTTTATTTAAATAATTATTTAATTTATTTAAATTAATTTAAGGTAGAAATAGATACATTATACCTATATATTTTCAATGTAATTCATTGGAGTCATTTTATAATACATTTAGATATATAAAGATTTTATTGAACTTTTTACCGTCTTTTACCCACCTCCTAGGAGCATTTGTAAATTTGCAAAAAACACAATTTTAACACTTCTGTAAATTGAATACAAAAAATTTGAGGGACATGTTTGATATTATTAAGTAAAATTTGGTCAATAAGATAAAAATAATATTTTATGAATTGTGACTTATGACTTTTATTTAGCACAGTTAAAATTAAATAGGGTAATTAATGGTAAAATGATATTATTTATAACCTAAAAAATGTAATAATTCTATTAAATAAGTTTTATTAGATAAAAAACAACCCTAGGAATAAAATATGATCCTTTAGGGCCACTTGGATTAGATTAGGACATTTATTATTATTTAATTTAAAGAAGAGTTAAAAGTGTTAAATTCAAGTTTTCATAACTAAAACATTTTTAATATAGGGTTATACATAAGAAAAATTCAACTATAAGTATTCATTCGAAATCTAAAAATATTTCCTAAATAATGGTATTTTATTTATAATTTTTAGACATTAGATATTTAAATGTATTTATGACACAATTATGATGCAGTAATTACCTTATTAACAAAAGAATAAAATAATTGTTATTATAAATACCCAAATAAATGTAATTTGACACTTATGATGAATTAAACTAATTTCATAGGTTAATATCACATTTTAGGATTGATTAAATATTTTCTTTTGAAGTAAACTTGCTGTTCTGATTTTAACAAAAAAAACAAATTCCAAATAGTGTCAAAATTGACATGAAATAGTTTTTAAAACAAATATTATATTATTAATTGATATAATAGTCCTAAAAATCTAAGGTTCAGAAAAAAGACATAATATATATGACATAAATTAAACAATTGGGGTTCGTTTTCCATTTTATAGTATTTTTATTAACCATATAATATAAAAATACAAAGAGACATGATAAATGTCAAACTATTTAACTAAGAGTTAAATCTAAAAGTTAAGGTTAATATGGTGACCTAAACTTGTCTAAATCATATAAGTTGAAATTTTTTCGACCCATCCCCACCTTATTCTATAAATAAATCATTTTAGAGCCATTATTAACTGATATGTATTTTATTATAAAATAATATTTTAAGATTTTCCTAAAGTGACCCTCACCTCTCTTATAAAAGGGAACTTCCCCTTATCTTAATTTTACATCTCCCATGCCTTTTGGCTCGACCAACCCCGACACAAATATCCCTTCAAGTTTCCTCCCTTCATCCTACAGTTTTTCCTTTGGTCAGAAATCTATCCTAAGGATCCCTTTTGATGAAGTCAAAAGAAAGTACATGAAGAAGAGGTAAATATTTCATCACATCTTTCAAGTTCTTTTGTTCTTCCACTTCTTATTTCTTTGTTGATTCCATTTTAAAATAATAAATACAGTATCTTCTATATATTGGTATGTTACTATAGAAATGTTAAAACCATATTCATTATTCTATCCATCCTATAAATGACAAATTCACCATACGTTCGTACGTACGGATTACCGTCTCCTTGTCGTGGTGTAGTTTGTTATTCAAACACTTCATTTTTTGGATGTGTATAATAATGAGAATAACTGATGTAAATAATAAATATAACATGTTAATTAATCTATATAAATGATATAACATACAATTTCATATGATTTCTCGATCAATATAATGATATTTTCACTCTCACGTACGTACGGATTACCGTCTCCACGATGTGATGAGACTCATTTCCACGCTCACCATTCAACGGTGATTATAAAAAATATATCATTAATAATTATGTAATATATGACTTAATAATTCTACTGGATATATATATATATATGGACTTACATATATCTTATTCATGTAGTTCTGTTTAATATGATATGAAAACGGAAACCACGTTTATGCGTACGTACGGACTACCATCTCCATAAACGGAGTTTTCCATTTCATATATTTGTCTATTATAAATATTTATATTCTAAATATATATGATATATAAATCATGTGTTATATTCTGGAATTATTTATATCATGATCTAAGTGATACAATCAAGTGTAAAAAATTAAAACACGTACGATAAAGAAAGCGATTATTATAGGAAATGTTAATTTAACATTGAAATTATTATTCAATGGGTAGTATAAAGTCATAAATGAATCATGTGTGATATCATAAATATTAATATGGTTCTGGAATAATTTAATAACATACTACGGTCTTCATACAAGAGGATAAACATACCCTCGACTAAAGGAAAGTGGAAGGTAAGGGTTAATTTCACAATCTCTTTATTATATAAGGTTGTTTTTACATAAGTATCTACTGGGAAATATTTATTGTCCTTGTAAATGTTTCATAAAAGTGTTTTAAAAGGGATTATTTTTATGGGACTTTGTACTAAAACATCATTTTAAATATTTTAAATATTTATTCTTGTAAAATCATTCTCATTAATGTCCATGTTCTCAAAATGGTTTTTAATAATTTAATTTTATAGACATGAATGTTTTTTTAAATTTTAGTTCCTTTAAAAAGTTTCAAAGTGGTATGGGAGACTTTGATTAAAAAATTTCTTTAAATTTCGTTCTTTTTAAATTGTGTGACTTTTAAATGTTTTCAGAAAAAAGAGATATTTATCTCAAAGAGTTTTACAAATCATTTTCATCTATGTCAACATCCTTTGATGTATTTTAAACCTGTTTGAAGTTGATTTATTATGATACAAATCTTACATATTGTATTGAAGGTTTTGTGATATGTTTGGCTGTGGATGTGTTATTTTTATACCATTCATGGTTTATGGATAAAGTATTGACATTTCTTTTGATAGTTTTAATAAGAATGTTTATGTAATGTTTAAACCTTTTCATATAAGGAATGCATTGGAATTAGTAAATGAAGGGTTGAGCCTGATATAGCTCCTCGATGCATCGATAGGTCCCATGATACAAACTAGTGTCTTGGCACAATGCCTTGAAAAAATCATATATGTTGTCTTGGAACAAGGCCTTGACAATATGGTTATGAAGTCTGGAATTATGCATTCCATCATTATGAAAGTGGCTATTGATGTTGCATGTGATTATTCGAAAATTAAAATATCCATATAAATAGATTTACTTTATTGTATATTTTTCATATTATGCCGAATTTTATGTTTAAAATGCTTTTGTTTTAGTCCTATACATTTCCTTAGATGTTTATTCTTATTTATGAAAGTTTCCGCTATATTGTTATCCTTACTGAGCATCTGACCTCACCCATTTCTATGTTTTAATTTTCTCTGGATTATAAGAAGTGTATTATGATTGATAAGAAGAGTTAAACTAGGGGATTAATGGCGATCCTAAAGGATAATTTATTTTGTGTTTTATTTTCTAATGTGTAATGTAACATTCAAGTATGTAATCTATTTTCCATAACTGCTATACTGATCAGCCTTTCATGACTTGATTCCTTGTACTTATGCTAATATTAGGTAAAAATTCACCGACTCTAAGAATTTGGGTCGGGGCATTACATTTGGTATCATATTAAGTTTAAAAATAACAGTGGAAACTAGATTTAGATAAACTCAGATTAGAGCACATTACCCTAAGATAGACTTTGAGGATTAGAATAGAAGAACTTCCTAGAATTTTGGTAATGCATTGATTTTGTGAGTTTTCAAAGAAAATGCATCCCTCTCTGAATACGAGCAAGTAGAGGCGTCTCTAACACAGATGTACCTAGGGGTAACACCCAAAAACACCGCTTTGATCTAGACTCGAGTGGGAGCTGGTGCATAACAACGGGCCTTACTGCACTCTTGGTTACGACACTACCAGAGGATATGCATAGGATAATTATCATTTTCTTTACACATTATTATGAAGGATTTAGGAGTATATACCTCCTGAATGAAAATATTTTTATCATTATGGATTATATCCATAAACTATTCAATTTAAGTTTGGTATTTTACAAGTTGGGAATTATTATTTGCAATTCATAATCTGACCTAGTGTATGAAATTGTTTAGAAATGGTGCCCAGTAGAAGGAATGTGAACTCCGGCAATACATATGATCCAAAGAGTAAGAAGGATCTTATCTTTCACAGTATTAAGCCAATATTTAGAAGGGAAATAGTCTCCCGTGCATCCTTATCATATGAAGAAATAGTATCATGTGTAAATAAGATAAGTAAATAATTCTTTGAGTCCCATGGCTTTGAAGGTAAGAAAGATAAGAAAAGGATGGAAGAGAGAAAGATGGATAAAGTGAAGAGAGAAAATAAGGATTTTTGAATATGTGATAACTATGGAAAGAATCACCTTGGTAAATTCTTGAAGGTGATGTGAGGTTTTTATAAGTGCGGAGAATAAGGACACTAAGTACGTGATTGCAAGGGTAAGAAAAAAGTTTCAAATGTACAATGCTTCATCTGCAAGTAGTTGGGACACTACATGAATCAACGTCCAAAACATTAGAGAATACCCCAAATGCTACTATTAGATAATAATAATGTAATGATACTACTGAAGAGAAAGAGGAAAGATTAGATTTATTACTTGGTTATTAAAGTATTGTGTCATTTGATTATTGTATTAATGATGTACTTGTTATATTAATTATAGAGTATATAAGGATTGTACTACAGTACTATTTCATTAAGGACTTGAGATTGTGTGGAACCAAGAAAAGTTACTCAATAGCAGGTTAAATTTTTGGAAAATATATGGTTGAGAGAAAGATAAACCATAATATGGTTCTGATATAGAGGTAGTGATTTTGGAATAATACATGATTGATTCAGATAAATTATATTGGATATTCTTGACTACCTTGAAACAGATTAATGATTTGTATATTCCATCATTGTTGGAGTGTACAAAATTTTTGGATATATGGAATATGTATAGTATTATATAAAAGATAAGGGAGCATTAATGTAATAAATATGTTTTTATGGTATTTCAGGTAGTTACTATGATTTAAAATAATACACGATGAAGTTGTTCACATGTTATTACATGTTAAAAAGGATCTTCATTGTGATTAAATTCCTTATAAATTTTTTACTGTAATATTAGATAGAAGTATTTTGGATAAGTCTAAACGTTAGAATGGAATATGTTTGAAATTGGTGTAATGTCCCGGATCTGGGTCCCATGCAACAGGTGCCCCAAACCCGGTTCACCACGTGACCTCAACCGCATTTCCCCAAACTCCAGAGGTTGCTGACTAGCAATGAGCGCCCGGGGCGGATAGTGGGGAAACTATGCCCTCATTTGTCAAAGTGTAACACAACGGAATATAATATAAACATACAATGACAGTGGAAGCAGTAATAGTACATATAACTGAATGGATAACTGATAACAAAAAGGGAACCCAGATGTCATATATATATAAAGATGAAGCATGTCACTATTCATATAAAAAATCCAAAACATGTTACACTGCTATAAAATACAATACAACTGAAGTAAAATTACAGAAAAGAAAAACAGAATAGCCTGCGGCATCGCGAGCCTAGTCTCGGACCCATGCCCTCCTACTCCTCAGCAACAATCAAGTACCTGTATAGGGACTCTTTCCCCTATCCACACCTGCAGAAACGTAATCTTTTGGGCCGAAAAGCATGACCCAAACAAGGCATGAGAAATAAATTCCCAGTAGGCACCCACCAAAGGCATGTGCCCAACTATGTGAAAGCATGCAACAATAGTGTACAGCAGTAAAATGCAATAAACTAAGCAGTACTCAAAAGTAACCAACTTACCAGTCATATTTCCATTTAATTATTCATTTAATTCATTTAATATAAGAAAACACCATAGTGAATATCGAAGTAAATAGTCAGTGTCCACTAACACTCAACCCTTACCCTCAGGTAATCAGGAACATAACCCGTAGGTAATTTCCCATAGGCATAACAGATTTTGCCCACAAGCGTATGTAGTGCCGCCCTTAGGCATAGAGTCTATTTCCCATAGGCATGGAAGAAGTTGACCTCAGGCTAAAGATGCACTGCCCTCAGGATAATTAAAACACTTCCCTCGGGCTAAACAGGTAATCGGGCCTTGCCCAACATATCACAAGAAATTCTATACAATTTCTCTCAAGGAAAAAGTAATGCATAATATAAACAAGGCATACCCTCAGGAATCTTAGCCAAATGGATAAATAGAGGAACGCACCCTCGGGGTGGTCCTGGATTCAAGAAACGATCCCAAACAACAGTTTATTATCATAATTAATTACCTATTCAATTCTAGGTATTTAAAATAGCCATGGCCTCAGCCATACGACACCCTAACATGGGATCATGGAAGAAAAATGTACAAAAACAGACGACAGTTGGAAAATAAACACCAAGCCACCTACCGTAAATGCCAACGAATGATAAACGCAGATGTTGATTCCAGAAACACCCAAAGATGACATAGATCTGGGTTAGAAGAAAACCCGTTCAAACGTAAATAAAATCCCTTAGAGGTTGAATTGGTAAGAACTACTCCAGGAGAAGGGTGAGCTTACCCGTGCGGTTCGAACAAGATCTATGGAGGTGGAATCAGATTCCTGGTTTGTGATTGACAGATCCTCAAAGATTCAGTCGTCCTCTCCTGAGCTCCCATCCTGTTCAAAGCCAATCCTATGAACAGGGTTGGCTACTGCCCATTTTAAGCAAAAAAAATGTACACAGCATGTACTTTTGACTACACGACGTGTACTTCCTTCAATTAACTGTTCCTTTGGCAGAACTGCCAAACTGTTCATCCATCGACATGAGTACATGGCATGTATTCCCGACTACACGGTGTGTACTATCACCCACCTGGCGGCTGCTTCCACTGCCTTACTATTTGCCTGCCGACTAACTACAGGGCATGTAAATACCCACTACACAGCGTGTAGTCCGTTTTTATACCCTTTATTTCCGACATGGCTACAAACCCTGTGTACTCATCATACATGACCAAAAGTACACGGCGTGTGGAATAGTACATAGCGTGTAGTTCCAAAATTTTGTATTTTCCCCATTTTCCTTATTTTCACAAAAACACTTAAGGAAACGAGAAAAGAAGAAACTTGTACCTCAAAAATAAGAACCGAGTTCTTAAAAACATCCCCCCTTAAATCAATTAAACCCCAAATTCCCCTCCCAAGGGTAGCGAAGATAAAGCTCAGAAAAACTCTGGCCAATGAGCACGTACGTCAGTCTCCCACTCTCAAGTTTCATCCAGAACTCGTCCATGCTGCCATAGCACCTTAAAGAGAGGAACTGACCGGCCTCGGAGAACCATCATGATCCTATCAACAATACGAATCGGATGTTCCTCAAAGGATGCATATACCTCAATATCAACCTCCTAGAGCTGAAAAAACGTGAGATGGGTCTTAATGATAGTGGCGAACTGAGATACATGATGTCATGCATGGCTTGGTACCTCTGTGGTAACTGCAACTGATAAGTAACTGGCCTGACTCTATCCAGAATCTCAAATGGCCCCACATACCACGGGGAATGTTTACCTTGTCTCCTGATCTGCCTGTGTCCTAACCTCGGTGAAACATGCAAGAAAACCTTACCCTGACCACGAACTCCAAAGGTCATCTGCAGCGATCAGCATACGATTTATGACGAGACTGTGCGGTATCCATCCTCTTCTGAATCAACTGGACCTGCTCAGAAATCTCTTGCACGAGACGTGGTCCCAGTAAAGCTGCCTCTCCTGTCTCTAACCTACACAAAGGTGATCGGCATGGCCTACCATATAAAGCCTCGTAAGGTGAAATCTAAATAGTTTCCTGAAAACTATTATTATAGGCAAACTCGACTAGGGGTATGTGCTTATCCCAAGAACACCCAATGTCTAGGATGCATGCTCTCAATATGCCCTCAAGCACCTGTATTGTATGTTCTGACTGGCCATCAGTCTGAGGGTGGTATGTTCTACTCAGAATCACATGTGTACCTAGTGCCCTCTAAAAACTCTTCCATAAATGAGACGTAAAATGGGCATCTCTATCTGAAATGATAGAATGAAAAACCCCATGAAGACGTATGACCTCTCTGATATACAACTTTCCGATCTCGTCAACACCGAAGGTTTCGTTGATCAGAAAAAAGGGAGCTACCTTCATGAGTCTGCCCACAACAACCCACATGGCATCATTGCCTCTAGGTGATCTCGGTAACCCAGTCACGAAGTCCATCGCGAAATCATCCCATTTCCACTCCAGGATGGGTAACTGCTGTAATAGTCCATCTGGTCTTTTATGATCTGCCTTCACCTGATAACAGGTGGAACATCTCGTAACAAAACCAGCTACTTCTCTCTTCATACTTGGCGACCAGTACTGACGTCTCAAGTCACAGTACATCTTGGTAACCCTGGGATGAATTTCCTAAGCTGAATCATGAAACTCCCGCATCAACTCCTTGCGTATATCCCCTAGAACCCACACTCATCCATGGAAATGTAGAATTTCATCATCTTCAATCGTCCATCCAGGAGGAGGGGCCTCACTTGCCACCGACTCACATAGAACTAGGCCTTCCGAATCCGAAAGTTGTCTCATCCTCACTCTATCTAGGAGGGTAGAAGTCACATCTAAAGAAGAATTATATGCCTTCCCCTGACTATCATGCACCTCCAAATGCATCTCAAAGAACTAAGCCATAAGCTGCCACTCTACACTGGCCTCATGTACCGCCTGTATCTGAGTCCTCCTGCTCTATGCATCAGCTACGGCATTACCCTTACCAGGTGTATAGGCAAGCTCAAAGTTGAAGGAATATAGGTATTCGACCCACCTTTGATGTCTGAGGTTCAAGTCACGCTGATTAAAGATATACATGAGACTTTTTTGGTCGGTGAAAACCAAAAAATGTTCTCCCAAGAGATAATGTTTCCATCATCGCAACGCATGAAAAACTGCAGCTAACTCGAGATCATGCATCGGGTAATTTCATTCATGTGGCCTCAACTGCCGAGAACTGTATACAATGACTCGATCACCCTGTATCAACACTGCCCCCAGCCCAATACCCGATGCATCATAGTAAACTATGTAGCTCTTCCCTTGCTCTGGAAGTATCAGGACTAGTGCTGATGTCAACCTCCCTTCAGGTCCTGAAAGGCAGTTTCGCAAGCTTCCAACCAAACGAACTTCAAACCCTTCTTAGTCAAAGTCATCAATGATGCTGCTAAGCATGAGAAGTCCTGTATGAAGCGTCTGTAGTAACCATCTAGCCCTAAGAAACTTGGTATCTCAAACACGTTCTTAGGATGCTCCTAGGAAACTACTGCTCTCACCTTCTCTGGGTCTACTGCAACTCCTTCCTCTGAGATGATATGACCTAGGAAGTGAATCAGGTCCATCCAAAAGTGGCACATTGAGAGTTTAGCATATATATGATGCTCTCTATATGTACACAATACAATCTCAATATGGGTGGCATGGTCGTGTTGAGTGTGAGAGTACACCAAGATGTCGTCCACGAATACTACCAAAAAAGAATCTGGATAAGGATGGAACACGCGATTCATCAGATCCATAAAAATTGATGGTGCGTTCGTGTGTCCAAACGGCATAACCAAGTACTCGTACAGACCATAACTGCTACAAAAAGCTATGATCGGTATATCTGATGGTCTCACACACAACTGATGATATCCTGATCTCAAGTCAATCTTTGAGAACACTCGTGCCCCACAAAGCTGATAAAAAAGATCATCTATCCTCGGCAAGGGATGTCGGTTCTTAACCGTCAACTGGTTTAGCTTTTGATAATCCACACAGAGTCTTAGGGTACCATCCGCCTTCTTCGCAAAAAGCACCGGAGAACCCCAAGGAGAAGTACTGGGTCAGATACAAGCCTTTGTCGGTAACTCCTCTAACTGCCTCTTGAGCTCCTACAACTCTGGTGTAGCCAACCTATAAGGAGGAATAGACACCGGTGCTTCCCCTGGAATAAGCTCGATAGATAAATCCACCTCTCACTCTAGAGGAAGACCTAAAAAGTCATCCGGGAAGACATCCCTGAAACGATCAACCACTGTAGGGAAATCTGTCTGACAAGTCCCTTGATCATCCAGATATAAACTCGTAATGTGGGATGTGACTCCACCTCGCCCATGATGCTCTGGTCTAGCTCAACTTTCCTGAACATCCCATTCACCTTTTTTAGAAACTCTCCACCCTCTGGTGAAGTGAAACGCACCCTGTAACGATAGAAGTCTACAAAGGCTCGAAAGGGAACCAACCAGTCCATCCCGGGAATGAGGTCATAAGATGTCATCGCCAAGACAGAGAGGTCCCAAAGAAAGTGACACCCTCCAAACTCAAGGGGGAACTCCTTGCACTGACGCACACCAACCGGTATAGTCCCCAACAGAGTGTCTAGCATCATAATAGTAGTAGAAGAAGAAATACAGAGCCCAGGGCACTCCACAATGGGCACAGATATGAAACTATGTGTAGCACCCATTTCGAAAAGTACAGAAGATAAGGAAAACGATATTAGAATAGTACCTCTGACTATTGAAGGTCTGGGACCCTACTCCTTCTGAGTCTGTTGCACTGTATATGCATGTCCTGTGTCGTGGCCATGCAACATGGCCTGGCTACCCTGATCTGTCCTGCCCTGCTACCTCTGAGATCCTGGTGTCTAGCTACCATGTCCATGACCACCATCTCTGCCTGCACGCCCTGACATATTCTAGTTCCCTTACTGGTAATAAGCCCTTGGTCCTGTTCCTGCACGCGGAGTCTGAAAAGAACCCCTCTCACTATCCACCGGTGGAAACACCCTGCAAAAGCACTACAGATGACCCATCTTGCCGCAAGGTCGGCACTCCACTGGATCAAGTGGACACTGCGGTGTCTTGTGCCACTGTTTACCACACTGGTAGCACCTGACCTTTCCACCTGATGCATTCGTCTGGCTAGTACTGCTACCCTTAGAGAACTCCATCAGTCTCTTCCTCTTACTAGTAGAAATAGTGCCAGAAACTGGTGCTAAACCACCCTAGACCACACCACTAGCTTCCCGTAGGTTCCTCTCTGTAATTAGCTCCTAGTTCACAATAGCATGTACTGAAGGTAGCCTGAAAACATTTACTAGCTCCCAGATGTCATATCAGATACCATCCTCAAAGCGTCTGGACCTCAACGTCTCATTACCCACCAGAATGGGTGCAAAACACTGATTCTTGGTAAAGCGAGTAGAATAGTCCATCACTAACATAGCGCCCTGCTAAAGATTCATGAACTCTCGAGCCCCATATGCCCTTAGCTTCTCTAGGAAGAAGAAGTCATAGAATACTGCCTGAAAATCTTCTTACACCATCTCTCTGTGATTATCTGACTGGGTGGTAACATCCAACCACCTCTTGAAGGAATCACACAACATATATGTCACGATCATGACCCTCTTCCCTGGAGGCGTCTCAAGATGCTCAAAAATAGTTTCCATAGACCCAATACAAGATTCTACAGCCCGTGGTCCGCCATCCCCTGAGAACGTTGGTGGATGCTACTAATTCAAGATATGAGTCAGCTCAGCCATAGATGTGGCATCCTGCGGTGCTCCCAGAAAGGTATGGATGAACCACATAAAGCCTTCACGGAACTACGTCTCCGCGCCTGTGACCCGTATAGCAGCTGGCGCCGCATCTGGCTCTACTGGAGGGTCCACTAGAAGCCCATGACCCACCATCTATGGATTATACTCATTGCCGCTCTCCTGGCAAACAACAGGTGGTCGTCGTGGCGGCATGACACCACAAGGTCAAACATACCTTAGATTCAAGATTATCAACGACCAAAAACAATGAAACCCAAAAGGGAATAGGAGGAAGAAGGCATTAAAAAATTTGAAAAACAGGACTACACAACATGTATACTAACTAGACGGTGTGTACATGACTTCTCTTCCCCTGTCCGGGTCCTTCTATACGGCTAAGCCACACGGCTCCCGTTGAACAAAAAACTACACGACATGTAGAACATCTACACAGCGTGTATGGTGAAATTTCCAACTGCCCATGTCGTTTGTGATACGGCCGACTACTCGTCTTGACACTACATGGTGTGTGAAACCTGAACACAGTGTGTACACCACCATGTTTTCCCAGCCACAAGGCTAAAACCACGCGGTCTGTCCTCGGAAAAGGCTACACGGCGTGTCCCACAGGTACACGACGTGTACTAAACAAGCTCCGCTGACCCATGTTGTTAGTTACACAGCCGAACACACGACTCACACTACACGGCGTGTTCCAGATGGACACAACGTGTACATGAAAGGATTTCCCTGACTTGTGATGTTAGTTACATGGCCAGGTCCCCAGGTGAGACTACACAGCCTGTTCCATAATGGGCACATCATGTATGTCTTAAGGTCTCCTCCGTCCGTGTTGTTAGTTACACGGGTGGACTCTGGGTCAACACGACATGGTGTGTACATCCGGTACACGACATGATTTCCCCCAAAAATTCCTGACCCTGTGTCACCGCCCACATGGTTTGTGACACGGGAAGAGACTATACGGTGTGTACTGTGGGTACACGGTGTGTACTCAAAAAGTTTATTTTTCTTCCGAACAGAAGACCATACACGGCGTGTTGAAGGTACTACATGGTGTGTATACTGGGGTTCCAGATAGTATTCCTTAGAAACTTCCCTGAAACCAGAAAATTGCAAAAAAACAACACTTATGTGTCAAATTCTGACCCGTGAGGGACCATACTACCCCTGAATCAATGTTTGACATCTTATCTATGTTATAACAAAATAAACAGTCAATGATCCACCAAATTTAGGTCTATGGGGGCCCATACTCCCCAAAAACCAAAGTTGGGCATCCATTATTTCATAACACTTATACAAAAATATCTTATCACATAGAAACTATGTGTCAAGCAGCTATCACACCAACATTCTTTTCTAACACAACAACTATCACAACATCATGAAAATTCTAATGCACCTACATGGCATGGAACTATGCATGACATGTGATTTATAGCATGTTCCTTAATGATGCATGAGATGGAATACCCTCATCTCATCAGATTGCAACTAAATAGAACCCATGGAATGAATATAACAACACAATCACAAGTGTGTCACACAATGGTGAAATCAAATCAACTATAAAATTTTCAAAATCAGAAAAATTGCAAAAATACGAGGTGGAGTGGCTTTTCCCTGTATATGGGTTAGCTACGTCTAGCAATAGCTTATTACCAACTACTATTTCCATCCTATCCCTGACTAAGGCTCCAAACAGTAAGTCAAAGAAAGGAACGCCCTCTGATACCACTTTGTAACGTCCTGGATCCGGGTGCCACACAACAAGTGACCCGAACATGGTTCACCATGTGACCTCAAGTGCATTTCCCCAAATGACAGAGGCTGCCGACTAGCAGCGAGGGCCCAGGTCTGGTAGTGGGGAAACTATGCCCTCATTATTCAAAGTGTAGCGCAGTAGGATATAATATAAACATACAATGACAACGGAAGCAGTAACAATACATATAACAGAATGGATAACTGATAACAAAAAGGGAACCCAGTAGTCATATATATATATATATAAAGATGAAGCAAGTCACTATTATTATCAAATAGTCAGAACATGTTACACTGCAATACAATAAAATACAACTGATGTAAAAGTATAGAAAAGCAAAGCAGAAGAGCCAGCGACATCGCGAGCCTAGGCTCGGTCCCTTGCCCTCTTACTCCTCAGCAACAATCATGTACTTGTATAGGGACTCTTGGCCCTACCCACACCTGCAGAAACATAATCTGTTTGGGCCGAAAATCATGACCCAAACTGGGTGTGGGAAATAAATTCCCAGTAGGCACACACCAAAGGCATGTGCCCAACTGTGTGAAAGCATGAAACAACAGTGTGCAACAGTAAAATGAAATAAACTAAGCAGTACTCAAAAGTAACCAACTTACCAGTCATATTGTCATTTAATTGTTTATTTAATTCATTTAATATAAGAAAACACCACAGTGAATATCTAAGTAAACAGTCAGCATCCACAGACACTCAACCCTTACCCTCAGGTAATCAGGAACAGAACCTGCATGTAATTTCCCACAGGCATAAATGATTTTTCCCTCAGGTGTACATAGTGTCTCTCTCAGGCACAGAGTCTATTTCCCCATGCATGGAAGAATTTTCCCTCAAGCTAAATATTTACTGCCCTCATGCTAAGTAAAACACTACCCTCGGTCTAAATAAGTAATCGGGCCATTCCCAACATATCACAAGAAATTAAATACAATTACTCCCAAGGAAAAATTAATTCATAATATAAACAAGGCATACCATCGGGTATCCTGTCCAAACGGCTAAACAGAGGAACGCACCCCCGGGGTGGTCCTGGATCCAAGCAACGCTCCCAAACAGCAGTTTATTATCATATTTAATTTCCTATTCAATTATAGGTATTTAAAATATCCCCAGCCTCATCCAGACGACACCCCAACATGGGTTCGTGGCATAATAATGCATAAAAACACACGACAGTTGGAAAATAAACACCAAGACACCTACCTTAAATGCCAATGAACGATAAACACGAAGGTCGATTACAGGAACGCCCAAAGACAACGTAGATCTGGGTTAGAAGGAATCCATTTCAAACGTGAATAACTTCCCTTAGAGAAATAATTGGAAAGAAATACTCCAGGAGAAGGGAGATCTTACATGTGCGTTTCCAACGAGATCGATAGAGGCAGAAGCGGATTCCCAGTTTGCAATCGATGGATCCTCGAAGATTCGGCCATCCTCTCCTGAGATTCTATTTGGTTCTATGCCAATCCTATGAACAAGGTTGGCTACTGCCCATTTTAAGTGAATAAAACAAAGTACACGATGTGTAATTTTGACTACACGGCATATACTTCCTTCATTTAACTGTTCCTCTGGCGGCACCGCCAAACTGTTCATCCATCGACAAGAGTACATGGCGTGTATTCCCGACTACATGGCGTGTACAGTCACCCAGCTGGTGGCTGCTTCCACCGCCTTACTATTTTCCTTCTGACTGACTACACGGCGTATAAATACCCACAACACGGCGTGTAGTTGGTTTTTACACCCTTCTTCACCGACATGGCTACACACCCTGCGTACTCATCCCACATGGCCAAAAGTACACAGCGTGTGGAATAGGACACGGCGTGTAGTTCCAGAATTTTGGATTTCCCCCATTTTCCTTATTTTCACAAAAACACTTAAGGAGAAGAGAAAAGAAGAAACTCGTCACTCAAAAATAAGAACCGGGTTCCTACAATTGGATAATACTATTATGGTTATTTTTGGATTTTTATAAAAAGGACAACATGCAGACTGTGTGACAACCCATCGCGTCGGACAAAGCTACGGGAATCGAACCCACAACCATAGTGTGATTGGGATTTATCGCCTACCACTCGACTACGTGAAGTCCCTGGATTGTATAGTGTAGTTTTTTTAAATTTTCTGATATGTGAATTATAAATTCATTTTTTTGGTAACCCTATACAAATAAAATAAATTCAATATTTTTTTATGTTCTATTATCTCATAGAGTGAAAGATGAGTTTGTGGTAGAAATTAGTTAAAGGATGGAAGTCTACTTGCAAAGTATATTTTTTTATTCTCCTATTCTATGAAGAAATAAATTCATAAATTTTAGGAAAGGGATCATAAAACGAAAAATGTGTTATCCAAATAAATTTTGTTTTGTTGAACTGATTGTATTCTAAATCATCATAGATTGATGGATTTGATGCCCTCAATTTTATACTTATTTTTGATTGATGAACTCTATCACACCCTATAAATATTTACATTTTTCCTCCAATTATGTGTCTTTAATTTCCACCAATGTTCTCCTAATCGAGATAATAATTTGGTGGTGACCCTTTCATTTTCCTTTTCCTCTTATTAAGAATAAATTTTATAAACCCAATTTCTGATGTGGGTTTTCCCACAAAGGTATTTTCTATTTTCATCCTTTTATTTTCGAAGAACATTTTAAAATTGCAAGGACACAATTTATTGAAAGAGGTAAGAATGTAACACCCCATGATTTCATAGTACGATATTTCTTCAAAGTAATTCAATAACTTGCACTACATACAACACCGAGTTCAAGCGCACCATGACTTACCAAACTAGCCGTGCAAAAGAGGTTATGAATTATATTTAGTAAATTCTGAACTTTATATAATACTTATAATTTTTGAATCCATATTATGTGTTTCTTATACATAATGAAAAAAAATCATTTTTTTCAAACAAAAGAAGTATTTTTTTAAATTCAATTTTACCGCCTTTTATTGGAAAACCCTTGTTAAATCCAAAACTTTTATATATTAAATTTGACAAAATAAACTTGTTATTTAGAATAGGGACATAAGAATTTAGTTTCAATAAATTTGTTCTGTTTGTCTGATAACATTCATATTTGGGTTAATAGTGAAAAATACGATATTTTAACTAAAAACAACTTTTTTAATGAAAATAATTTATACTATTAAGTTATAAATTTTAATTATTTTTAAGTATAAATAGATTATATTTTTACCATTTAATTCAATTCTGGTCATTGTAAGTAATTTTACCTTGAAATTGGACATAAACATATATCAGTTTTTTGATAATGATTATTTCTTCAAAGTACACCTTTTGATTTTGACAATGGGAATCAATTTTAAATTAATAAATGAAACATTTGTGTTTTGAATTTGGTAAAATAGAATTCATTTTTGAATTCATAATATCAAAATTATCTTAGGGTGAGTTTTTGTTATTTTTCTAAAAACATTAAATTTTTGATGAATAGTGAAAACACTGAGTTATAGTTTAAAAGCGACATTTAAGTTAAATAATTATTTATTTTATTTAAATTTATTTTAAGTTAAAATAGATAAATAATACATATATATGTTCAATTTAATTCATTGGAGTCATTTTATAATAAGTTTAGATATATAAAAATTTTATTGAACTTTTTAACATCCTTTACGCATCTCCATGGAGCATTTGCAAATATGCATAAAACATAATTTTACTGCTTCTGTGAATTTAATTTCAAAACCCTGAGAGACACGGTTGATATCAGTATGTAAATTTTTTTTCAATAAGATAAAAATAATTTTGGATGAATAGTAACTTTTGACTTTTATTTACCATGCTTAAAAGTAAATAGGGTAATTAAAGGTCAAAATGATATTTTTGTTACCGTAAAACATGTCCTAATTATATTGGATAAGTTTAATTCTAAAAAAACAACCTAAGGAATAAAATATGACCCTTTAGGTCCACTTGGATAGATTAGGACATTTATTATTATTTAATTAAAAGAAGAGTTAAAAGTGTTAAATTCAAGTTTTCATAACTAAAACATTTTTAATATAGGGTTATACATAAGATAAATTCAACTATAAATATTCTTTATAAATCTACAAGTATTTAATACATATTGGTATTTTTTTATAATTTTTAGACATTAAATAATTAATTTTATTTATGAAACAATTAGGATGCAGTAATTACCTTATTAATAAAAGATTAAAATAATTAATATTATAAATACCCCAATAAATTTAATTTCTAACTTCTGATGAATTAAACTAATCTTGTAGGTTAATATGACATTTTTGGGTTGATTCAATCAATTTTTTTTGAAGTAATTATGTAGTCATGATTTTAACAAAAAAAACAAATACCAAATATTGTCAGAATTAACATAAAATAGTTTTTAAAACAAATATTATATTATTAATTGATATAGTAGTCCTAAATAACTAATTTTCATCCAAAAGACTTATATAATAATATATATGACATTAATGAACCAATTGGGGTTCTATTGGCATTTTATAGTAATTTTATTAACAATATAATATAAAAATACAAAGAGACATGGTAAATGTAAAACTATTTAACTAAGACTTAAATCTAAATGTTATGGTTAATATGGTAATCTAAACCTGTCTAAAACCGATTGGTTGAGAGTTTTTAGACCCATCCCCACATTATACTCAAAAAAATCATTCTAGAGCCATTAAAAAGCGAAAATTATTTTATTATAAAATATTATTTCAAGTTTTCCAAAAAGTAACCCACACCTCTCTTATAAAAGGGCACTTCCCCTTCTCATAATTACACACCTCCAAAGCCTTTTGGCTCTGCAAAACCCTACCCAAACATCCTACCAACTTTCCTCCATTCATCTAAGAGGCCTTCCTTTGGTCATAAATCCAACCTAAAAAACACTTTTGGTCAAATCAAAAGAAAGAACCCGAAAAAGTGGTAAATATTTCATCACATATATCAAGTTATTTTCTTCTTCCACTTCCTCTTCCTTTGTTGTTTCCATTCAAAAATAATAAATCAGGTATATTCTATATACATTGATGTTATTATAGAAATGGTACAACAATATTCATTATTCTATCCATCCTATAAATGACGAAGTCACCATATGTGCGTACATACGGATTACCCTCTCCTTGTCGTGGAGTGGTTTGTTATTCACACATGTCATTATTTGGATTTGTATAATAATGAGTATAACTGATGAAAATAATAAATTTAACATGTAAATTATTCTGTATATATGATATACCATCCAATTACATATGATTCCTCCATCAATATAATGATATTATCACTCGTACGTACGTACGGATTACCGTCTCCACGACATGATGAGATTCATTTCCACGTTCAGAATTTAACGATGATTATAAAATATATATCATTAATAAGTATGTAATATATTAAATAATAATTCTAATGTATATATAAATATATATACTTACATATATATTATTCAATTAGTTCCGTTCAATACGATATGAAAACAGAAACATCGTTTATACGTATGTACGGACTACCGTCTCCATAAACAGTGTTTTCCATTTCATATATATGTCTATTATAAATATTTATATTCTAAATATATATGATATATAAATCATGTTTTATATTTTTGAAGTATTTAAATTTTTATCTAAGTGATACAATCAAGAGTGACAAGTTGAAACACGTACGATAAAGAAAGAAATTATTACACGAAATGCTAATTTAACAGGGAAATTATTATTAAATGGGTATTATAAAGTAATAAATGAATCATGAATGATATCAAAAATATTAATATGGTTCATTTATAATTTAATAACATACTTTGGTCTTCATACAAGAGGTTAAGCGTACCCTGGACTAATGTATAGTGCAAGGTAAGGGTTAATTTCACAATCTCTTTATTATCCGAGGTTGTTCTTACGTAAGTATCTTCTAGGACATATTTTTTACCCATTTCCATGTTTAATAAAAGAGTATTCAATGGGATTATTTTTTTGGGACTTTTTACTAAATCATCATTTTAAATGTTTTAAATATTTATTCTTCTAAATCATTATCATTAATGTCCATGTTTTCAAAATGGTTTTTAAGGATTTATTTATGTGGACATGAATGTTTTTAAAAATGTTAATTCCTTTAAAAAGTTTCAAAGTGGTGTGGGACACTCTGATTCAAAAATTTCATTAAATGTCTTCCTTTTTAAATTGTGTTACATTTAAATGTTTTCATGAATAAGAGATATTTATCTCAAAGAATTTTACAAATCAATTTCATCTATGTCAACATCCTTTGATGGGTTTTAAACTGATTTGAAGTTGATTTATTATGATACAAATGTTCCATATTATATTGAAGGTTTTGTGATATATTTGAATGTGGATGTGTTATTTTTATACCATTCATGGTTTATAGATAATGTATTGACATTTTGTAAGTTAGTTTTAATATGAATGTTTATGTCATGTTTAAACCTTTACATATGAGGAATGCATTGTACTTAGTATGTGGCGGGTGGAGCCCTCTATAGGTCCTCGATACATCGGTAGGTCTCATGAGACAAACTAGTGTCTTGGAAAAAGGCATTGAAAAAATCTTATTTGTAGTATTGGTACAAGGCCTTGACTATATGGTTATGAAGTCTGGCATTATGCATTCCATCATTATGAAAGTGGCTACTGATATTACATGTGATTATTCAACTAGTAGAATTTCCATGTAAATGGCATTATTTTATTGTATCTTTTCCATATTATGCTTAAGTACAAGTTTAAAAGTCTTTTTTTATTCTTATACATTTCCTTAAATGGTTATTCTTATTTAGGAAAGTTTCCTCTATATTGTTATCCTTATTGAGCATCTGAGCTCACCCCTTTCTATGATTTAATTTTCTTAAGATTACAAGAAGTGTATTATGATTGAAAATAAAGGTTAATCTACGGTATTAATGGAATTCTAAAATGGTCATTTATGTTGTGTTTCATTTTCTAATGTGTAATGTGACTTTCATGTAGGTAATCTATTTTCCAAGAGTGCTAAACTGATCAGTCTTTCAGGACTTGATTCTTTGTAATCATGCCAATGTTATGTAATAATGCACCGACTCTGGGTAACTGGGGTTGGGGAGTTACATTATGTGACACAAAAATAAAACTTGTTTAAGAACAAATTCACACTTAGTGAATTTTTCATAAAGATTCTCCTTCATCATGGTCTTTAGTGTAACGACCTGTAAAATGTAATTCTTTCATTTATGGATCTCTTTCCTCCAAATAGATTTTTATTATGTTTTAAAATAGAACCACATAGAAAAACCATTTATTTAATGAGAACATAATATATAATGAATAATTTTTAACCGGTATAACTATGTAAAATAATAGGATATACACATTAATGAATACTGTTTTTAATAAAATATATTTTTTAATAAGAAGAATTTGATAAATTTATTTTTCGTGCACAAATATTCTTTTAAAAAATATATATATTTTTATAGTAAAATAATATATTATGAAAAAAATTATTTTAATTGAATAATAAGACAAAAACACTTTTATTCAAATATAAATTACAAAATATTTTTTTATTTCATTGAAAAATTTTATGTGTTATAAAATTTACTAGTAATTTTCAACCCACTGTGTTTTTTAATAAATAACTAATTTTAGAGTTAATAGTAAAATTTCTGATAGTTATATGATTATTAGGATAAAAAAATCACTTCATAAATCATCAATTAAAATTTTGGTTATGGGGAATTTAAGATCATTTTTAAAATACTTTATTCTTCCTTAAGTAGGAAAACAACAGTTTGACGTTTTCGGTATGATTAATAACTTTATAATTATGTAATTACATTGTAATAATTGTATAAATAAAATTAAATACTCAAAATACGTTATTTTATTAATATCATGTATTTTAAAATATTTTTATCAATTTCCTAGCCTATAAGTTACTTTCAAAAGTCTAAAATGGAAACTGTTTCTTTCAAAATACTATTATTTGTGAAAATTACATTTACATGCCAAAAAATGTAATATAATATGATGTAAGGTTAGTATATGTAAAAACAAATTTACATATTTCCAAAATTTCCAAATCCATGGGAAAATAACCATGCACACACTCATGGTTTCTAATATTCCTTTTCCTTGATTTCCAAGGGCTATATTTAGACATTATTAAACAAATCCTCCAATTTTTAAATATATACCCACCCATTTATCCATTTTGTTAACTAAAAATAAACCATACTTGAACCTATGGGAGTGTTACCACCCAATGAGTCCCCCAAGGTGTCCTAAATCCCCCAAGGGTCCATTCCTCAAAACATAGGGCTAACTCTTTATGTTATCAGAATTATTCTCCCTTTATCTTCAACTCAATAACCATTTTTCATATATATCTTCTAAATGTAAAGTTTAATCTCTTATATTACAATTTGTATGATAAAAATACTTCCAAATCATGTTTTATCAATTTTATACCCATTAACCTTCTCATGTTACCCTTTTTCAGAACAATATTTAATACATGTTATGATGCCTAATTTACTTCCCAAAATTAACCTCTTCTCCTCAAGAAATTATCTTTTCTTTTATTTTTTTGAATACCCAATAATCATTATTTGCCATGTATATTCTTCAAGATGTAAAATTATTAATTTTACTGTGTGATTAACATACATTAAACCTTCATTCCCTTTCAGTGGGATGAAAATGACATAATTATAATGTTTTTAATCACTTATGAAATGCAATGATTTTGATATAAACCCCATTTATTTTCTTCTCCATGTGTAATTTATAAAAACATTTACTATGATATATGTGGACCAAATAATATTAATAGATATTATAGTTTTTCCATGATATCAATCAAATTTATTTGGTAAATAATTTAATCACTATAAATGAACTGTTTTATAATAATTTGTTGAATATCCTTGGTAATTTTCTATTACGACACCTTGGTGACCAACCTCAGTGATATACTAATGAATGTCTCATTAATGGTTTGTATCAAAATTTACATATTATTAAACATTATATTTTTATTATGATATTCAAAATTTTCCATTTCACATTCTATAATGGTACTCTTCATGTTTTTATTTATGTTGCTGAAGATCAAATGTAAACTCTTATCCCTTATTAGGCCTCATGACCACGCATTTCTTTTTATGCATGTCCCCATGATATGAGATGTAGTAAATTTACATATGATGAACCCATGTGGATATCTTTAAGCATATTTATAAGAACTTATTATTTTTTCATGTAATATGTATCTCATTATCAAGACATTAAAGCTAAAAGATTTTCTCATTTGTTAAATGTGTATTTTGTAATGAAAAGTTATGTAACAAAAATTGTAGGATTACATAGTTTTTATTAGATTATAGTTTAGTTATTTATGTAAATAAGGAAAATAAATCCAAATTATGAAACCTATAAAAAATTTTAAATATAATGAAACATCCAAATATTTTGGTGAAGTGTTAATTATGTGATTCTCGAGAAACAAATTCCATATCTGGATACGAACAAGTCGATATGGCCCTGGAACAGATTTATCTAGGGATAAATCTTGAAACATAACATTTATGTATATTTTATTGGTAACTAATCCAAGATAATGTGACTTTTTACCTCTTGTTTTGACACTCCCAATATATATTTTTTGGTTAATAACAATCTTGTACAAACCGTTATGAAGGATAAAAATATAATGTAAATGGTTTGTAAATATTGATGATTATTAGCCTTGAATCATGATATTAAAAAATTTGTGATTTTTATTTACTTTATAACTAATGGTATTGATCAATAAGATATAATTTCCAGAACACAATTTTTTAGGCCGGGGGGATGTAACGAATCAAAAAATGAACTTATTTTATTTATGGATCTATTACTTTCCATTACATTTATATTATGTTTTAAAACAAAATCACATAGAAATTATTTTAATATTAAGAGTTAATAATATGTCATGAATAAATTTTAACAAGTACAACTATCGACAAAAAAGGGATATACAAACTAAATAATAGTTTTTCATCATAAAATATATGTTTAATTTAGATGAATTTAATAAATTTATTATGTGGAAACAAATCGTACATTCCAAAAAAGATATAAATTTTAATAATAAACTAATGTATTATTAATGATATTTATTTAAATGAAATATTATGATAAAAAAACTCTTATTCAAATATAAATGATAAAAAGTTATTATGTCCTTGAAAATTTTTAAGTGTCAAAAATTTGAATTTGCATTTTCAAAATTCTATTTTGGTAATAAAAATTTATTTTTATAGTTAAAAATTTATTTTCAAATCTTTGAATAATTGTTATGATAAAATAAAAATAATTTTTGAAATTATAGTGTTAAATTAATTTTAATGTAAATTTATGATAATTTTCAAAAATAATTTATTTCTTTGTGAATATGAAAAATGTAATTTGAATATTTTGGTGTGTTTAGTAACTTAATAATTATTTAATAATTCCATAATAATTATTCAACCACATTTCATGATTAAAAATATTTTATTTTATTTCTTTCAATTATTTTTATATATTTTAATAAATTTCCAAACCTATAAGTTCCTTTCGGAAGACTAAAGTGTAAACTTTTCATTAAAAAACATATCTTGTGAAAACATTAGTTTTCCAATCCCAAAAATATAATATAATATAATTTTAGGTAATTTCATGATAATATTTTGTAAAATATGTCCCAAATTTCCAAAGCTATGCTAAAAAACTATAGTCAAGCCCATGGTTGAATTTTTTCCCCATCATAGATTTCCATGGCCTATATTTGGGCATTATTATACGAATCATCCACTTTTTCTGTAAAAACCCACCCATTTTCCATATACATTACCTCATAATTCATAAGCAATGAATATATGGTATATTAAGCTCCCATGTAGGCTCCCAATGTCTTTTTAATCACCCAAGGTTTCATTCCTCGAGATCTAAGAGTAACCCTTCATGGTAAGGAAATTATCCTCCCTTCCTCCTCAATTCAAGAACCTTTTTCTTATATATATTATATATGTAATGGTTAATATCCTATACTAAAATTTTTAACATACCATTACAAAAAAAATATGATTTATCTATGGGATAGATATTTCCCATCTTATTTTACCATTTTCCAAAACCATGTTGTATACCCCTTATACGACCAAATTTACTTATCAAAATTTTCCTATTATGGGTCACATTCTCACCACTTTCCTTTCATAATCCTAATGAACATATTAATATTCCTCATGATCCAATGTTAATTTATTTCCCATTACTAGGCCTCATGGTCAAGTGTTTCCTTTGGTGTATATCCTTAGGTTTTGATCTATAGTAATTGTACTTTGGATGTCCCCATGAGGATTTCTTCAAGTGGGTTTATAATATTGTATTAGGTTTTTAGTTAATATATACCTAATTTACAAGACACTAAACACAAATAACTTCTAGTTTTTTTAATATTTTTTATTTAATGAAAAGTTCTATGATGAAAAATGCGGGATTCCATATTTAGTATAATCTACAAGTGATATTTTTTTATTCCATTATCTTTTAATATAAAATAATATCTTATAAAAAGAATAAAAAAACTTATCAATATAGACTTTTAAGACTGTATTCATTAAATCCATGAATATAGTGAGGGAATTGGTATGACTATAAGGTATCACTATAAATTCATTATATCCATACCTGGTAAAGAGTTTAATGATGTGTAGATCCTCCATCATTACACTTAATTGATGATATCCAGTGTGAAGAACAATCCTTGGAAATTATTTTTCTCCATGAAGTCGATCTTATATGTCATCAATATAGTGGAAAAGATATTTTTTCTTTATATTGTTCTTATTATGTTATTGATAATCAATATATAGTACCATTGGTCCATATTCCTTATTGAAAATAGGATAGGTGCACCCCAATGTGACGCACTTGGGTATATAAATCCCATGTCAAGATTCTCATAGATTTTCGTCTTCAATTTCGACACCTCAATTGGGGTCACTCGAGAAAGATTCATTGAAATAGGCATGTCACATGGAATATGTTCTATTGAAAACTCAAATCTATGATTTGGTGGAGTACCTGGTAATTCATCTATAAAAAATATCAACAATCTCTTATACAATAAGAGCATCTTTAAAGGTGAGTTTATCCCCAACCATATGATATTGATAACTTTAATTTATAAGAATTGTAACCCACTAGATGTAATTAATTTCCTCTATATGTTAATATTCATCCTTGTATCATTAGATGATCAAATATTCATTGATACTTTGAAATATTACTTCGCTTCATAACCAATTGATATCATATACATAGATTGAATACCAATTCATTCTATGAATCATGTTGAATTCAAATAAAGGGTGGATTACAAGATTTATAGGATGAACTTTTGACAAACATAAACTATAGAAGAATTATAAACTTGTGGTTTTCCCATTATTCCATTAAGAGTTTTCACTACTAACTCATTGTCTAATTTCTTAAGTAATATGGAAATACCAATTGAAAATTAAGTAGAAATAAAATAGTGGGAAGATCTATAATCAAATATAACATGCGCTTCTTTTGAACGGATGGTATATATACCTTTCACTACTTCATTATGGTACTCTACATCACTTGTAGTGATCACATGAAATTTTCACTTTTCTTTGGAATTAAGTGGTTTTTGAGTTAATTCATCATCTATAAGCCACATATTTGAGAATTGTTTAGTATAAGAAACATTTTCCTTACACTTGATGAATTAATTTGTGGGAGGTGCATTCTATGAAACCTTTTCTATATTCTCATCATTTGTAATCTTTTTATATCACATAAGATTCAATTTTCTGATGACAATGTTTACCAAAATTAAAATGTTTACTAGTAACCTTAAAATAGTTTCCCTCGTGTGTATTCCCACCCTTTTAGCATAAAAGAAATATCATATTCTATTCACATTGGTTTTTATATTTCCCCTTAAATTCCATTTTTTTGTTCTTCTAAAACACATAAGAATGACGGGTTACTCCAACATCCATCTCAACCATGAAATAGAATCGAAAAATTTTCCCAATGCTACTAAAGTAACTTGTAGATAATTCCATTCATTGAATTTGTTTTAATCCTCTCAAAAATCAATCAACCTTAGTTTTTGGTAGGATGATAATTCCCAAATCATACCTTGCAAGTCTTGTAAAATTGTGTTTTTAGGTTCCAAAAAATCATCATCCTTTTTCTTAATCTCAAGGAACTCCATCACTATATTCATATTAAGGATGGTAGAAAAGTACATATTGAAAATTTTGTTATAGAATTGGTACCATTACATGGATTCAATTTCACATATTTTTATCATATTCTTGATAATATTACACCATTGATAGTATTTGACGTCCAAATGATAGACTGGAAAATTGAATTTCTCATGTTATATATATTGGAGAACAAAAAATATATTTCCATTAGTATGGATCCAGTTAAGCCACCAGTGGATCATATGACCTATTGAAGGTAGGTGGGTGCTTCCACATTAAGGAATCAAAATAATATGGTCCCCTCATTTGGTCAGTAGGAATTCCTATATTATTTATATCATTAGAATTTTTTCTGAGCATGAAAAAGATTTTTCATTATAGCTCTTATAACATTTGGTTTCTCTCGACAACAATCATTGAGTTACCTATTGCAATCAGCATTAACATGGTTCCTTAAGGATCCATCCACTGACTAAGACAAAAAATATATATCATGAGTCACTGTAATCATAATGGTAAAATCAATCCATCAAGGAAAATTACTTATAAAATTTCAATTCCGGACTCCTTAGGTTTTATCCAAGTTTATTTATGATCATCACCAATAATTTAGGATTGTTTCCTATACATAGACATATCTTTAGTGTTCTTACTATGGTTTTCTTATCCTAGTTTTCCAAATTATAATGACACCATTATCTAATACTAACAATAATAGAACATACATTTCATACATAGACATTACAACTAAATTGAATAATATTTATTACATATCATAAAAAAATTCTGTAACCATATAGGTTTAGTGTCTTTGGGAAATTGGAAACAAAAACATCTGATTCATAAAACATCTAGATCATCTCCATATTATTCTGTCATAACTAAAACCCATTTTAACACATCATATGAAGTAATATTCCACTTATCCTTGGGAAAATAAACAAAATAAATAGGGGGGACCAGACGCTTAGTAAATATAACCTAGGGAGATAACATAATCAAATATTATAAGAACATGAAAATAACTTTCGAAAATTATATCATATGGATAATGGATCATGATATTGAGTTATTGAATAAATAATGAATGTTCATAATATATGAATTATAAAGAACAAAATTCTTGGGAATATCTTATATGACATAAAATTTTTGAATAATCATAAGCATAGAAAAAAATTCATATTATTCAAGGCTCGCTACCAGGAAAATAATGGATTATAATGTCACTTGATAAGCAGAGTTCACTCCTCATTCAATCTGTGTATTATTGAACAAATTTAACTCATGTTCTAGTCCTATATTACTAAATTGGGATCACTTCCCGATCTATTCTTCTATATCCCATGAGATATAAATTATTACCCAATGTACTAAAGAGTGATAAATTTCCCACCCATTACATAATTAAAACCTTTCATATGTGTTCCAAAAGAACAAAAATCATTTATCATATCAAAACCCACGAAAATGAATGGTTCTCAAAAACATTTCATTATATTAGAACCCATGGAAAATAAATAGTTTTCATAAATATCATACCATAATAAAAATAGATCAACCAAAAACGAGAATAAGGATAATATTCCAAAAAAATATCCTTTCTAAAGAATATCTAACATCCAAAAATGTCATCTTAGATACAAAATATTATTTAGAGATCACTAAAAATAATTCTTCTGATAAAATATACTTTATTCCATGTAATTTAAAAAGAAATGATTTTCATTTAAAATTACATTATTATCATATAAGGGAAGACTCATTTCATTAATTAATCATGAAATCAAAAAAATCCATCAATTTCATAGAAGCTAATAAACATTCCATTCATTTTATTTTTAGAAGATTCATGAAGAACATCGTTTTGTAAATGGAAATCAGATTACATTAAAACCATTTAGTAAAAATTCAAACATGTGTAATATTTAAATTAATAAATTTTTAAGGAACGGTATAAATATTATGGATTTTTTTAAGATATAGGTACATGTAATATAAATATTTCCCAGTATATATAAACATATAAATAATCATTAATGATAATGAGATTGGGAAATTAACCCTTACCTTAGGTCTGATTTTTTTAGTACGCCTATGAAACTAATGTATATTGGTTTAATGAATGGTATTAATTTATAACAAAACCATTTTAATATTTATTATATCATATATTATCTTCTTTTATCATCTTATCGCTCAATTTCTAACAATATCCCATTATTACCCATCTTCTGGGTGTTAATTTCTTCATTCTTCTAATGCATATTTTGTCATATTAGTACCACTTCTTGTGTATAGGATATTTTTTTCTTCATCTATAGAATTGTATGAAGGTAACATATATCATATTTATTCATTAAATTAATTTATATAATCATTATTTAATAGTGAAAATGTAAAATGAATCACATTGTATCATGGATATTGTAGGCCATACAAACACATGAGTGATGGTGTCATTCTATTAATGGTGAAATGGAATAGTAAAGGATATTGTATTATTTTTTCCATAATTATCATAATTCTAGGATTATAATATATATATATATATATATTATTTCTATCATTATACCCATCCAAAGAAATTTGGGATTAATAATAGATTACCCCACGATGTGGAGAAGAATAGTCGTACGTACGCCCGAGCGATGCATTAGATTTTCAATAGAATGGATAAAAGGTGGAATATGGTAATTAAATAATAATAATAAAGTATCATAAAAAATTTGGTAATAGATTTATTTATTTAAAATGGAAATAACACATGATAAGAAAGTATAAGAAGAAATAATCTTTAATGATTTGGTAAAGACGATAACCTCTCCTTTGGTGAAATTTTATGAGATCTCTAACTAGGGAAATCGGGATTGGTTTTTGAGAAGACCGGAACCTCGATAAAGTTTTTTGATAAGTTTAGAAGTTAAATTGGTTTGGTATTGGTGATCATGAAGGAAAAATGTGATGTTAAAAAGTGATGGAGTGGCTTCCCTTTTAAAATTTAGGAGAGGGGCACATTTGGGATTTCTCAAAATACTAATTTATAGAAAAATAAATATCAATATAAATACATCCAAAATTCCATGTTTTTAATATAATACAAAATATAGATGAAATGTAATCAACCATTATATTGTAGAAATTTTTTCATATTATAATAAACCTTATCATTTTAACAAACCCTTAGTTAACCTATTTTAAATTTAACTATAGTAACAACGTTTTCAATATTGAAAGGTGGTAACTATTACATATATGATTCAAATTTTACCATAAATGAATCATTTATAACATTATATAAATTATTATAATTATTTTCTATTTTGAAGTATGTTTTACGATTTTAATGAAAATTATATAAAATATTATTTTGATAAAATATCAATAGTGTCATTTTTGACACTATTCATTACGTAGAGTTTTTAAAATATCTTGATAACAAGTTATATTCAATAAAAATATTTTATTATTTCCCAAAGAGGTCAAGGTAATCTATGAAAATCGTTTATTACATCATATGTTTAAATATTATTTATTTTAATATCTATTTGACATTTCCAATCATAAAATAATTACAACATCAACGTTTTGTAATTATTAAATATACATTTTTATTCAATAAATATTAATAAAATTACCATGATAAATACAAAAAATCTATATTTTAAAATAATATTTATAGCTGAATATTGTTTTTTGTTTAACCCTATTTTGAAAAAGATACAGTATTTAAAACATCAATGTGACATCATTAAATTTTTATTAAATAAAATATTATAAAAATTATAATCTCGTATAAGTGGCATAAAATGTTAAAAATAACATTTTATCATGAAAATATGTCTTTCAAGTTAAAAATAAACATTTAGATTCGTTCATAACATACCTTTTCCCCAAGTGTTGACAATAGGAATACTATATAAAAATAAAGTGACATTTTGTGACTTTCACTGATTTAAATATTATATAAGTCATTTTCATGGAAATGTGTCCATTAAATATCAAAATTTAAATTATTATCAAAAATGGTCTATTTATCTTCATCCAATAAAATTTTAATTTGTGGTAGAGTCATTTTATAGTCCTTACCATTTGATTTTTAACCTAAATTAAACAATTTACAATTTACCATGGTAATAATATCTACCACACTTACTTTTCATATTTGTGAAAAATTAAAGTCTATTTTCAATAAATTTGGACCATATGAATCTAAATTTGGTATCCATTTTTCAAAATTAAAAAAAACAACATATAATAATTTAATTTAAAATAAAACCAATAAAACGCCATGAAAAACTGTTCTTTAGAAAACTACCCTTTTAAAACAAAAAATAATTTTACAATAAATTATATAATAAAATCTATTCCAACAAAAATAATTGAATTATTTTCAATTAAATTTAAATAATTAAAATTTAAAACTAATCAAAAACATAATTTTACCTAGTATATACTTTTAAAGAAATTATAGTTTCCAATAAATATAATTATTTTCACTATTCCTTAAAAATTGAATATTTGTAGAAAAAATAAGTTTATGATTACATTTAAATGATTAGTTAAAAATGATATTAATTTTGTCAAATTAATTTCCTTTATCATATAAAAATAATATTCATACTTAAAAAGAACATAAACTCATTTTTGATGAAAACATATTTTTGAAGAATAATGTCATTTTACTAAAATTGTGTCCTCATTCTATAAGGACATAAAAATAAATTTATGTTGTGTTTTATATTTATATTTATTTCATAAATTAGTTGTTCATATTTATTCCTTCTATTTTAATTTCTAGTTTGTAATAATAGTGTATCATGGTACATTTCAGCTCACAATTGTGTGAAAAAAAGTTATTGATGAATTAAAAATATTTTGAGAGAAATATTTCATAAAAATATCCTTGTGTTATAGATAGTAATATTGTATGCTGATACAAGATCATTATGAAATGTTTTTGAGTGATGAGGCCTCGGTTCATGCACCTTTTCATGATGTGTTTCCTCTAGGCCGGAATAGAGTAGGACCACCGCCTGTAGAGTAGTGGAAAGTTACAATAGTTAAAGATGATGATGTGTACTGATTGATCATGTTTTGTGAGTTCCATTGATAGAGATATTTGGGGTTTTATATAGATCTAGACCCTAAATAAAAATAATATTATATCAAATCCATAGTATAAGTCTTCAGTATCATTCAGACCATGACAGGTATGATGTTTCAACTTGCAGATAGTCTTATTCATTGAGAAAATAGACACTTGTGGGGTATTATCATTCACACCCATGATAAGAATACCTTGTCATGGCTAGACATAAAAGAACTATTTGGTGATGATTATTACCCATTTTCCTTATGATCTATGGAGATTCATGAGCTTATTGAGATATAGTAGGGTGATATGATAGTTTTTTAGTACATTATGATGTTCATTGTCCCTATGTGGTAATCCCTTGATATGGTGCGAGAAAATTTCTTCTAGGCATGGAGGTTTTAGCCAATCCTTCATAGATATATTGTTTTTGGTGTTGTGTACTTATACATTCGTACTAATTATGGGGTCTTGGAATGGGATTTTGTTAAATAGATCTCCATTGAAGTGGGGAGCTAGTGGGTTAGAGCTAATAGTGGACACCATCGAGCCGAATCATCCCAGAAACATATAGGCATAAACTTATATGGTCATTACATATAATACCTCCATATGAAAAGATTCATGAATATCAATCTATGACATTGTATTCACATAGATGATATCATCATTGAATATATGGTTTATTCTACACTTTTGAATAGATTGGTTACATGGATCATTATTTCATGTCCCATCATGTTAAGAAGGATATGAAGATAGTGGATGTACCACCATGGAAGTGGCATCACCCATAGAAAGGATCTCCTAGGTCGGATCGGGGTGGCCCTAAGGGATGTAGTGCGGAGATAGGAGTACATGGATCTCCAGAGTGAGGATCTGCTAGAAGTGGCTGATTCAGTGATCTACCACCACCACCAGCACCATGTAGCCTAATTCAGGCTCATATAGATATTTTTCAAGGATGTGTCCATCTTCAGTCTATGGAGGGGTATAACCAAGATTTATAGGATATGATTTAGGTTATTATTTTTTTCTTTTATACTCTTACCCTTGTATTTTTTGACACATGGGTGATTCATTACTTTATCACTATATCTGTAATGGGATACCTAGAGATTCTTATAGAGGATTTTGCCTATTAGATATGGTTATCGGTTCTTATTGGTATACACCTTTCGATATCACACATCTACCCACTGTGAGAGTTATAAATTTCTTCATACATTTTTTCATGGGGAATTTTGTCGACCCTGATGAATCCTTTTAAATTTATTTTTTTGCGTTGAAATTGATTTCCATATTTCAAACCCAAATAGACTGACATATTAGGATATTTAGGTGCCTTCATATTGATGGGAATGAACTCCCATTAATGGTTGACAGAGAGATTTTTGATGACTAATTAGGGCTCATGAGAAGGATACTACAACCTATCACCCATCATTTGGTGATTTGTTTACCTTGGTGTGGTGAGATATTTATAAATCTAGACTCTAATAGAGGTGGAGAATTATAAATATTTCATTCTTAAATATGTAATGGGACTACCTATATTGTGGAAGATTGAATTATAAAATTAATTTCACTCCATGACTATACCAATATATCTTATGAGATGTTATATATCCACTATATAGCTTTATGATATTTGGTTGTAGTTATGGGACCTTCGAGAGAAGTATTTTATCGAACCCAATGTGTCCTCTTGGGTGGCTCCAGTTTTGTTCATGAAAAATGATGATGGGATCTTGATCCATTGTGTGGATTATTGTAGACTAAATCAATTAATAATAAATAAAATATTCTCGTTCTATGGGTTGATGACCTGTTCTACCACTTGAGATGTGTTATTTGTTTCACGAAGATCGATAATAGTTTTGGCTACCATCAGTTCTGGGTTCATGAGGCTGATATTCCAAAGATGTAATTTTGGTGTCATAAATGACACTATGAGTTTTTTATGATTCCCTTTGGTGTGGAGAATTCCACCAATGTGTTCACAACTATTATTAAAGGAATATTAAATCCATACATGGACCAATTATCATTTTCCCTCAATAATGACATACTCATTTACTTTGAATTACTGGAGGAGCATGGAAAGAATTTAATAAAGGTACAATACTTACATTGGGAGAACTAGATTTATGGTAAAATATTGAAGTGTCAATTTTGGATATGTAAAGTTCTCTTTTTAATGGTATTTCATATTTAATAACTTCTTTTTTGTGGACCCGTTAGAGATTAAAATGGTGCTTTCTTCGGAGGCACTTGAGAGGGTAACTAAGGTTTGTAGTTTTCATAGCTTGTTGGTGTACTATAAGAGGTTCATGGTAGAGTACTCTAGGTTGGAATATATGTTGACTACTAGATGTGAAAAGAGTATCTACTTTCACAGATCAAGTAGGGTCAATGAGCCTTTCAGCAGATGAGGAAAATTTGGAATAGTACTCTTATGTTGGGAATATCACTAGAAGGACTTGTGTGTATAGTATTTTGTGATTACTCGAGAGATGTACTGGGTATTATATTGATGCATAGGAAGATAATTATTGTTTATGGGTCAATTCAAAGGAGACCCCATCCATAAAACTACATGACTCATGACCTAGTGTTATCTATAGTAGTCTTATCTCTAATGATGTAGATGAACCGTCTACTTGGTGAGTGAATTTTTGTTTACTCATTCCACCAATTTCATGTGTAAATCGTTACTAAAAGTGATATAAACATGATATAGTGTAATGTTTTGAATTTTTAACAGTACATTTACTTAGATATATTATTTATTCTATGGTAGGGTAACAAGGCTGTGGATTCCCTAAGCAAGATGTCCTTTTTTCCCTGTACAGGAAACCTCTATGAAGTTAGCTCCACTAAAGTAGACCCTAGTGGAGGTGAGTGGTGTTGTTTTTCTTTGGGTTATGATGGTGACTTCTTTGTTACATCAGTGGGTGGGAGAGTATTAGTTGGGAGACATCAATTCATGGGTTCTGCGTGACCAGATATCCTCTAGAGATATACCATGTGTATTTTTTGAAGGAGGGTAGAACACCTTCCTTTTCTATAGTTCGACAGCGGTTTAGGTCATGTTATGAGAGGATGTGATGATAGAGTTTCAAATGTACCCATTTTTTATACAACCATGTGTGTATAATATGTACATGGTTATTTAGCCATAGTTTTAGTGGCCTGCCATTTTGGCATAGTGTCACTGAGTTTATCTCTCACGGTCTCATATAAAAGTAGGTAAAGAGTGTGTATCATGTATCATAAGGTTTGATATAGCCTCTTGATATCCTAGAGTGGAAGTGGGATTAAATATATATGGAATTGTTTCTAGGTATTTTTTATAAAGTGAAAGGACACAATTTCATCTAGGTTATTGTTGACAGACAGACCAAACAATAACAATTTCTTTCGCAAAGGTAGTAGAATTTGGTTATCATTTTTAGAATTTTTACATATAAAATATCATTCATATTCTTTTGTTACAATAGAATATTTTATTTAATCGTGAAACTCAGTTCACATCAAGGTTGTATTATTTCTTTCAAGAGGTATTCATGACCCAATTGAGGATGATCATAGTGTTTCACCCCAGATGGATTGACAGACTGAGTGGATTATTTAGGTGTAGGAGGATATATTTAGAGCCTACATGTTGTACATTAATTGAATCTAGGAGGATAACTTTCCATAGGTATAGTTTTCTAATAATTACATTTATCACTACACTATCAGCATGCCACCTTTTGATTCCCTATATGAGAGACCCTATAGGCTATACTTATATTGGACTCAGATTGGACAGATATATCCGGTTAGGCTACAGAATGAGTAGGATATGATGAAGAATATACAGTTCATTCATTATCATATTATGATATACCATGTCATACAAAAATATTTTATAGATCAACATTGTAGGCCCTTGGAGTTCTAGTAGGGAGACCAAAATTAGATGAAATTATTCCCATGATGAGGATTATAGATGATTCCCTAGTGAATAATGATATCCCAAAGGTTTATCAAGCTATTTCAGATCTTTTGGAGGATTATGGAGGTTTACTACCACTTGGATTTCCCCTATAGTTAGATTGAGTGAATTTTATCATCCATGAATTAGAGCTGATGACATACGTTCAAGACCCAAAAAAAGTTATTTATTTGGGTGATAAGGACATTGAGTATGGAGCCACCATAATGGAGTACACAATGGAGATCAAGGATCGAAATGAGAGGATACTGAATAGAAGTATCATCCCCTTGGTTAATGTTATTTGGTATCATAGATTCATTTAGGAGAGTTCTTATGAGATTGAGATCCAAATATAAGACCACTACCCCCATATTATTATATAAATTGTGCTTTTCAAGGTGAAAATCTACGAAATAGGGGAGAATGTAATGAATATAGTTTTGTGGATTTATCCCTCTGAATATATATATATATATATATATATATATATATTTGTATTTTTCTTCTGATTCTTTTCTATGTTTGCTTGTGATAGGACCCTGTAATTAATACATTAATAATATTAATAGACATTAAAATAAGTGAATGCATCCTTATGTATGGAATTTTTTTCCCCTTAACAGAGACCATGGATGGAAAATATGAAACAATTTTCAATTTATTAATGTCATGATTACCCTATTAAGGAAATATGGCTACTCATCTTCAAACATTTCGTGGAAGGCTTCCATTGGAGGTGCATTAAATAAAATAAATAATTTTTTTTTATTTTAATTTAAATGACCTAAACAAACCATTACTATATAAATAAATAATTATGAGGTTTTTAGGGTTTCCAAATAACCCTAAGAGAACTATAAGAGGATTTAGAACTACATATTCATCATTGGTAGATCAAGATCGAAAAACAGTGGTGAGCCAAACAAGGTGAATCATGAGACAGATGACGAGTGTAGTGAATATTCTTCTCCATCATTAGAATAAATGTCCTTCCCCATTGATAATTCCATAAATAATTTTGGAATCATTAATTTGGGGGTACACTTAAAATTTATTTTCTAATCATGGATTTATATTATCTTCTTAATTGGTATATGAGTACACATATATTCGTATCATGAGACTGAATAGAGTTTTTTACCCATTTACATTTTTGATTCTTTGGGTTTCATGAATGTTTCGAGATATTATTATTTGTATATGGATCTCATCATCTAACGATTCTTAGTATATTTTTTCTTATTCTTTACCCCATAATTCTGTTTTCTCTTCATAGATATACCATAGGGTAAAATATTAAAAATTTCTGAGTAATATTTGATAATGATCGAACCCCAAAATTCATGATAGATACACATATGATGGTAGGATCTATGTTTGGAGGATGTATGATGATGGATTTTTTGTTTTCTTGTGATATCTATAGGGTTTGGGACCCTGAACGGTGGTGGACATGTGAAGAATTATCACGTGGGTGATCAGACATCTAATATTTTTCTATCGAAGTTTAGGAATCTTTGATCAATTATTGTTCTCTTTGATTTTATTGTATTTTGGGTAGTCAAACAAGAACAATCAGAGATGGAGTCCCTTAGATACTATAACTACGTTTTTTTAGAAAATAATTATAACATGCCAGGTATGACTTATATAGGCCAAGTGACCCATTTATAGTAGTTTATCATTTACTCTGAGAGGATAGAGGTAAAAACATGGCTAGAAACATGGGAATAGCTAGAGTAAACTAGAATGATCTGTATTAAAACATATATAGGGTACCTAGATTTGGAAATTATACATGATAATGTTTGGTGTACATGGTAATAATCTTATGTACATGGGGACAAGATGGATGTGCATGGGTTGGCCTTAGTTGGTAAAGACACACTATGTACCACATGTATAAGGTGTGGTCTCCCTCATGTCTAGCCAATCCATGTGTAGTTGAGGACATGTGTAGGAGTAAAAGTGAGGTGACACATCATGTGGCCTTATGTACATACCAAATACTTTCTTGTATGACTTCTGGGATGCTTGAATCCCTATTCTAGACTTAATTTTGGGCCCTTGAGTAGCCTATCCTATGTAGTTTTCCATGTGGCATGCAATGGTGGCCTTCATTTTTTTTCATTTAAGATATGAAATTTGTTGGTTCTAGAATGATGCTTAAATCATAAATTCTTTTCTGATATCAGAATTGTTATTACAAACTCTTTTTCTAGGTAAACTTTTTGACACCTATATGATGCAGGGATTAGGTCCTCAATCTAAAACATGGACACCGTATCTACAAGCTCTAGTAGGGAGTGTGTCCTCTCTTAATGATTTCCCCCCATTATTTTGGATCATAGTGGTTAGGTGTAGACCCACCATATGGATTCTTTTTTAGTTTTTAGGATGTTGGGCGTCGATGATAGACCATCGGAGATACTAGATAACCCATAATTCGTTGATGGGCTATGATATATAGATCCATTTTCAATCTTATATAGGTTTCTTTATCATAGAAAATGTTGGGCTTTGGTTTCTCCCATTATTTAGGTTAAGCAAACATATATTTCATATTAAAATTTCTCCCCTTATGGTTTTTTGTATGTCCTACAGTCTATGTATATACTCACCCCAACATGGGGTTTTCCCACTGGTGGCATGTATTTGGCTAACGGAAAGCATATTGGTTGTGATGTAAGTAGAGAATTATTGTACGTTGGTTCCTTGACCATATTTAGTGATCGTGTTTAGAGATCATGAGCCTAGATACCTTCAATTTCACTTTTTCCTATTGTTGTTATGTTGGGACTTCATTTCTGGTTTGGCAAATATTTTTCACCTTTATACATTTTTATATTAGAATAATTTGATATATTTACTAAATTTTAATATGTTCATGGTTATAATCTATATGTTTTAATATTATATTATTTCTATGAAATATTTTATGTAGTTGTTCATGTGAATGTATATAGCTACAATAGGAAAATTCTATTAGTTTTAGTTTTTTCCTTCTGATCACTCATTGTCAACCTATCAGCTATTAGAGACAGGCTTCGAGTGTCACACGCAGCTTTATATCTACTTCGAGGGCCCCAATGGGTTGGGTCATGATAAGATAGATGATATTTTATATTTATAGTGGGGTTATTAGTTCATGAATATCATAAAAATACATTAAACACATCATTATAAATATCCATGAGAGATAGTAATTGAAAACGAAACACATCACTTAATGGAGGTGGCAGTCAACACGTATGCACCAAAATATTATTGTACACCATTTGGTTGAAAATAAGAAGAAAAATAGTTTTACCGTTGTAATAATACCATTTTTTTATATTTTTTATACTCATGTTCTTATATCACAATGATTTAAGAATATTATACAGAATATAAATAATATTTTAAATGAAAACTCCCAGTTTTTATTTAAACCACTTATTTTGAAAACAAACATTGGATTACGTATTAAGAATCTGATGATATTATTTTGATTTTAATAGAGACACTTTTAAGTGGAGAAGATGTTTTTAAGGGATTTTGGTAGGGATTGGCCAAGATAGTGTTCTTGAAATTGTGAGAGGGGGAAAGGATATGAGGTTCCCTTTATTTAGTGACGGGAGGGGAACCCTTTGAATTACATAATTTATTAAATTAATAAAAATGAATTTTCATGAAAAATATCATCAAAGTTGATTTATTTATATTATTTCAGGAATTTGAGTCTAAACACCCTAAAATATTATATTTATATAAGTTTATAGGTTTTTTTATCCCTTATCTCTTATAATTAACCCCCATTAACCATTATGATGACTACTGTGATTTCAACATTTTTTACTATTTAGGGGCAAAGAAAGTTCCTACAAAAGTAAAAGTGGTCCATATGTGGAAAAAGGTTGAGTTTATAAACCATATACCTTTCACATAGACAAATTTATGAATTTTATGAATTTTATATCGTTTAATAATATATTGTTTATCATAAAATACACTTAAATAAATTTTACTACATTTAACTTAATTTGACTATAAAAAAATATAGCACATTAAATAAAATATAAACTATTATAACATCGATAATAAATTACATATATGAAAATAATTTAACCCAAAAAAATCCCCATAAAATATTAATGTTAGTGTTTTTAAAATCATTTACTTTCTTTTTGTACTATTTTCAGAAGAACTATGTTGACGTTGTGTAAGTATTCAAGATAATCATTTCATCACTAAATATTAATAATAAATTACCTTGATAGTTCCTTTTTTCATATTTAACATAACCAATTATAATTGAATGTAACCTCTTATTATATATATCAAAGAAATTAGATATTTTAAAACAAATAGAGTGACATAATGCATTAATTCATTACATTAAATAGTTTAAGAATCATTATGATAGAAAACGAAACAAATTATAATATCATAGAATATTGGATGAGTATGGTAAAACAAAACTAATAAAATATAAATAATTCAGGTTTTTTTTATATTATTAATTCCTTCTGATGGTATTTTTAACCTAAATTACATAAATCACCCTTACAAAGGTGAAAAATCGATTCCATGGTTACTAATCATAGTGATGCAAAATAAAACGGAACAATTTACCAAATTTCTACCCAATAATTAAAAATATGGAATTCAATTTTAAATACTAAATTTATATAATTTCAATAAATCAACTTTGATAAAATGGCGAAAACACAATGAAAAATAGCATTTAGATAAATGTGTTTTTATGCTTAAAATTTAAATTACATGAAAATCAATCATTATGCTGCATCCATTGAAATTAATTGGAATTAATCTTATGAAATTAAGATTAATATAATTTCAGATTAATTCAAAAAATAATTTTAATTTTTAATTACATTATTTAATGTCAATAAATATTAGTTTTACAAAAAAAATGGTATTCTCTCAAATAACTGAAAAATAAATCACTATTGAAAACTCTGAAAAAATTACCCTAATATTATATTTGGATTTTAATTTCAAAAATGGTACCCATTTACTAAAAAAAATCTAAAATATTATATAAATTATTCATAATGTTTTTGTACAAAATTCAGTTACTAAAAATTGATTATCTATTTATTTTTAATTAATAAATACATTTGTTTTATGAAGAAATATTATACATTTTTTTATAACATTGTAATTACTATCCATACCATTCAATTTAATGGATATCTTATAATTTTTACATTTAAATAATAATAATATAATAGTATATTAAAATTCAATGAAACTTTGTGTTTTTTATCAATAAATCATTCAAAAAATTGTAATTTATTTAAAGAGAAAATATTTTAATATAAATAGGTGTTAAAGAAGTTATCTTTTAGGTATTATTTGTTGAAATCCTTGATGTGGTTGAAAACTAGGGTTTCCATTTTTATATTTTTGAGTGGGTTGATGTTGGGGATCCATTTAAGATATTGGACATCCAGAATGAAGTTCGATTTGATAAGCTAGTCAAATTTAGTTTCCATCATAGTAGAATGGGGGACATGAATTCTCATAGAAAAAAATTAAAATCACAATGATCATCATTTATACCTATATAATGTGTATCCATATAATAATTTATTCTAGAAATTTCGATTTAATTACATGTCAATATATCTATGTAATTCATCATGAAGTATATTTATGTGTCTTACTCTTTGGGAGAAATAGGATCCCTAACAATAAGCGTAGTTGATTCTATAGTTTACCAACAATAACTAATATATGTTTGTCAATGTTGGGAGAGATTCCTTCTTCAATTATTGGATTGGTAACTCAGAGATCTTGTTAATATTCTTCTTCTTCCTTAACATCATCAAAGGTGGGAGAAAAACAAAATTTTTCAGTCCATAACAAGATCATGGTTCATTTTTAACTCTTTTTAATAACGAGGAAGATTTTTTTAGATCCATAAGAAGTTTAATATTTTATGATTCATACAATATATAATTAATAGTATTCAATGTGTTGATATGTTAAGATGCATAAAATGATGTGTGAGAATTTCTTACTTCTTTTGATTATGAGGGGAAAACCATGGATCTTGAAAAGGATGATATGGGAGAATATTTGAACCCCTAAGATAATAAGGGAGTATTTTCATTCGGTAATTATCATCTTTTATGAGATCACATCATTCTTTTTTTTTATTCAAGACTATATTAGGAAACTAATATCATAAATATGGAGGTGAACATGCTCAAACCCCATCATCACATTCTTCTCCGGGGATTGACGACTATTTGATTGAAGGGGCTTGGATATTTGGATTGTATATTGGTCAAACCATACATCATCTAATAAAAAAAATGATAGGTATTAATCAATAATTATTATGTGGTTTTCTTTTTCTATCTCAATGATGGCTACTCAATGAGGACATTCAACGTACCCCCATATGATAGGAAGGTAATGTTGTGATTTAAAATTTAAAATTAGATTAACATTACCCAATTACTTATTAAATTCACTTTAATTTCCCTAATCTAATTTTTGAGAATAACATAGTCTCCATGAATTTCATTTAATGGGTTGAATGGTGTTATTTCTATACTTTGGGGATAGTGATCTCAATGTAATTTTGAATCACTGATTTTCCCTCCCTTATCAAATATTTTATCTATATATCATCATAGACAATACCCAAAATGTAAACCATCACTATATAATACTAAAACATTTCAATTTACAAATTTATTACACCTTTTAAGGTATTATGAAGTTACATCCATGTGTATTTCAAACCATGGAATTCCTAGTTGGGATTTGAAAGCATTGTCCTCGTGCAAAAAAAAACTCAAAATTAGAGAAGATTTCTGGAATTTGGAATCTAATCTTGATCTTAACAAGAGAGTTAAGAATCAATTTTCATACCCTTAGATTTTCAAAGTGGATAGAGACAACTCAGTTTTATTGTAGACCAAACATTGATGATACTATGCTAGTATGTTATTTACACTATATCTATTATTAATAAGATACTAGTGTAAATTTGAATTATCAATTTTTCTAAATATTTATAGAGTACTGAAATATCCATAAGTTCAAACATATCGGTCTTTTTATAATAAAGCGATGACTTTATTATTATCATTAAGGTTCTTTTCGAGATTGTACACCTCACATTAAGAAACACTTTCCTCAAACACTTGAGGGATTTAGAGGTACTCAATGAGTGCTTCTCAAATATCCTTTAAAAGATTAATGGATTATAGAATTTATAGTTTTACTATATTGGTAGAAATATTATTTAGAATATCATTTCCTAGACCAAGGTCAAACATTTCTCACTATATGGAAAGTCCATAATCTGAGTAATGGAAACCAAAATTGATTATGTACTTAGTTTGTTCCTCTAAACATGATTTTGTTTCATTTTGGTTGCTGGTTTTTTGGACTTGGGTTTCCTTTCCACATTTTGATTCTAACCGTACAAGACCTTATTTTTTAATAGTTCATCCAATGTAATTGGATTTGAAAAAAATGGATAAATAAAATGTGGATTAGAGATCATATTTATGCCTCTGTAGGGTCTATCCATTATTCAAATCATCATATAGAGATTTAGTGGTAAAAATGCCTGAACATAGAGTTCCATGTCCTCCATTCCTTCATAAACCTCACTAGTCTCTGTAGCCTCTTCCCCTTCTCCATAACTATGTATGTGGAACTTAGGTTAATATAAATATTCTCATTTAGAAAAAGAATCTATTAGGTGGATGACATTGAAAACCCCATATTTTAACTCTCAATTAAATGAGGGTCACATTTTATGTGGTGATTATTGTTCCCTGATTTTATGGGATAGTTCCCATGTACCCCCTAATGATGGTGGTATAATTTGTAGGAGAGTACATAATTTCTTGGGAAATATAATTAGTTCATCCTATAGTGCATTATTTTTATTATATCAGCTGAAACGACTATTAAATAAAATATTTTAAGATAATATGATTACTCAAATGATATATCTATTATTATAGAGTGAATTGGGGTCACAACTTGTTAGTTCAGTTGTTATCCAAGGATAGTGTCAGAATTGATGAATAATTTCATAATCATATAGTAATAAATATTTTTTATACCATTACCAATACATATTCCAATTTTTCTTTACATTATTGTGGGTTGAAATGGATTTAAATTACATATGATGGGTTTTCCCCTAATTTTACCTACCTAGATTCTGCCATATTTTGAATGATTTTCTTGAAGACAAATAAATCATGGTTATTTTTCTATATAATGATAATACAAGTAGATAAGGTGATAATATATATATTTAAATTGGATTACTAAATTTTTGAAGTAGTGTAACATTATTTTTATATTCATGATGATGTACCCAGGGGCTTACACTTCTGAGAAAGAATATAGTTTTTATTATTATTTTTATTATTAATGCCTCTAATATATTCTAATTTTATATAAAGAATGATGTTTTTTTTAGTTTTCATCCATAGGGTGGTACAACAGGATATGGAATAGGTTTGGGTGTTGGGACTGGTTCTAGTGATAGCATAACTATAACAATTATTATTTCCAGTAAGATATCCCTAGTTGCTTGATCTGTCAAAGTTGGACAAGATTTAATATTTAATCATTGGATAATATATTCCAATATTAAATAAAATAATGAAAACTCTTGGAGTCCTCATAGGTATTAAAAAAGTATCAATAGCATCTTAAATTCAAAAAAGATAATTTTTATACAAATATTATGTATCATCTCTCATGAGAGTACAATTTCATGGAGATGTTCAGACCCTTCCATCAGGAATTCAAGACTAAGACTCAATCATTTCAATGTTTAAATACATTATTTATATCAATGACCATCATCATCCTCTTCAATGATTCTAATTGGTAATGGAATCTCATACAAAGGTCTTTAGAACCAACAATAGAGCCATCTAGAAGGTTTCTATATCAGAATAATGTTAGTCTATTCCATGTTTTCATGAAGTATTTTATATTGGATTATTTTTGTTTCTAAATTTCTCCCATTATGGGGCCACATTGAGACAAAAAAATGTAAAATATTTAACAATGGGACTTTTTTATCATTGGGTATCATAAATGTGGGGTTCCCAAAACTTGGCTGAGGAAGAGACACATCAACCTGTTCTAGATATAGTTTCATCTCAAGTTTCACTTGTTTTTATATCCTTTTTATGGATTACATCCAATCATCTCTGTACCCAATAGAGTTAAGATCTACTATTGATATGATTTTTGTGGATATACACTCTAGTATATATAGTGGGAAGATCCTGATAGGATCCTTTAATACATGTCGTTGGTTGGTATGTAGTATGAGTCAACCTATAGTTTCTCACAAAAAATATCTCGATATTGAATATTAGGGAAGGTAAATATTGATACCCTTCATATTATAGTTTCATATACATATTTTCTATGACCCTAGATCCATTTGTATGAGAAAATTATTTCCTCAAAGGTTTGGTTGATTTATTAAGTTTTGGAAGATCCATCAGTGGAGAAAAATTGGTTTCTTCAAGGAATTTATTCTTAAGAGTAATATTTATCCAAAGTAATTCAGATATGGTTCTCTTAAATTTCCCAAACTCATCTTCATTTGGGAAAAAAGTTTTTTGATAGTGGGAATCGAGATTTCACCAAGTGGTATATTTGATGTAACCAAAATCAACCCTATTTATTTTGATGACTCGCATATAATAGGTACTATCTGAGAGTTTGGAGGATCCAAGAGGTTTTAGGTCTTCCTTTAGTTTTGGGTATACACTCCATCTTTATGTCATTGAGTGTGGACTATATCTTAAATAGAAAATTCCTCAACACGATTTTATATATTGGTTTCTTGTATAATTTTATCTACTAGACAATTTCAAATGATATATTTATATATTCATAATATACTAATGGGGTCATATATTTATAAAAATTGTAGGGATACTGGTCACATTTTAACAATTTATGAGTGTTTAAAATATAATATTCTTTATTTCTCACATTCATGGGGGTTCAGTTTGGCATACAACTCTACTAAGGCTATACCATTTCTTCCTAATAGTATCTTGTAATTTATTTTTAATTTTTGATCCTAATAGGGAACTTGATGTTCTTAAGTAATTACATCCCCAATTAAAATTATGGGTCACATAAAAGGAAGAATTGTATATGCATCCCTTTTTAAATGTCCACCAATCTAGAAAAGACCAATTTCAATTATGGTGTAAGGTATGGATATATAAATTCCCCCAGCACTAGGGCATAGAGTTGACTGATCATGTAAACATGATATTTTTAATATGTTAGGTATTTGATGAAAAATTGGGAAATGTTTGGGGTAAAAAATCTCACTATATTTTTAGCTAGTGATGCACAAAAATTGGCACTCAGTTAGCTATTACATCCTCCATTTTTATTTTTTCCATTATTCCAATCAAGGTTTGGATAAAACACACATTTCAATCCTGAGATTATTTATAATAATGGATTCAAGATGAGTTTAATTTGTATAATAGATGAGGTTCTCTTAATATCATATAATATCAGTCTAATATCTTTTTAATGTCCCACTCTTTTTAAGTATTCCATTTGAGCTCTAGGGATAGCATGAATCCACTAGATATAGTAACTAGATTATGTCGAGCAAAGGCCTAATATTTTTTCTAAATGGATAAAAATTAATTAAATCCTAATTTGATAAATTTATTAATGGATATAGAGTTTGGTAAACTGTAATACTATATGCTCACCCCATCCTATAATATGTCAATCCAGTGGGGAATCAATGGTCAAATTGTAAAATGTTTTTAACCTATTAACGCATTATTTATAATCATTCCCTCACTTCCTTACCTACTATGGATGTTGTGCAGTTGGAAGGGTATAAAATTTGATTCAATTATAGATTTCACTAATGATAGTTAAGTAGATTTCGTACTCCTAATTAAATAAGTATTACATCTTGAGATGGTGTTGTTTTTTCCATAGTTTCAGGTGTATATAGTGTTTTCATTTCTCATTAAATTTCATTGGAATTTCATAATAAATATGGATTTGGGTATGAATATATCTAATATATTTTCCTAGTATTTTTTCCATCAAAATGATTGAATAGTATCTATCTTCTGAGATACATTCCTCTACTTGATCTAATATGAGAGGTCATTTCCCAACTACCTTATCAAGGATAGAATGATTATTCATAATATCCACTATTTTATCAAATGATTGTTGATCTATGGGTTACATTAATGATGACCATTGCAATATATTTTTCTTCAGTTGAGAAGAGATATATCCACTTAGAGATGAGGTTCTTGGTGCATCTCCTATCAATATCTTAATTGCCTATGGTTATGAGGGTATTCTCATTGATATTTTAATAAGTAGGGAACCTTCTTTTTGAGGATAGATTACACATTAGGGATGATCTACATAGTGAATTCCCTGGGAGTACAACTATAGTCAAATTAATATTTTCTATTTAAGGGGTGGGAACCCATTATGGCTCAATGTTCTAATTTAGGGAGGACCTTATCAATATATTCCTTGGGAAGAACCGTTAGGGTGGATGACATGGTTTCTATTGGAATATAATTTTGGTTACAAGAATTTAATTGTTTTTTATGGGTATGACTTTATTAGTTACGAATATTCCTTTTGTGAGGACAATCTTCAAATCCCTCATCATGATAAAGGTTCCAATTATTTATTTTTATAATTCAATGGAGAGATCATTAACGAAGGATTCTATATGGATGGACTATAGAACAACAAATCATATTACCATAGGAAAGACCTCCACAACTATTTTCATTTTCTATATCTATTGATAATCCAACAAATTAATGGGCCACTATCAAGAGATATTTGAGTTCCACAATAACATTATCATTGATTATGTAATGATATGGAAATTACATCTACGACTAGTAAAAGAAAATATTTCTCATTAGTACTATTTTATTATATTTATTTTAAGGAAGTACATAAAAATACACATACAAAAAATATTACATTTCAATTAATAATATTAATTATTATTCCTTAGACAAATACAGGTATATAAAAACCAATGAATAGTGACCATGTAATGGAATAGTTGATAGGATCAAACTCTTCCACGAAGAATACAACCACCATTAAAACAATTAAAAGAAAAATAAATGTTAGGGATATTATAGACATTTTCAATGGAATTTTAAAATCCCTTGGGAATGAAATAGTAAATATAAATGTTTGGTATAGTATATATAGGATTTAATTATAAATAAGACATTATTGGTATGATTGTAACATTTATAGTGCATTCCTGATGGTACATATAAAAGTTAGTAAGTACAATATTACAAAACATGCCTTAAAAAATGCTAGAATTTATCAACAATAGGAAACAACGCAGTTAAATTTAGCCTTTTATGATCACTATTTGTTTTGTATTAATAATGTAAATATTTACCAGTTCTTTATTCTTAGCACTGATAAAGGGTATTCTTAATCAATGATTTATTTTTAGCACTAATAAAGGGTACCCTTTATAAGTGCTTCATATTTAGCACTGATAAAGATTTTTTATCAATGTTTATTTAGCGTTGATAAAGGTCCGAATAAATAAAATGAAATAATTATCGAAATTAAAAATTGAGTTTATCCAAAAATATAAATTTTTATTAATTAAATAATTATTGATAAAAATGAATAAATTTATTCTACATTATAAAAAATTAAAAATTTTATTTGTTATAAAATTAATATAAATAATCATAATAAATTAAATATGTAGATATATATCAATGTATATAAAAAAGATTAATTTATTACAAAATATTTATGCACTTTTCATTAAATAGTCATTAATTTATTGAATAATTGTTTATAATTAAAAATTTAAATGAATTAAAAATACCCATTAATTACATAGTGTAATGGACATATAATTGAATGTCGTTTGAATTTTCAACTTGACATGGATCATATGTGTGTTATATTGATTTAATATATACATAATTAATGAATTTTTATATACAACTCACACACATAATACTTATCCATGTTTTCAATATTGTTAAAGTGATCTTATTTTTAATTTTTTTAATTTCCCTCATTTTTTACATATATGCATGTAGGTAATATTTTATATTCATTAATATTGTTACAAATATATATTTTTAAAAGTATTAAATAAATATATTTATAAATGTAAATTTACTATATCTATACAATTATATAATTATAATTCGAAATAAAAAAATATTTTAGTAAAACTATTTAAATAATAATATATATTTAAATAATTATTAAATTTATATTAATTTTACTTAAGTAAAGAATATATTAACTATAAATATATATTTATTTATTTCTGAAATATATATATATATATATATATATATAATTATTTAAACATATATAATGATATAATTTTTTTTAAATATTTCTATAAAAAAAAATAAAAAAAAAATTATAATAAATATATTTTAAAAGGAATATATTTACTATATTTATATTTATAAATAATTATTAAGTATATATATGTTTACAATTTTAAATCTATAACTATAATAATAAATCATTTATTAGCACTTAAGTAATATGCACTGTTAAAATCATCTTTATCAGTGATTTCTCACGTTAATAAAGATGAGGCTTTATCAGTAAAAAATAAAGTGATCATAAAATGAAATTTTATCAGCACTCAAACTTTAGCGCTAATAAATATTCCTTTTATCATTTTTTATTACTTATGTAATGATGAAATGAGTGTTTATTAGCGCTTATTTCTATGAATTGATAAATGTGTCCATTACATTTTTTTATACCAACCATTTGTAAGCCTATACAGATATCATAACCCTTCTTCAGAAGCCACTCACAATCAGTGCTCCTCCATGGTGAATTGTGGTTCGAATCAGACCACTCGATAACCTCCATTTTCTCAAACATCACATATGACATGTAGTTTTTTATTGTAGTTAGGTTTTCTGAAGAGGGCCTCATATTTTAACTAACATAGAGAGGTAAACCTTTTGATTTACATTGTGTGTTTTTAATTTCATCTTTTATTTCTTCTTCAACAATGTAATTTTTTTTTCTGGTGCTTTTATACAATTTTTCTTTTAGATTATGAATAGAATTATTTTTTATGCTCTGTTGTTCGATTGACTATCAATGTTTTGGACTTATTAAAATGTTGTTTTGAATCAATTTTCTCCATTTTATACTATTAAATCTAAATAGAAAACCACATCCAATGGTCATATGGTAACCCTTAGATTCACTATTCAAGTGTAATTTAATCAAACCTATGAATGAAGGATTATGAACAACATAAAATGTACCTCCAGGTGGAATGATGATGAAAGTAATACTAAGACACCATGAAATAATGAAATTGTAAATGGAGTTATAACATTAGTCCCTTTAATGGGAATTGGCTTCCCATATATTAGAAATTATCCATGACAATGTGGAATGAAGATTGAATTTGGTTTATAAATTTTAAAAATAATTTCCACTTTTCTAAATGATAAGTATTAGTTATTTCGAAACTGCCTAAAATTTGATATATGTATAATCAATCATCTAAAAACTATGCATCCTTATCCTAATTGAATTTGGAAAAATGATATTTTCATATAGATACACCATCTAGGAATCCATTAGATACATCATTGGGATATTTATCAAACATTTTGACTGAAACTAAGTGTTGTGACCATCATAAGTGTAGGGCACACATATTCTTCAATTTTATATTAATCATGGGATTTATTTTCATAACGTCGATATCATGGGTTCTGGATTCACATAATATTCCACTACCAATATCAGTTTTATTCAATACACACAAATTTATCATTTGTACTATAGACTCTCAATGCATCAAATGATTCTAGAAAATGTAAACAATATGATGAAATAATGTAATTCATAACCCTGGTTGCAAGAAACAGTGTAAATTTTTTTCATTGGCATTAATTATTAACTAAGATATCTACAAAAATAATATAATCACATAATATGATATAAGAGATTTTAACAGAAGAATGTTTTTTCTTTAATTGGGTTTTGGCATATCATATATTTTTATATGACTAATTATAATGTATTATGAGATAAAAAAAATACTATTTTCATGTATGAAAATAGATAATTAAATCATGTTTATTATATCAATCAATATTTAAAAATATGATTACCGTTTATGGTGAATTTTTTTTGAATATATCATAAAATATTATAGATAATCAAGATTATCTATTTCAGTTTACAGAACACCATTTATGAGGAATGATATTGATTAAAACTATATCATGCATTGTGATATAATGTACATTATTAAATAAATTTTGAGGAAAAATATTAGTTTTATATTTATCATCAATATATAGAATAATATTATTATTAATATGATTATAATTTTTTTCTAAATGTATTATGTGAAATTGAAATTACATATAATTATTTTAAATGTAAATTATTTATTATTTAATTATAATTAGTTATTAATAGATTATAGATAAATTTAAAAATACATGTCATTGATATTAATAAATAATACTAATGTACCATTTTGAAATATATTAAATGTCTTATTATTTTGATAGTGAATATCTTATGTGTCTTTATTTATATATAGTATAATATTAATCTTTTATGAACCCAATAGGTTGTATAGGAATCAAAAATAGATGCACACTAATTTTTTGAAAAAAAAAACTAAATACAGAGTTATAGAGTTCATCATGTTTTATTGAGATCATGTAGATGGACCTTCTAAATTTATATTTTAGTGGTTATATTCTTCTTATTCAAGAAAAATTAGTATAAAAGAGTTGGAAGAACATTTGATTTGTCAAAAAATAGATCTAAGCCAGAAATATTGGGTTAAACACAGGGAAAAACTAAATATAAATATCAATAGGGATGAGAAAATGATTTATGAATCATTTTATGTGAATACCTTTGTAAAGATGAAGGAGATCACATGGAAGAAATGATAATGGAAATTTAATACAACCTTCGTGTCATTCCAAAGTTGTTTTAGGAGTTAAATAGTTTTTCCAAGAAACCATTGAAAACAAGTTGTGCTAAATACCCAAAATTGTTAGTTTTATTGAAGTTATGAAATCTGAATGCTAGTAGAGGTTGGAGGGACATATGCTTTACAAGACTACTTGGTCTTCTGAAAGATATGCTACCAAAAGAAAATGAACTACCATGCCGAAAAGATGATTCTAAATGAATGTTATGTTCAGTGGGAATGTTCTCTAAAAAATACAAGATTTTCCGAATGATTTCTTATTACTCTATAAGAACCATGAATCACTCAAAAAATTCCCTAAGTGTGCCACATATCAATATTAGAAAAACTAATCATGTCCTTTGAAATATGTATGGTATTTTTGTATAATTACATAGTTTAGAAGATTATATGGATGTCTGGAAACCATGAGACTATTAACCTGGAATGTATATACAATAATTAAATATGGGAACCTATTACATTAAAAAGATTCTCCTTGGTAGAATAAAATTTATTCCAAGTTTCCTAACTTTGGAGATGATCTATGAATCTTTCATCATGCTTTATTTACATAAGGAATAAATACTTTTGGAGTACAGAGTTGTACTCAATTCATGGCCCAATATTTTGGTAAATTATAACCTTTCAACCATTGTTATGCATGAAGAGTAAATACATTATGATGTCTCTACATATATCTATACTAAACCATCTAAGTAATGATTTTGATGTCTATTTGGATCCATTGATCGAAGATCTGAAATTGATATAAGATACATGTGTTATAATGTATGATTCTCATAGAAGTTAATAATTCACATTGAGGTCCATGTTGTAAGGAATGATAAATCACTTCCCACCTTTTGGAAGGTTTTCTATCTATATCATTAATATAATGTCGTGGTATCCCATTTTTTGAAAAACATATATACACAATTCGGTTGAACCATTCCATGATGACTGTGTATTAAGGACACTGGATCCTCGGTGACATATATAATGATCCTGGAATACAATATTTGATGGAAATATCTAACATGATAAAAAACTCTATCCAGAAGTGGTCGATAAACTATACAAAAAGGGGATAATGATTGACACTATTTTTTTAACCATTATCAAAAAAAATAAAGAATTAGGTTGGAAGAAGATATCAATTTTCAATGAATTATCATATTATAATTTTTTGTATGTCATATATTCTCCAGATTTCATTCATGAATAAAAAAATTTATTTGATATTGTTATTGGAACATTACTAAATTTTTTTATAAAAATGAATGATGGAATCAAAGCTAGGTTGGAATTGAATAAAATGTGGATAATGGAAGATTTGGAAGTAGTGAAGGTTAAAAAGAGGAATTTTCTTCCTCCAGTAGCTTACAGTTTATCTAGAGATTAAAAAAATGAAAATTTCCCTTTTCCTGACATGTTTAAAAGTTATATAAGGGTATTTGTAAAATAGAAAAAATGTCGTGTGAATGAATAATTTGATGTTAAAAGGACTAAAATCACACGATTATTGTGTTTGGATGAAATATTTAATGCTTGTTACTTTCCTTTATATTCTACATCAAAATTTACGACATACATTAACCATACTCTTCTCTTTTACAAAGTCATATTATTTGAGGTTATATACCCCGTGAAGTTTTCCATCATGAATAAAAATATTTCTATGGTATTATGTGAATTAGAGGAGTTTTTTCGACCATGATTTGTTGATATAATGGTCCACATGATGGTTCTATTGGTCAAAGAGGTTCAACTATATGGTCATGTACATTATAGATGCATATACTACATTGAACGGTATAAAAAGATTTTTAAAGGGTATTTCAACAATCAATGTCCGTCAGAATGTTGTATTGTAGAATTATATATTTTTAAAAAATCTATTTAATTATATAATGATTACTTTTAAGAAGTTGAAATCATTGGCCTCTCAAAGTCTCATCATAGTGAACACCTTATAGGTGAAGGGATTTATGGAAGATATGTTGTTAAAATTACGTTGAAAGATTGAGAGAAAGGACATATTTACATATTACATATTAGTGAAGATGTCGATCCATACATTGAAATGCAAAAAAAAACTCTTAGAGATTTTAAACCATCAAGGGATAAAATATGGATATCAAATTAAAAAATCAATAGTTTATATGGTGGTTTAGGGATAAAATTTATAATGAGTTATTTTAAAATTGAAATAAAATTTCTGAACAGCTTCAACAGACAGCCAGAAGGCTAAATGAAATTGTTATACCTTACACTTGTTTTGTAGTAAATGGTTATAAATTCTAGAAAAAATTAATTCATGACTTCAACAAATTGAAAAATAGTGGTTTTATGATTGTGGATGAATTGATTCACATATCTGGATCCAAGTCTATAAATCCAATTTATGAAAATAATTCATATTTTGACATTATTCAACATATATATGATTTGGATTATAAAACATTTCACATTTCTATTTTCAATTTCAATTGGGTTTACAAAATCTATGGAGTGAAAGATGATGGAATGAGATTTGTGAAGGTGGTTTTTATTAGTGGATGGGGAAAAGGATGTGTCTCTCATAGTTTAATCACAAAATGTGTACATGTTTTAAGTCTCTTATCCATCAAAAAAGAATTCAAAAATATTCTAGGTAGTGAAAAAAACAAATGTTCAGTCAGATTAAAATTCAATCTAAGATGACACATTCATTGGGACATCGCAATAATTTCACATTGTTCCAAATAATGAAAATGAATTTTACATTAGATGGTACCATAATGAGGGGATTTTGATTCTTGATAGAGAAACCCAATCCATGACACCTATAAAAAATAATGAGGGTATAATGATAAGGTAAAAGTGTTTTTTAATATTTTATTCTTTTCCTCATAATATTATATGTCCACTACTAAATTTACTTAATCTAAATTAATTGTTTGATTACTCATGTAGATAATTTCATCTCAACATCATGATTTTACCAATACCTTGTAAGAATAATCTATAGTAAAATAAACCATTTGAAGATATGTAAAAGTAATTTTATGATATACTTTTCCTATTTTAACCAAAAAAGTATATAATGGAAGGGGAAAAAACACAATTATGTAGTTATGATACATTATAAAAATGATACATAAGTTATTTGAGATGTGCCTGAAAAATACACACCACAACCTGATGCATGGTGTGACCGGTATGACTCTAGGTGTGTATTTTTATTTGAAATTGACAACAATTTTCGAAAATATGCCAATTGACATACTCAAAACTACAAAAACATATTCACATTATTTAAATACATTATAAAAATATCCCATATGTCATTTTTTATGTGTAATAATTAGTTAAACCTCAATTAATTACACAATGGGGTCGGTATGAGTCAATTTTCATTTTTCAATTTTAAAATGACATTTTAGTAAAAATGAAAAGTAACATACTCAAAACTAAGAAAACACCTTCATGTTGTTTTGATACTTGAGGAAAAGGTTTTATAAGTGATTTAAGACATTCATGAATCATCTCCATATCAATATGATGCAAGGTGTGATCGGTATAACTCCAAGTAAGTGATCTTATTTAAAATTGACATCAGTTTTAGTAAGACGAACAACTCACCTACTTCATATTAATAAAACACAATCATATTTTTAAATATAAAAGTACAATTATCCAAAAGTATTTTTTTGATGTGTATGAATCTGTTTCACCTCAATCCAATACAAATTGTGATTGGAATGAGTCAAAGTATGTGCTCTAATTTTAAAATCACATTTTAGTAAAAAATAAAAATAATGTTGTCAAAACTGAGAAAACACATTCAAATTTGTTCGAAATATTATAAAAACTACCCATGAGTCATTTGGGATGTGTAGTAATCAGTCACACATCAATCTGACACATTGTGTGACTAGTATGACTCAAATTGATCGATATGAGTCAAAGTTCATGTTTCAGTTTTAAAATTACATTCTAGTTAAAAAGACAAGCGACATACTCAAAACTGACAAAACACATTTAGATTGTTTTAAAACATCTGGAAAATAATCCCTATGTCATTTGGGATGTGTAGAATTCATATGTACATCAATTTTAGGCATGGTGTGAGTGGTATGACTCAAAGTTCATCTTCTTAATTAAAATTGTCATTCATTTTAGTAAAATAGACAATTATCCTTCTCAAAATTGAGAAGAAACATTTAGATAGTTTTGATACTTTAAGAAAATGAACCACATGAAATTTGTGACATAAAACATCATGCATTTTGAAACTCCCTTTTCAAATATAGGGTGGTAGGTAGAATAATTGGGTTTTTCTCTTGATCAATCATATGTTTAGATTCAATAATTGAGGATTGAATGAAATATCCTATGATATAATTTCTATCTAATGTAGATCATGATGTAATCAAAGTTGGTTGAACCACCTGATGAACCTACCCACATCAGACACCTTACTCTTAGAGCCTATGACACAATAATATTAGATAATATATCTTGGGACTTTTAGTATAAAGGTGTAGTTTTTTAGAAATTAATTGACAAATTTATTGAATCTTCATTCTTATTTAATGTTACAAACTTAAATAAAATTCAAAGCAATAGAGAATATGATAAAATAAATTTTTATACAAAGGTTATATTTTTTATATTACTATAATATACATATATATATATATATATATTTTAATTTTCATTAAAATGATTTTAAATAATAATAATAATGATTAAAAATGTTTTAAAATTATTAAATTTATTTAAAAAATATTGTATGCAATTACATGTAGTTTTTTTAGGGATAAAAATTAAATTGTATAATAAAAACATGTGGTTTTAAATAAAAAATTACATTATATTTAGAAATTAAATTTATCATATTTAGAGAAAAAATTATTAGAATGGGTGAAAATTTTGTATCCAGCATATCAAAATTATCCAATGGTGAATTTCTCATAATTTCTATTGAAAGTAAAATTTATGGATAAAATATAAAATATTATATAATATACAAAAAGTATTATGGAAACATAAATACATAAATGTGATTAAAAATTAATTTTAATTCTTCATTGTCCAAAAATATATCATTTTATCAATGTTATGTGTCTTATAAGATTTAAATCAGTTTCTATTCCTATAAATGAATTTAAAAATTCTAAAATTGAATGTATGAATTAAAACCCACATTTTGTGAAACTTTTACTTTTCCATAGTCAAAAGAATATTAAGAAAATCATTTTTATTATAATTCAATAAAATATTTTTAAATATGACTTCATAGTCTAAAACCAGAATCAATAAACATGTGTAAACCGATGGTTTATAATTTTCTAAAACATTGAATTCCAAGATCTGTATTTATAAATTATTTAACCATTCCTCCAATTTTACTATAAATACCCACAAATAACACCTCTAAATTCCACTTCAAATACATTAACCATTATTTTTTTATCATTACTCTTCCCATTGAGTACCTCCAATGTGTCCTTATGGTCTTATGGTTCCATCCTCAGGTTCTAGGAATAATATTATCATGGTAAGGGAATTCTGTTACTAAATACTCCTTTACTTTCAAGTACATTCCTTTTTGTAATCACTTATTACATTATTGTGATTCATGCATGTAATTGATTCTATGTTTAAAAAGTATTTTCCATTAATGAAATACTTCCTTACACTATCATTAATTCTAATTCAATCATATTGTCTTCATACCCATTATTTTTACGAAATTATTCAATTAAGTATACTTAATATCCATCCAATATCATTACATTGTGAATACCCAACCCATTTATCAATTCATGGTTATTCACCAAGATGTAACTATGATTCAATGATTGGGAAATTCTAAATATAATATATTCATTCCTTTCCTCTGGATTAGATATCATGTACTACTCATTTCGTTAAGAATTTTCGAATTTAATGACTTTTATGTGAAACTCGTTCATTATTAACAATGGGTTATTAATGAACAATCTTCTTATTATCAATTTGGTATACCTGATTTAAGGTATATAAAGGGTGTATCTAGATAGAAAACCATTACATATAGTAAATAATTAATTTTTACAGATATCATGTTCTATAATACATTGTTAAATAACCTTGGAAATTTGGTTTTTTGAAACCTTGGGGATATAATTATGAATGTTTCATTTTAAATTATATGTATTCATATATTCCTTTTTAAATTTAAAAGAAACTAAACCTCAAAATTTCTTCTCTATTATTAATTGTTGTACTATGTAAGGACTGTTTTATATATTAAAAATATAGAGTGAAATATTTTCTATCAATGGAATGTTTTGTTATTTGTGGAAATTAGGATTTGAAAATATCATTAGGAACATCAGGGATATGTCTATATACAAGAAAACATTCTAAAAAAATAATGTATGAAGATAGTGGTTTATAAGCATTGAAATGCCTATTTTAATACTATAATTGGATATGGATCTAACATAGTTACAACTAAGGGTAATAACCCTGAAATGGATAATTTGGGTATTAACTTAATCATTACCTAGTACATGACAAATAGGCCTTTGTTCACACCATTAGACACTCCTAGATGATACTTTTTAGTCAATAACATAGTTTTTATTATCTATTATGAAGGATATACAGAAAAATAATCTTTTATTAAAAGATATTATTGAATAGTTTACTTGAAGCATTTGTTATATATATATATATATATATTGGTTACTTAAAATCATTGGAGTTACAAGATTAAAATAAGTGACTTACTTCTCACGAAGGCGTTATTCTTTAAGAAGAATTGAATTAAATAGGAGGAATCCTGAAAATGATGAGTGCAATGGGTGATCCACTAAAAAACATACTAAAATAGTGCATGATGGAATGAAAAAAACATCAGCATAGTGAATAAACTATCTCAAGTTAGAAATAATTAACTGAATCTAATTATGTTTCCATATTCTCCTTGGAGGGACAGAATTATTATTGAGTGCTTTATGCATCAACCACAACCTTCTTTAAGTGGATCTATCAAACCATTAATTATAGAACAACATAATACCCCTCTAGAAAACATATTTTCTATACTACATTATTTAGAGAAAAAAAAAATATTCAGGGTATTTTTCTACTTTTAAATAGAATCTAATTAGTGGATGGCACAAATTAATAACATGATTCCTATTGGGGTAATTAATTATTAGGAATTTGAAGTATTTCTAATAAAAATTTTCAGTAATTATTTTACCTATTCGATGAAAACAAAGGAGGATAATTAATTCTTAGAGATTAAGTGTAAGAAAAATGATTTTGTAGGGATATAATAAACAGAAATTACAAGACCTTCTCAATACAAATCTATCTATTATATGTATATTAAGTGAAATATTGATAAATTTTTATAGAGTAATAAGATTCTATCTATAGAGGAATCTATAAAATCATGACAATGTGGGCTGTGATGAGATATTTTATAGTGATATCAAGGTTGAAATAGTTTATATAGAGATACAATGATCTCATTGGCTGAATTAAAAACAAAAGGTAAATGGGTCCAAACTCATGGAATAATTTTTATAATGTATGATGTTTAAATAAGGAGATCCAACCCATGTATAGAAAAATTGGGGAAGAAAAATTAAGGTAACTACAAACAATGAAGTTGAAATTGATACACATGTAAAAGATATGTCCACATAGATTAGTAATGTTATGGTGACATGAATCTTCAACATATGAACACAAATGAAAAGGGGGAGATGGTGAAACAAAATCCTGAAGTACAACACTGCTAGGGATGAAAACATGGAAATATTTTAAACTAATTTCTACATAAGAAGACAATGGAGTGTAACCACTATTAACTTTAGTATAGTCCAAGGGATAAAGGACATGAATTCACAATCACAGTGGAAGAATAAAGGGTACAAATGATTTTGTGGTAGGTAAACATAATGTGATCTCCAAAATATTAACTAAATATTTTGACTCGGGTTCTATGAATTAATTTATTTCATACATGTTGCTAAATAATTTAGAAAAAAAACCAAAACTAGTAGAAGTATATTTATCGGTTAAGACCACTGAAGGGATTATCTAAGAATAAAATTTGTATAGAAACTCTAGTATAATATTTTTTTTAATACGATCTCACTCCAAATATAGTAGTAATTTCCATGGGGGAATTAAACAATCTTATAGGGAAGGATTGGATCTCAATGTATAATTCTGAGATCAATTATGGAAGTGAGGAATTTTTTATAGTCATGACAAAAAAAGTAGATTTATTTTCAAAGAAGGGATATTCCAGCTTGATCTTCTCCTAGAAGAATCTTCTATAGAATTACATATGGATATGATTTGTGAAGTGGGAGAATAAAGTGAATATATGATGATAGAAAAGTACAAAACTATTTGGGATATACATTGTTATATTTCCTCATGAGTTTTCAAGAACACCCCTATGAAGAGAGGTTGATGTATCCAATGAAATCATACCTATATCCCAGGAAATATCAACGAACCTGTAGATAATGTTATATTTGGAGTTAGAGGAATTAATGAAAAAACTGGAAGACCTCTTGGAAAATGTTATTATTCAATGATGCATGTCTACCTAAAAGAATCTATTCTTTTTTTGAAAAGGAAATATAGATCAATTTAGTGAATAATTGACTACATAGTGATTCATGGGATCATAGTAATGATAAAATACCCTCTTCTGAAGATTAATGATTAACTCGACCAACATTAGGGGTCGGAGTTATTCTCAATGATGAAATATTGATCTGGTATCATCAATTACGGGTTAAAAAAGAAGATAGTATAATGGATTCTAGATATGATATAAATATATAAATATAAATATATATATATATTATTGATACATTCCTATCAGATATATTCACTATTAATTTAATAATTTATTTTGAGATTTTTGGTTTTTATCATAAATTGTAACACAATTCTAAGAATAAGAGATGTTATAAATTGATTAATTTCAGACATTACACGTTATGAAATAAGTTTGTAATGTGGACTCTACAATCATTTGACCCCACTAATCGGATGGATATATCATGAAATTGGTATAATATGTGAATCCTTTAAAGTAATATAAAAAAAATTGTACCCATAACATTATGTGAATGTTTTGAATTATCAAACCATAGATGATTCATGAAATGAAATCCAATAGACACCATACAACTACAGGATTTTTTGGACCTGTGTTCCTGATGAGAATTACCATTACACATCATGAATTTTTTAAGGAATAAGTCATTTTAAGAAATATTAGTACATGAAATCATTACATGTTGTGAGATATTCGAGACTAAATATATTCCAGTATAGGTGTTGAAAAAAGTATGGTTTTATTTTTTTTCTTTATTCAATACATTCTCCCTTGCATCATTCTACGCCAACATTTTTTTCTCCTCATTCTTTTGATTTGATATTAATTTTACTGCTACACATTAATCCATGAATTGTGTATTTTTTTGCAAAAACTATTCAATTCCTATAGCAGCATCAAACCCCAATTATTGTGTTCCATTTATTTTTCCATCAATCAAGTATGTGTTTGATTGATTTTAAATTTATTTAATCGTGTATTTTTTCAATTTGGAAGTGTTAAATTATTATGTTGATCATGGTTCTAGTTTTTTTGTCTAATATCATTGTTATCATGACCAGCTCTTCCTCTCGGGGTTAGTGGTCAAGAGTAGGGGTTATTTTAACGTTTTGAAATCCTTAATTAAAAACATGGGTAACCCTAAGGATAGTAGTTGTTTTAATAATAATTACTAATAATATTTTATTGCAAAACCCTGGTCTAGGGAACTGCAGTAAAATTACCTTAACCTAGTTGGATTTTAGTATGCTAGGAACAATAGCCTATGAAACTTTCTTCTTTTAAAGATAAGCCTTACGCACCTAGGTTATTGACTACCTCTACACCATAGGGTAGTTTCTAGCATGGTAAAATCAAAATGGTTTGACAAAAACCAATTTGTGACATTCGCACTAATTTTATCCTATTCCATAGAAATATCCAAAGATAGATTTAGGAATTCCCTTTTCATAAGACTCAAAAATTTAGGCTTTTTACTGACTAATTATCCTTTCATATTTATGAGATTGATGAATATAGACTTTAAAGATTACCTTGATAAATTTTATGTGGTGTTTATTTAGTATTTTAAAATTTATTCCAAAAAACATGAGGTGAATGTGAATCGTCTAAGGGTCATATTACAAACTCTCAGGAAGGATAATCTTTTTGTTAAATTTAATAAATACGAGTTCTTCTTGAAAAAATATCATTCTTGGGGAATATAATGACCAGCAAAGGAATTCCATTTGATCCAGAAAAGACAAATGTCGTATAAGAGTGTCCACATACAATAAATGAAACTAAGAATTATAGATTCCTTGTTCTATAATGATAAAATATAAGGTTTCCATGAAAAATTCATGTCCTTCTTGTCTACTAACCAACATAACTAAAAAATGTGTTAGATTTTTCTAAGAAAGGATTGTGAATATACTTTCTAATAACTGAAGAAAAGGTTGGTTAGTGATCCTATGTAAAAATTACCATATTTTGGAGAAGAGAGTTTCACCTATGGTGGTTCATTAAAAAGGTATTGGATTTTTCCTCAAGAAAAATAACTAGGTGACCACCAATCCATCTTGATAGTTAAAGCCTCGTGAGTAGAATTTGCTTGCATGTGACTTGGTGATAACTACTATATTTTTTTTTCATTAATGATTTAGAGATAAGGTTTCAGAGGAAAAATCCTATATATACACAGAAAACCAATGTTGGAAGTATATATTCATACAAATCGAATTGAACATGCGATAAAGTTGATGGATGGAACTTCTTAAAGATAGTGATTAACCAATTCATTATCACCCCAAAACATAAAAGAAGTTAATAGATGAAATTAGTATTAAAGATCATAATGTTCTTGTAATGATGAGGATTTATGTATATCAATTGATCAAGGCCCTAGTGAGGCTTGATATTAGAATTATACAGGAAGTGAAATAATTAATTGTATCCTAAATAATTTCTCAAACATAAATACTTGAGAAGGTCCAGAAATATCAAAGTTGTGATCCATTTTGGAAATAGAAGATAGAGGATATGTTAAAATAGATGACTCCTAAATTCAATACTGGTCAAGAAGGTGTACATCAATTTGTTGCAACTCTATGTTTCCCATCTATATCAGGGATATTGGAGAAACTTGGGGTTGAATTTAATAGCTATACATTATCAATAAATACCAAATGAAATTAATTCTATAAGAACCTTACTGATCATTATTGATGGGTTAATATGAAAAGGGATATTTTCAATTATACTGCAAGTGGTCTGGTGTGTCAACAAGTGAAGGTATACTGAAAACTTATTGATGGGGTATTACAACAACTACCCATACATTTTTAAATATGGGAAAATATCACTATGGACTTTTCCATTGACCTTTATATGACATCCATGGGAAATAACTCTCTATGGGTTATTATTGAGAGGTTTAAGAAGTATTACTATTTTCTTTACATAATAGAGTATTTATCACAAAGGAATCTAACTTTACTCTATATTCAATAATTATTGTGGCTACATAGAGTAATGTTGTTAATTTTATTATCAGTATGAAATATTTACCTCTATATTTTGTAGTATCCCCATGATAACTATGAATATAGAACTAAACCTGAGCATATCTTATCATACTAAAACTCATAGCTAGTCTGAAATGGAAATTAAAATATTGGAATATATTCTATTTGATATCTTACTTGATTTTCAAGGTATTTAAAATAAATATATTCTACTTGTTTAATTTTAAAATAGTTGAAATTTCTTATTGAGTATTCAAATTGAATATTTTGAATCACTTTATAGAAAAAGGTGGTGAATTATAAAATTTTTAGATAAGGTTGGGGAATTAATACTATTAAGATTATACATTATTAAGGAAAATATAGAAAATATATAGTAGATTTAATAACACCTCAAGGTGGATTGGAATTGACAAAAAATTTACATAAAAATGGTAGAAAGATATAAAATCTCAGGTGGAGGATAATACATTTCTCAAAATACAAACATGGAAATGAGTTATGTTATTTTTAAAGAATTGGAAATTGATTCCAAGGTATATTACACCATTTGATATTCTAAATAACCTTGCAGTAAATTCTTATCGATTAGAAATAATAGCTATTTTATTGAATTCCCAAGACATCTTCCATGTGAATCTACTCAAAAATATTATGTATCGCCCAAAATATGTGCTAGATTTTAATGGAGTGAAAATGGAGCATGACTTATTATATAAAGATAAACCAATCTAGATTCTTGAAAGAGGGTAAAAAGTGTTGAGGAACATGAACAAAAAACCTGGGAATGCCCTATAGATAAATCAAAACATTGAAGAAGTTATAAGGGAATTTAGAGAAGTGATGAAATTGAAATATACCCATATATTTTGAAATATAAAACAAATTTAAAGGGTGAAATTTCTTAATGGGGGATAATTTTATGACTTTATTATTCTACATATTATTAATAAAAGATTTTTTTTCATAATTTCTATATTTTTATATTCCACAATATAAGTACATAAAAGGATATTATTAAAAATACTCACTGGGAAATAATACCAATTAATACAACAAATAATATTACAATGATATAAAAATAAATGAATATAGTCCATCCAATGGTATATTCCATAGGATTTAACTCTACCATGATGATTTGAGTTCCCATGAGAACAATTAAATGACAATGTATTTTTTAGAATATAATAGACAATATTAATAAAATTATAATGCCTTTTGGGGAATGAAGTAGTATATTTAGAAGTTTAGTGGTATATATATATATGATATGTAAATAGAAATTAGACCCATAGTATATTTCCTTAATAGTATTATAACAAGTTTATTTGTTAATATAATTCATGGTCTATTGGATCATTGGGAATTATGACCATTGGTATTGTTTCCTTTATAAAGACACTATTAGGGTTATTTTATATCAAGGGTCATGATATGTGATAATTGAATGAAAAATTAAAAATGATGGAACCATCTAATATAATCATTCCTTAAAAAACACATTTTTCCACTATAGGGATAGAGGTAGCATCATTGGGGTTTTCTCTCAAACAAGACAAACCAGAGATTCAATAAGTGGGGCTCAAATGAAATCTACTATGAGATAACTAAAAGTACTGGACAACACAAATTGATATATGTTGGACAAACCACATAAAAAATGTCCACCATCGACCACCCTAACCTTAGAGCCTATAACTATGCAATATATCATTTTTATCTTTTTCTTAGTATTATTAGAGTGTAATTATTTTAGAATTTAATTGACAATATTATTGATTCAACATTATTATTTAATGTTTCACCCTAATATAAAATTAATATTCTTATAGAATATGATAAAATATATATTTAAACAAATACATTGTGGTTGTATCTTTTAGGAAATATATATATATATATATATATATAATTTTAATTTAAATTCATTTTAAAAAATTAGAAAGTGGTTTAAAAGGGATGAAATCAACAACATTTATTTATAAAATATTTTTATGTAATCATATAAAGTGTTTCTAGGGGATACAAATTTGATTCCATAATAAAAACTATTGTTTTTTAAAATATAATCATTTTATATATACATACTAAATTCCTCATGAATATAAATTTTTCTAATGAAATAGTTGATGTTTCTGAAACAAGCATCTCAAAATTAGCCAACTTTGAATTTTTCATAATTTTCTAAAAAACCGAATGTTTTAGGAAAATATAAAATACAGTAGAATAGACCATAAGTATTATGCTATCATAAGTACATAAAATTTGAGTAATAATTAAGTAAAAAAATTTATCAGAAAAAAATAGATTATTATTTTCATATTATGTATTTTATTATATTTAAATAAATTTTCCATCCTATTAAAGACATTCAAATGTATAAAATAGAAATTTAGATTTTAAAAACTATATTTTATTGTAATATTTATTTTCAATGGCTAAATTAATATATGTAAAAGGGATCTTGGTTCTAATGAACTAAAATATTCTAAAAAATTACATAAATTTCTATAACCATAACAAAAGGTCATGGGTAAGCGAGTGGTTTTTTTTTCAGAACTTACAACTCCAGGACCTGTATTTAGAAATTATTAAAAAAATTATCCTATTTTATTATAAATACACACCAATAAAAACATTAATTTCAACAAAAAATCTTTTATATATTAATTTTTGTTCTCTTTTCCTCCCAAAATGTCCCCAAAAGGTGTATTTAAGGTCTTAAGGTTTCATCCTCAAGATCTAGGAAGTTAATCTATAAGGAAGTGGAATTATCATCCTCTTTTCTCTATTACTTTCAAGTACTTCCTTTATAGTAATGTCTTTCCACCTTATTTTTATTTATGAATTTAATTGATTCCATTGATATTAGAATTTTGTTATATTAGTCAGATAATTTCCCACCCTCCCAGTAAAACTATTCATTAATCCTTTTTTCAAATATGTTATGCTTAAAAAACATTCCTTTATTTTTCTTTCATCTCCACAAGAAATCATTATGGTGTAAATACCCAAGTAATTTATCAATTCATGGGTATTCCCCATGTTGTATCTATGATTTATTAAATTGTAGAATTCTATATATGATACCTATATTACATTATCATAGGTTGAAAATGATTTAATTATCATGTATTTAAAACATATAAATTTAATTACTTTTACATGACACTCTAAAATTATGTCCCACATGTTATTAATGAATTTTTTTCTTATGAACTATGTGGAACTCATAAATTTAGAATTATTAAGGGTCTGATTTGATAGTGATCAAGTGAACTAGGTAAATAATAAACTCTAGATGTGACATGTTTAATGATACCATGTTAAATAACCATAGTAATTATGATTAATGACACCTTAGAGATAAAACATGGTGATATGTTTGTGATGGTTACATTTTGATTTTATATCATCATTTCCATGTTATGATTTATGATCATTGCATTATGACATTTGTCCTTCTATTATGATCATTCCCTATTAATATCCTTCATGATCACATGATAAATATTGCTTTTATTATTCCCTTACAATTATTTATTATCACCCCTTTATTTTAATGAATGTCCGTATGATATAAGATATAGTAAAAGTAACATAGGATTAATTACAAAAAAATACATTATAGTGTATTATAATAAAATTTATGTTTTCATGTATTATATTCCAAATTAACAATTAAATAATCCTTAAATAGTCCCTTATGTTAGTAAATGTTGTACTTTATAATGAATTTATTATGTATAAAAAAAGTGGTGTGTCATAGATTAGGTTAGGTATATGATCCTACTCTTGGTTCATATATTTCCTTCAAAGGAATTTATTTTTACATACTCGCCATCGATAATATGAGGTCACTCATTATTCCTAGTGGCCCATAATTGTGGTATCCCTCCTATGTTACTCCACAATTGTCATAATAATATGCAAAAAACATCATGATACATGGTTAGAAAATGATTGTACCAATTTATCATTTCCAGAATATAAGAAAGATTTTCTTTATAATATTTTTAAATATGATACTACATTTGGGTTTCAATAATGATATGATGACAGCCTTCTATATGAATGGCCCAAACATAATCTATAGTATCAATAAGAGGGGAAGTGGTGAATCATTCATGTATTTTTCTATTATGTTTACATTCTAATAAAACAACATTTTCCCCAACTAAATATTTATAAATTTTTAAAACAAATCAAAATCAAAACCACAAGAATATAATAATGTAAAAGATTCATTATTCAACCAGAGTATCTAGTCCTTTTAATGGCCTTGAAATAGTCTCTCACCAAAAAAACCAAAATAAAATACTACTTTTACCTGGTTACAAAAATAATTGAATATACAATTAATTTAATTTCACAATAATCATAAAATAGTAAATGTGCTTACTAGTAAAAAATATATAAAGAATATTTTTGTAATAACTTCAGAAATCATTACTAACAGTCTCAAAATGTTGTAACTATGCTACTTTCACTTCTTCACTTTTCACTTATTATGAAAACTCCTTAACCATCGTACCTAGAAGTAGGTAATAAATCCATCATTAATATTGTTATATATTCGAAAAGTTCATCCAAATTTTTTTTCTGGAATAGTTTTCCAGAAAGATCATGTAGTTTCTTTGGAAAGAACTTACAACTTTATTATTCACAGTCCATCTGATTCAACCTTAAAAAAAACTTTTGAAACCTACATAAATTAATTTATTCCTGAATATCCATCCATTGGGTTTATTTGGAAATTTCATTTGGATCCTCCTCAAATAATAACTCCTCTGATATAAAGAAACATCTCCTCTAACCAAGAAAATCTATGGTGGGAAACTTTCTACTGAAAATCTATCTTTCAGATGATATCATATTTTCATTGTCAGAAACCAATTCTTCATCACTTCCACATTTTAATGGGATAATAGTATGAAAAAAAATATATTACTTTCATAAAATTTATTAATGTATAACACATAGAAAATTAAGGATTTCAATTTTAACATCCCTCTCAACAAAAACATTATATAAAAATCTCTCGCAAAGAAATTGTCGAACTCTTCTCAATGCTTCTTCAGTATTATGAAATAATATCACAAAATAAAACATTAAAAAACATCAATATACATCTATAAAACATGGATATAATCACGAATTATCCATCAATGAAATTTTTATTATTGAATGAAAGTAACAACATCATCAATTTTGTTGACTTTTCATAAATTTTTTAAAGAGAATCAAACCATCAATAATATTAAACCAAAGAAATTTTATCTATAAAGAAACCTCATAATAATTCTTTGTTCACATGATAATTTCAATCTAAAAAAAATCCCCAACTAATTTTTCCCATAAAACAATCGAAAGAATGTCTCAGAATTATTTTTAAGACAATTACACTATCTAATGGATTAAATTAAAAAATATATATTGACCAACTTATGTACAATGATCAGTACACCAAAAAAAATTTTTGGTCATCCTATAAAAAACATCACAACTTAAAAAATACGTTTTTTATTGATATTGAAAAAAAAAATCCTATTGGACTTCTCCCGGAGACTTCATATGATTTGAGTTCAACTAATTTTGAATTCATTTGAATCTGTTATTAAGCATATTTTATCTATCTGAATGACTTGAAAAATATCTACCAACGAATCTTTAACTTTTCAACATAAAATCTATTCAATATTTGGAGACTTAATAAACATCATAAATATATTTCCTTAGTAAAAAAATTGTATGGTTGATTATTTATTGATTTATTTTTCAAAACTTCTTATAAGATACATTGTATATACAATTGTTTTTATCCCATTTCACCATAAAACACATTAAACCTCCAAAATATTACAAAAATATCCATGTAAATGGTTTCTCCCATAAAATATTTTATCTCCACTATTTTATGTGACAACATACATTCTCTTCTCATATCTTACAAAATACTTCTCTTTTAACTCTAGATAGTAACATGATATTTTTAGTACTTGTGAATATTAGAAAATAAGAACAGAAAGACAAAACCATATTTTCTTAATTGTATATTATATCTGATTAACCGTTATAAAATTTAGAACATAGACAACACATAAAAAAACCATCCATTATTCTTAGCGATAGAAATTTTTTCTGATAGAATCAAGTTAGGAGACCGTCATCTGATCTTATTGATAAGATTATACCTCCATAAAATTACATTTTTTAAATAACATTCTAGTATGAATAGATTATTTTAGACATATAAATATATCCATTTTCAAAAAAAACATAAACAACTACTTGATCCAACATTTTCCCAAAAATATTCCCCGTGGATTTTGTTTTCAACCAAGAATCCTATATCACTTAAACATTATACCTTATGATACGAATTAATTATCCAACAATTCTAATCATATTTGGGAAAACATCATTGATTATAAATTCCATTTTTTCCATATGTTTCAACTTAATGACCTTCTTCATAGACATTTTTTGAAAATCATTTTCATTAAACATTGAACATTAGCAACATTTTCACGATGTTTATTAAAAAAATTCCCCTGAAACATTGAACAACCATAAATGTTCCACAATGTTCTTTCAATAAAAGTGTTTCATTTATCAATTTCATCATTCTATAAAAATAGTTTAATTATTATAAAACCATAATATACACCTTTCAGAAACTCCCCTAAGATATCTACATTACATTAACGGTTTAAGAACATATCAATGGATACATTAATGTTAAATAAATTTTCTCCACTAGAAAAAATTATCCAAATAAAACATGATATATGGGATGGGGACCACATGATTCAGACTTTATGATTGGGATGTATTACACCCATATTAATTATAAACATAAAAAAGTTTCCCTTGGAAGTGATGTATTGAATATTTCATCAACCTGTTCCATTGTATGAACATATTACACCTTTAGTTAATTATTTTCCATATACACTTTGATAAAGTAATATTATCTTTTAGTATGATTTGAATAATATTTATTTATAGGATTTATAGGGAGATTTATAGCACTTCGAATATCACAAAACAAAAGAAAGTGTATATTAACATAAACTGAAAAATCATCGAACTAATTAATCATTCAAATAATTTGTGTTGCATCTCGAGTGTTGACTACATACTGAGCATCATTTGGGCTAAGAGTTATATAATGTTTTTCTTTGTATTACAACTGATCTAACTTTACCCCCCTAAAAAACTACACTATATGTGGATATTCTATCATCATCATTTTCTACCCAATCAACATCTTCATACCCATAAAAATCAATATTTCCAGAGCTATATTATTTTATACCAAAATCAGTTTTTCCTTTGATATATAAGAGAATTATTTTTTCCTTACTAGATATGATATCCTTTGAAATCACATTGAAATATTTCAAAAAAGTAAAAATATAAAAAATATATAGATTCAAATTCCTCATAAATAAAAAAACTTCAATCCAACTTCTGAATCTCCATATTATCATCTTACTTCCCTTTTCCATCTTCTAAAAAATGGTTCCCACAGAAATTCGTGTGGAAGCATGTTTTCAATCTTCCATGATAAAATTCCACAGATGATCTATTTCATAAATATCTTGAGATAACAAAATAAATTTCATCCTTTCGTAAATTTTTAATCCAAGAATTTATTTCATTTCTATAGGAATGGATATATTAAATTACTTATTTATCTCATTAGTAAACGTATCACATGTTTCTTCATCATTTTCATAAAAATAATATTTTCAACAAAAAAATTCGCATTGATTGAAACCTGAATACTATATTTTGTGTATATCTCACTATTAACTCTTCCTTTCATGATTTATAGCTTCTTAAGAATGTATCCAGTTTGGAATACCAATCTATCAAATATTGTTTTGACCAATATAAATTCTTCTTCAATTTACACACATAACATTCATTTTTCCTATTCAAAAATCCAAAAATTCATTATCTATAAACTTCTTTATCGAGCTCACTATTAATAAAAGGTGACATTTTATCCATATATTACATTTTATAATCTCATTGTGAATTTATTATAAGATATATTCTAATATATTTTAATCTCTCCCCTATAGAAACGTTCTTGTAGAAATTAATGCCTCTAATTTTTGAGTAACCCTTATAAAATAGCCATTCTTTGTTTCATATCAATTGACCATATTTATTTAACTATTTCTGAAAAACCCACTTTATACCGATAACAATATTACTGTTTGGTCAGGGCATACGTTCCAAAGTATAATTATTCTTAATTTAACCTATCTCTTTATTTATAAGATAATTCCAATATTGATTCTAAAAGGATTCATTGAAATCTTTTAGATCAATGTTTGACTATAAGGATATATGTCGCACTATCCTTTATGTTCTTATGTTTTGAACCTATTATTGATGATAAAAATTTATTTTTTAAACTTACCCTTTCTTTCTCATCTAAGGATTAGACATGAAAAAATATTTCTCATCACATGAGATAAATGATTCTGAATATTCATCTTGTACAATATAAACATATTCATTATTATTGTTTTGAACTTTTCTATGTTCCTCAAATGCAACCACCTCATCTACCAAATCTTCTACAACTTTTTTAATTAAAAAATATTCTTATCATATTTCTAAATAACTTATATATATATATAATAAAATATATTTTCATTTCCTTATCAAAGAATCTATAGCCTCTTCCATTATGAGTGTATCCACGAAATATTCTTCCAACAACTCTCTAATCAAAATATCCAAGATTTCCACCCATGAATTTTATAATGCATGGACATTCAAAAAACGTTACACATATCAAACATAGTGTTTAATTATAAATTTTTTTTTGTAAGAAGACATCTTATATTTCATCTTCACTAATAACCTAATTCCAGAAATAATGAGAAGTTTTATGTTTAATCCACATTTTTCGCTCCACTCCCACCAAAAATTTATTTCTTCTTCTAGAAACACTTTTTGTGTCTGTTATTTACGATTCACTAAAATCCAAATGAATTCAAGGTATTTAAATATAATCTATGAAATCACCGTTTTTATATTTTCCATTATTATATATTGAAAACTTATTCATATAATATCCACATTATTTATCATATTTTCACCAAAATATCATATTCCTTTTCAATGAATTTGATTTATTTTTTAAAAAAATTACATATAATGTGATTAAAATCATAATTGAAACAAATAAATCACTTATCTATGTATATTCATTTTTTACTCATTTACTCATCTATATTAAAGGGAATCATGTACACTTTATGAGTCGAATGAATATAAACATTCTTATAAACCATGTTTTCCTAATTCCGTTCATGGAACAAGGAACAAAACAAATTATTCTTCATGTAATATCAAGAATGTCATAGATACTATCTCTTATTGGTTGCATTATCATTTTCTTCTAACACATTTTTCTCATCCTTTTATTCCATAGAAAATTTTTTATATCATGATAATATAGCATTAACATTCTACACAACCAACTTGAAATATATTTACCATGGTTCATAATCCTTTCATTAAAACATTATTACCTACAAAATTGGTATATATTTTCACACCCCTGCTATTTTATTTTTATCCTTAATAGAATCACATGTACTATAGAAAATTGTTTCAACTTTTGTAACCATAAAACTTACGGTTTTTCAATTCCACCTATTTTATTTACATACATACTTTTCAAAACATTATTATTATTATGAACAATTAATCGTCCTTTTAAATATTTGAGAATAAATTTTTATGATCCATTAATATTTTTCAAAATTTAAGACATTCACCAAATTCTGTAACTGAGTTTTGTAATTTTGAAATTTCTTTTCTCAAATTTTGTATGTTTTTCTGGTATGTTATAATTGTTTCTTCTTTACCATAAGGTTTATAAAAATCTCAATATTGATAATTTTATCTTACTCAAGTTATTTCATTAGAACATTAATCTCATTAATAAGCATGGATTTCTATTCAAGAATAAATTCTAGATTGTTCGATGATAGATTATGTTTCCTCAACATTATATTCTTGATTTCAAGTATAAAAATATTTAGATTATATTCTTTCAACTTCTTTTTCAATATAAACTCCATCTAAGTCACCTCTTCTTCAGAACTATATCTTCCATCATTGGTGAACATTTCACGAATCACAATTTCAATAGAATTATTTTTAACAACTTTATATCAATGTTTTTATCTTTCTCTTCACTGTTGTCATCTTCTTCATCTTTAGGAAAGAATATTATCTATTTTTGAAATTAGAAAATGTTTTATAATTTCACATGAAATTGGATTTAAATATTACTATATTCTTCTTAAAAGATCTTATATATTTTCTATCACGGTAATCACTTTATTTATCCTCCATTTATAAGGGAAATTTTCCAAATCGTGACAAATATCTCGGCAGAAAAATCATTTTAGAGGTTATCTAACATTTTTACTTTTATATTCCCCTTTTAATATTTCTATTAAAAATTACCTAACTTTTGTAAAATAAATTACAAACCACATCTTTATATTTACAGTCTCTAACTATCTCAACTTTTATATCTTCCATAGATTTTACTTGATTAACAAATTTGAAGTAAATTTCATGATCTTACTATTATTAGATCTTCATTAAACTTTCTATTCTCTAATCATAATTAATTATAGTGTAATGTAAATCATTCAAATATAGATTTTTAGGATATCAATATTATAATGATAAAAATTACACATCAAATTTATTAGGAATGATTCATAATATCTTTTATATAGAAAATGAATCTTAAAACTACCCACCAAGACATATTATGGTGCTCATAATGTCATACTTCTTTGTAGTTAAATATTTAACATATTCATAATCTCTCATTTTTCATACTTCACCCTCAAAATTTGTAACTTTTGTTTCTTAAAATAAGTATTTCCTTAATAGATTTTTTTAAAATTCACCCAATTTTCATTATATGTTCAATTTACCCTTACTATATGAAAAAAACTTTTTCTGTGAGAGGATAATATATCATTTCTGTCACACCCATCACTCTTTTATTTTATATTATTAGTATAAATAAGGGTATTATATTGAATATGAGGATGGAAACTATCAAATGATGATATAGAAACTTCATAACCAATAGACATATGATATGTCAACATTTAATCTTAAAAAATATAATAGATATCTCTAATAAATATTATAATCATTTATCTTTTCATAAAATTCTGAATATCCAGCACAAATTTTAGTTTCATCTATCTTTTTAAAATTTTTAATAAAGGGGACCTTCAATGTGATACTAATTGAGTGGCCCAATAAGAACCTATGATATCAATGATATGGGGATTAGGTTAATCAGTGATGTATTTTATTTTATGTATTCATTCTTACAAATCAATAGTCACCACCTATTAATGATTTATAAATTGTTTGAAGATAAAAACCCATATGCACAAACATAAGAACATAAGAATTTACAAGGGTCACAAATCAACATGATTAGTTATTCCATGGTATTGTTTTGAAATAATCCAATACCACAAAATATTATAAGAAATAATCATTTCATGTTGAAGTAAAAAATAAGGTAACATCCTTACAATTTATTTCACTATAATAAAGAAATTATTCATGTTATTCCTAGAACAAAATATTTGACTAATACTTTTATAACAACCTTAGAAACCTTACTAAACAAGCTCATTATTTTTTCACTATACTACTTTCACTTCATCTCTTTTCAACTTCTTTTAAAAACTTATTGTTCACATTCTTACCCATAAATATAGAAGAACGTATTCTCTATGATGTATATCCATATAGATTGTTCATCTTAAATGTATTTCTTATAAAAAAATACAGAATGTTCACCTAGTTCCTTATGAAATATTATGAAACATTTTTAAACCAAATTATTCAAATTACACCCAATACAAGACATTGAAAACCTTCTAATGATAAGTTTGACATATAAAAATATCTGATTGATCCATCTGTTAACTTCTCCTATTGTCTCCTCAAGTCACACCTCCTCTTATTAAAAGAAGATTCTCCCTCAAACAATACATTCTTTTTTTCTAACTTCCTCCTAAAAACATGGATTAAGTAGTTCATCTTGTATATCTTTATGAAACCAATTCTTCCGTACTTTTACATTTTTATGCATGGATATTAGGCCCATATACATTTTACTTTCATCCTATTTATAGACGCGTGACTTGAGAGAATTATGGATTCAAATTTTATTGTCCCACTACATAACAACATGAAATTTCCAACTAAAAATCATTAAACTCTTCTCAATGATTCCAATGTATTCTTGGATCTTCCTTACAAATAAAACATTCACAAACATCAACATGCTCTATTTAAACATGGATATAATAATGAATCTTTTTTCCATGATATTTGTTAATTAAAACTAATATTAAAAAATCATCCCTTTTTCCTTTTATAAAAATATTGATAATACCATTGAATGAGAATGAATATTAAACCATTAAAAAATTTATTGGCAAGACACATTTTAATAATTTTTACATTCACTGAGAATCTATGTCTAATAAAAAACATAATCTAATTTTTTCCTATATAGACTTAATAAGAACTTCATGGAAGTCTTTCATAAAAATCTCTCTATCTAGTGGATTTAATCTGAAAAACATTATATGCTAACCAACTTTTGAATCAATATATTTTTAATTAAATGTATATGAAATTAAACTATAACAAAAAAATCTGAACTTCATTATAGTTTTTTATAGTTATTGTTAGAAATAACTACACAGGGATTCACTAAAAGACATCATCCAGTTGGGCTTCATCAAATTGCATTCTTTATAATCTATTATATCTCTTCTATACTTCACATATATCTATCCCAGATTTCATAATATTGTATTTTTTAAATAAGATAATATTATAAGACATCATAAATTTCATAACCTCTATAAAAAATTTAAACCACTTTCCATAGCACAAACATTTTTAGATATATTTTTTCCAGAAAACCAAATCCTAACGTTATAATGATCATTATATATATAAATTTTCTTCCACCACTTTTAAATTAAGTAACTTTGAACCTCAAAAATAACCAAAAATATTCAAAAAAAATGTTTCTCTCATACAAAAATGGTTTTCCCAGGTTCTATGTGAGAAAATCGTTTCTATTTTCAAATCAAAATAAATAATCCTCTATTACTTCATGTTAGTAACATGAGATTTATAAAACTAATAAATGTAGGAACTTCATATATGGAAATAAAAATATTATTTTTATCAAAAATGTTATCTAAGGGAACATTGGGAACATTAGAAGATGAAAATTCAACACAAAACATCATAAAATATTCTCAGTTACTAAAAGTTCATTTGCTGGTCTCGATAGAGAAACTTCATCTTATTCTATCTACATTACTCCACCACCGTCAGATATCCTTTTTTGGAAACATTACAAAATTATTTAATTTTTATTAAGATTAAAATAAAGATAACCATTTCCAACAAAACATAAAATATTCATTCTTCAAATTTATTCCCAATACCTTAGGGTGAAGAGGGGTTGGAATATGGGTTTGATTTTAGGAGTTTACCATGATATATCTATAGGATCATATAAGGTTGGGAAGGATAAGATCCAACATTAAACTTATTTTCAAGTTAAAAAAAGTGATTCAAGAAGACTGGGGATATTTTCCCCATTATGTTACTCATTCTTATCTAGGAATTGTTCATTATCCAACTGAATGGAGTCAAAAATATAGATTCACACTATTCTATTAAACTAATTATATTAACGAGATTCTTGGGTGACGAATATGTAGTATTAGCCTTACCACTATTGATCTCTGGGATGTTTTAATGAACGCCTTTCAATATCTCTTCCATGATATACTGATATAGATATAATGTATGAAAATGGATACAATCATGTATTTAGATCCCATATAGAATATGTTGATGGTATTCCTCCATAGTAATGGGAATTTTATACATCACTTTAATGTTAATGGGTATGTGATCCCACACAGTCCTCTGATTAGTAATGGGATCTTCTGAGGTGCTTCATATGTAGGAGAAAGTATATGGTTATGCTCCCTTGTTATTTCCAAAAAATTCCAAAATGAGCCTCCCAATGTTTCTATATAATTATTGAAACCATGATAAGTTTGATTATGAATATAGGTATTTAAATTTAGAGTTATTAAAATATGCTAACTAGAACCTTCATTGGGACAAGAGATATAGTCTACATCCTTGCATTCAATATTCTACTACACTAAGATGTTCCACAATATATATGAAAAGGATTAAGTGATAATGATTGATATATCCTTGGTATCCTCCTAAAATAATAACTTAAGAGAAAGGGATACTTGTTTTTGGAAGCATCAATGATCAAAATGTGATCATATAAGTGGAACCTAGACCGTGGGGAAAAATAGTTTCCCAATTTCTCTATCTCCCTCATATAACTGAGGTATGAATTTTCCCACTATATTGGAATTCCTATAATGTAGTTAGATGTGGATTTCATCATCAATAACTTTTTCATGATCCTACATTGGAAAAATTATATGTGGGGATTTATTAGTTGGAGTTTCTCTTGGGCTTCTTTTGTGGTGTGGAAAGTACCATTGAGTTGGTTCCCATAACAAAAAGAATTCCTCACTAGTTTTTGGGGTCATAGAGTTAGTGATATGGAACTCCATGTTTTTAAGGAAACATCCTTTATGGTGTTTGTTTTGTATGTGTGACATTTTGACAATTCTATTTGTTTGGATAGAATAGACTTATTTAATGTGTTTATGGAAGTCATAAGATTCCAAAAAAACGAGTAATCACATCACTACATCATAAAAAGAAAGATCATTTTCAATTGCTTACATTCATGTGTAAAGGATCCATTCTAAGATATTAATTACATTTCTGATATTAACTATGATTCTCAAAATATTGATGTCTATATTGAGTTTTCTCGGAAATCTGTTCCAAATGTATATGGTATCTATGAATTTACCAGCAACACTAAAGAGTGTTTGTTAGTTGAGAAAATGGTAGGTTTGGATCATCTCAAACTTTAAGTGGGTATTTTTTTACTACTCTAGGGATATATTATAGTTTTATTATAAGATAATAATTATTTCCAAAATTCCAATGCATGATTGGTTAACTAGGTTCTAGTTATCAATCACAAATATGTATATATGTAAAATATTATGAATATTTGATTTTATTTATAGATGGAATAAAATGTATGTATCATAGAGTCTCAACTAATAGCACCATCTATACATATATCAAAGGTTTTTCATCATTTTCTTGTTAATTTATTATGTTCTATGAAAATTCTATATAGATAGGTCATTTGGTGTTTATCTCCATCAAGGGAGGTGGTAGGTTTTGTGGTGTTAGGATCAGGACCATAAAAGTTGAATCCTTTGAAACTCTATGAATGGATTTTTAACCGACATAGATTGGGGGAACTTAATAGTTCACAACATATCTTCTATGGTTATGAGACAAGGGATAACATATTTCCCTTTAAGATTATGCATCTATGGCCGATTGAAGTTCCATTTAAGGGAATACGTCCAAGACATATATAAGGATAAATATATCATGAAATGGTTTGTGTGTGTATTACACATTACAAGACCTCTATGATACTCCATAAATGGAATACATCCCTTTGATGAGGGTATTACAGTAATGGAATATGACCAACTGAAGATGGGTTTGATGGAAACCCCAAAATATCATGTATAGATATTACATCTTAATAGATGATTATCCCATACATAATATTAATGTTGATTCCAGACCAATAAAGGTTTAGTTTATTTTAAAACATGGATATATTAAAAATAGGTACATAAATTCCCAATATGTTCTTCATAAGAAGAACCCTTCTTAGAAAAATCAAACATAAAACCATTTTTATAACTTTAGGAAAGTAAACATGAAAAATTGTTACATCAACTTCCTTGTAAGGGTAATTATAGCATAAGATATCATTTTTTAGCATTCACATATGGCTAGAAAATAAATTCCTTAGTCAATGTTCACTCCCTAAAATATCGTTATGGATTAAGATATCTATATAAATGTCTAAACATGAATTTCAAACATTCTCTTATTAGTAACATACATCCAGTTAACCTCTTCATCTCTTAGGAGTATAATAACTTCATATGCTTTTAATAGTTTCTCAACTCCATCATCATTATCCAATGCATTGGTGGTATATAACAAGCCCACTATTCGATAGTTTATAAAATAACCACACGTACGAGTTTTTTAACACAACCAATCATAACATAATCATAAATCATTCATATTTATCCCATAATAACACAAAAACATTTATCATTACATCAAATAATTACCCATGTAAAATATATTTGATTTCATCAATATTTCACCATCGTAATCATAAACTATCTAGATAAATAATAAATATGGTAAAAAATTATTATATACTCATTGCACTATAAGAAACATCAAAGGATGTTTCTATAGATTAAAATACCTTTCATAATATCATGAAAACATTTCTTGAGGAAAATACTCTATTCATTTTGATTTTAGTTTTTTAAAATAAAAAAAATTGAAAAAATTATATAAAAAAATTATGCGTAAATTAATATGAAAAAATATAATGCAATACTTACTGAAAATTGTTTTCATGATGGTGTGGACAGTATTTAATATATTTTTCTTTTAAATAAAAAATACTTTCAATTTTTTAGTAATTAAGTCAAAAGAAACTCATTCAAAAAATGAAAAAAGAATATTCCTATATAAATTTATAAAAAATTGAAAACATCCAAACATGAATTTAATAATTCTTTTTAATATAGTAAATAAATTATTTAAAAAATAATATAAAATATATGGACATTGAAGAAAACATTCTCAACCAAAGTGGAAAATTATGTCATTTTGTATTTAAAAACATTCATCTAGTCCCCAATGTATAAAAATAGTGGAAAATTAAAGGAAAATATGAAATCCCTAGAAATAAATAGTGTATAAAAAAATTCATAAGACTAGGGAGAGATAGATCATTTAATTTTATTATCTAAAAATAATTATAAAAAATAATGATGAATGTTATATTGTATCATAAAACACTTATTGCTTTGGTAAATTTTCATTATTAAATCCCATGAATTAAATATAATAAAATTACTTATATAGTATGATAATCAAAGGGATATAAATTAGAGAATATATAAATGAGTTAGTAGATTCACCATATAAAAAGTATAGTGGTATAACATAAAATGTCTCACGAAAGTTAATATGAGATGATCTACTCTTAAAAATTTGATAACTGTCAAATAAATACCCCTTGGATGAAATAATTTTGAATTGTATCTTTATATACCATGGATAAATAAGTAAAAGTGTTGAACCATGTTAAAGAACTAGTATATAAATATGAAAAATATATATAGTTATGTATCATCAAATATGTCTGTTTACACGGACCAAATGAGCATAAAAAATTTTATAATTGATGTAATACATGAAGAATGGGTATTATTTTCTCTGAACTAAAATTCAAGGAGAAATAAGGCTACATGGAGATCAAGTGGATAGGTCATTTTGATAAAGTGACACCTATGAATACTTTTGATCAAATGGCCCATGGAAGGTCATATGTACAGTTCATTCACATTGAATGATCTATTCATGGTCATGCAAAGCCCCGCAAGGAAGCCCTTTGGTTCTTCTATAGGAATCAAAAAAATAATTGATGATCAAGATGAAGATACCAGATGATATCCTCTAATCATGTGTGTAAGAACCTAAATCTATTAATAGGTATGTTTTTATTTTCTGTTTGTTTTTTTTGAAAAGGCAGAGTTTCTGGAAATTTCAGGAGTACATAACGTGTACTTTTAAGTACACATTGTGTACCCGGTTGCCGCTGGAGCCCGTGTGCTAGACAGGTAATTTCTGAGAACATGGTCATGTGTGGTGACTTAGAGACCACCTAAAGTGGAGGTAGGAAAAGGCAAGTACACGTCGTGTACTTCTAAAATACAGGTCATGTACTTTTTTTGTTAAAAGGATTAGGGTCTCATATAATCAGCATAACCCTATTATTCTTCAACTATCTCATCTAAGAGTGATCGTATAGTCACATATATTCTCCGAGCCCTTGACTCTCTATCCATTCTCTGAATCAATCATCGTTGATTGTGTTGGAATCGCATCTGTGAGTTCTCCTTTATTCTTAAACACCATCTCTTGATTTCTCCTCGCTCACGAGATATCCTCGGTTGAATTTTTTTAACTTTTCTGTATACCTACAGAGTTCAAGGGTTATTCAAGGCCTTATATTCATGTATATTGATCTCACAAAGTCGAGGTAGGTGGTTTGTGCCTTTCTGTAGATAATCTTTGAATTTTATATGCAAAAGTGCCCAATTCCCAAGAATGGGGTATTACATGTTAATGGGTTTTAGCCCTTTTATTGATTGTTATGAATTGTTTGTTTAAATAGAGGTTAATTGTTTAGAATAGGGTTATCTTTTCCATGAAATGGATGTTTTTTCCATGTTTTCTTGTGTTTTACCGTTTGGTCTAGCTTTTCCTATTATGTTGCTGCTTTGTTTCCCATGCCTAGTATTGTTAGGATAGAGTGATTATTATCTGACAAGATTTGATATGATGTATATTTTTTATCCAAGTAGTTCTTCAGGTTTAATTTGGATGCCACATATTGTTGTGTGCGACTGACTTACATAGGGCCGTGACAATTTGGTGTAGTAGACCATAGGGAGAATGGACGTTGAGGGTTTCTCCAGAGTATATGTTTACGGTTATGTTGTGAGACCATAGGGGAGATTGATTTTGTGATCCCTTAGAGTTTTTTTAGTTTGCATGATATGGGACACATGGGGAATTGTGCATTGAGGGTTGCCTTAGAGCTCCAATTAGTTACTGATACGATACCACAAGGGGAATTGATGGTGATTGCTTCCCCAGAGTTTTTTTTCTAAAGCTGAACCAGAGAGGTTAGACTCTGTGTAAATCCAAGATGGTTGCTTGTATTTGTTTGGTTGAACCAAATGTGTTAGGCTCTGAGTACTTCCCAGAGGGTTATTGCATTTTATTATCTACTTACTTTATATATGAAAATGAATATAATTGAATTTTTATGGTTGTTACTATGTGTACTTCCTTGCTTACTGCTTCATTTTTTATTACCTTCCATATAAATTCTCTGACTGATAGGAACATATCATTGGGTGGTTTCCTACTATAATTCATCTCACACCCTATTTGGGTCATGCTTTTGGCCCAAACAGTTTATATTGTTGCATGTATAGATAAGGGAAATCTCCCTTCTACATGAGGTACATGATTGCTATGGAGCTGGGGAGCATGGGACCAAGCTGAGGAATTTGATTCTTGTGGAGTTGTTTACTGATTTTCTTTTGTACTTTGGTTTGGTACTGTATTCCAGAATTTCGATTTGTTTGGATACTTTCCTAGATATATATATCATGCATCGTTTATATACGTGAGCTCCAACAGTGTATTACATCTGCTATTTACTTTTGGTATGGTATTATTATTTCTTCTGATATTGCTATCTATTTTACTTCCACTATGTTACTCTACCAATGAGGGTATAGTTTCCCCAATATCACACCCATATCCCTCACTACTAGTTGGCATCCTCTGGCGTTCGGGGAAATGCACTTGAGGCCATGTGCCCAACTAGGTACGGGTCACCTCTGGGCAGCTTCTGAAAGCAGGATGTTACAAAGTGGTATCATATGGAGGTTTTGATCATCTGACATCTGGGTTATGGGCCCACATGGATCATAAATTGTTGGATCATTATATTGATATTCCTTGTGTATGACATGTATAAGATTCCAAGATTTGATTCGCGGGCAGTATGGGCCCTCACAGTTCTGAATTTGGCACTTTAATGTTCGTTTCAATGTTTTTATGGGTTCTGGAGTAGTTTCTGAGGATTAATATCCAGAAAACCCCATAATACACGGTGTGTAATGGTAAATACATGGAATATGTCCTTCATTTTAGGAAGGAACAATTTTTTAAGTACACTCCATGTACTGTATGTACAATCCCTTATGTCTCTAACCATGTCACTGGTTGTGTGGGAAGAGATACAGGGTTGGTAAATCTTTGGAGGAACACACAATGTTCCTAATGTACACTTTGTGTTGTGATGACCATGTGTACATCCATGTGACTAATGACACAGATGGATAAAACATAAGCCATGCATGTTGTGTCAAGCTTGAACATGCTGTGTAGTGTGACCCTTTTATCCGGTCATGTAATGAACAAACCATGGAGGTGGAATCCATCTAGTACATGTCGTGTCCATCTGAAACACACCGTGTAAAGTGATCCATGTAACTAGCCATGTGATGAACGACACTGGAATTTGAATTTCATTTAGTACACGTAGTTTCTAGCACTAACACATCATGTAGTCCTGTTTTAATAGAACCATGTGGCTTAGACATGTAGAAGAACTCAGGAAAGGGAAGAGGATTCAAGTGCACGTCGTGTGGTAGGAAAACACGTTGTGTGTATGGGGTGTTACATGACCAAAGTTGGTAGAAGGACACGCCCATGTGAAGGCTTAAGGGAACACACCAAGTAGACATTATACACTTTTTGCACCCATTATTTGAAAAACATGAATTTTTTATTTCTCCTGTTACCTTCTAAAACTTCTACATTTTATTCCCTTTTTATCTTGATCTAAGGTGTGTTCTTGACCTCGTAGGGTCATGCTAGCGAGACTTCCTCCAGTTGTTCGCCAGTTAGTGCGTAGTGAGAAAACACCAGATATGGCTAATCAGGGACAACAAACGGATACTCCAGTTGTTCCATTCTTGGAACCAGCTGTTATTCTGGACACAGGTGCTGACACACAATTCTAAGAATGATTTATGAGGTTCATGCAGATATTCCTCGGAGTACCGAATCTGGCCCCTTCTATGGAAGAGCTAATGTGGGTTTTCTAGCAGCAGCATCCTCCCACCTTCATAGGGGAAGGAGGACCTTAGGCTGCAAAGTCATGGTTAGTATCCATGCTTTCTATATTCAAGCATCTTGAGAAACCTCCTAGGAGGAGGGTGAATATCGCTAGGTATATCATTCGGGACTCCACCAAGAGATGGTGGGATGTGATCTCATAGGCGGGACACCAACATGTTATGGCATGGGATGAGTTCCAGCATGAATTTTATGACTACTTCTACATAGAGACTTCGAGGGCCGATCGAGCCCAGAGTTCATGAGTCTGGATCAAGGTACTCTTTCTATTATTTAGTATTCTCCTCGCTTCACAGAATTGCAAGGTTTCACTCATTTTGCAGGAGGGGTTTAGTTATTTCTAGCAAGTATGTTTGAGGATGGTCTCAGTAATGACATCTGATTTGAGGTGAACATCTTCCAACTGACTTCTATCACATTTATATTCAACCTGCTGCTGATCATGGAGCGCAATCTGAGGTACTCTAGAGATGTGAGCCAGGGCGGTTCGACATCCAGAGATGGTATACCTCCTACTGAAAGAAGGAAGCGCCATAGGGATTCTATGTGCGGGGATCAAAGGAGGCTTTACACTTTTTCTAGTAGCCATGTGGTGTGACACCTGTGCAAGAAGAGTGTCAATACAAGACCACATTGATTGAGAGACCCAGTGGAGTTCCGATCATTCAACAAGATGGCCATCTTCAGTGCTTTTGTCAGTTCTTCTCACCAGAAGCTGGTGATAGGGGTTATTCTATGACTCTACATTCAAGATAAGCACCACTAGTTTTTCATCAGGTAGAGAAATGGAGTTCTTCCGTCCATTTAGGACAATGAGTAGGGTGCGGCCATGGTAGCTAGTCCCCAGTCTTTCTGCAACAACAGGGTGGATTATCCTAGAGTGGTCGGGCAAGGTCGTAGGGATGTAGTGCAGTTCAGACTTTTACAGTGGAGCAGACCCAGCAAGAGCAGGATCCCAGACCCTCTATAGTTTGAGGTACATTCCTAGTTGCCTCAGTTTTAGCCTTTTCTCTTTTCAATACAGGGGCTTCCCATAGTCTCATATCTATTGCTATTGTTGAGAGCCTTGAACTATGTATCTTTTTTTCTGCTATTTACTTGACGTTAGAAACACCATTGTGGACAAGAAAGGCTAGTTTACATTAGTTCTAGGATTTCCCATTCGAGGTTGGTGGCTGTCACTTCCTATGGGGCCTTTATGTTCTCGAGATGAAAAACTATTATTTCATTCTCAAAATGGACTAGTTAGTTCCCTTCCAAGAATTTTTTGATTTCTATCACCGTATGGTGAGTTTCTCATCACTAGAGGATGAATAGTTTCTTCATTAGGGTGAGTGGGATGTTTAGGCGAGTAGAGAAGGAGCCAAGAATAATGGGTTGGGTGGAGTTACAGTCCAGACTGCTAGTCCATATCTGGATGACCAAGGGACTTCCCAGATGTACTTTCCACCAGTAGTGTATCATTTTAGGGATGTCTTTCTCTAGTACTTTTCAGGTTGGACTCCAGAGAGAGAGGTGTATTTTTCTATGGATCTTCTATCCATAGTGGCACCAGTATCCATTACTGCTTATAGGATGGCTACACCAGAGTTGTATGAGCTCAAGAAGCTATTGCAGAAGTTGGGGGAAAGGGTTTCATCAGAACCAATACTTCTCATTGGGGTTCACCCATCTTGTTTTCAAAGAAGGCTGATGGTACCCTCAAAATTTGTTTGGATTATCGAAAGTTGAACTAGTTGACAGTCAAGAACCGATATCCCTTACCTAGGATTGACGGTCTCTTTGATCAGATAAGTGGATCCCAAGTGTTCTCAAATATTGACTTGAGGTCCGGTTATCATTCGTTGTGCATTAGACCATCTGATATACCTCTTACAACCTTTCAGAGTAGGTTTGGTTTATATGAGTATGTGGTAATGTCGTTCTTTCTCACGAATGTGCCAATATTTTTCATGGCGCTGATGAACCGAGTGTTCCATCCATACTTGGATTATTTCGACGAAGTGATTTTTGGAGATATCTTAGTGTACACTCACACTCAACACAACCATATTACCCATCTTGAGATCATTTTGAGTACACTGAGAGAGCATAAATTATATGTTATGCTCTCAAAATGCCACTTTTGGATGGACCATATTCACTTCCTAGGTCATATTGTCTCAGAGGTAGGAGTATCAGTAGACCGAGAGAAAGTGGGAGCAACAGTTTCCTGGGAGCATCCAAAGAACGTCTTTGAGGTATGAAGTTTTATAGGGTAGGCTAGTTACTACAGAAGTTTCATTCCAGACTTTTCACGCTTAGCAACATCACTGATAGTTCTGACTAAGAAGGGTGTGATTCTCTTGTGTTATGATTCTTGTAACTCATCCTTTCAGGAGTTGAATGATAAGTTTACTTCAGCACTGATACTAGTTCTACCAGAGCCATTAAAGATCTATACAGTGTACTATGATGCCTCAGGTATCGGGCTAGGAGCCGTTCTTATGCAGGGAGAAGGAGTCATTGTGTACGGGTCTCGGCAGTTGAGGCCACATGAAATAAATTACCAGACGCACGATCTCGAATTGGAAGCCGTTGATCATGGTTTATTCTATTTGAGACATTTCATATTGGGAGAAAATTCTATGGTTTTCACTGGTGAGAAAAGTCTCAAGTATATCACCACTCATCATTACTAGAATTTGAGATAGCGAAAATGGGTTGAATACCTTCATCCCTTTAGCATTGAGCTTGCCTACACACCTGGGATAGGAAACGTTGTGGCTGATTCGTTGAGAAGGAGGACTCAGATACAGGAAATTTAGAAGTCCAGTAGTGAGTGTAAGCTTATGGATCTTTTCACTGAGATGCATTTGGAGGAGCACGACGGACAGGGGAAAATGTTTCATTATTCTATTGAAGTTACCTCTACTCTTCATGATCGAGTGCGAATGAGATATCTATCAGATTCTGAAGAACAATTCTATCGGGAGAGCATGTCTGGAGATGACCCTATTCTTGGATAGAACATAGGTGAGGATGAGATCTTTCATTTTCATGTGAGTGTATGGGTGTTAGCAGACATACGCGAGGAGATGATGTGGGACTTTCATTCCTAAGTTTGGGCAGTTCATCTTGGTGTCACCAAGATATATTGTGATCTACACCATCAGTATTGGTTTCCAGGTATGAAGATAGATGTTTCTGGTTTTTCCATGAGGTGTTCCACCTCTCAGCAAGTGAAGGAGGAGCATCAATGACCAGCAGGACATTATCAGTAGTTACCCATTCCAGATTGGAAGTGGAATTATGTCACAATAGATTTCATGAAAGGATTGTTGAGGCCTCCATGAGTGTATTATGTTGTTTGGGTTGTCACTAACAGACTCACAAAGGTTTCTCACTTCTTGTCGATCAAGGAGACCTTCAGTGTTGATGATCTAGGAAGGTTGTACATATGATAGATTGTACCTCTACATTGGGTTCTACGCTCCATTGTTTCAGATATGGATGCATGTTTTAATTCTCGAGTCTGACAGGGACTTCAGAGGGCTTTGGGAACACAGGTATATCTGAGTACAACTTACCATCCCAAGACAGATGGACAGTCAGACCGTACAATTCAGGGTCTTGAGGACATGCTCCGTGCATGCATCCTAGATTTTGGAGGTTCATGGGAGAGTCACATACCTCTTGTGGAGTTTTCCAACAATAATATATTTCAAGTAACTATTCAGATGGAACCTTATAAGGATTTTTATGGTAGGCCATGTCGATCACCATTATGTTGACTGGAGGTAGGAGAGGCAGCTTTGTAGGGACCTCATCTTGTCTAGGAGACCAAAAAGCAGATAAAGTTGATTCGGAAGAGGATGGCTACTGCACAGTCACAAAAAAAGTCTTATGTTGGTCGAAGAAGATGACCTCTAGAGTTTGAGGTTAGTGATCAATATTTCCTATGTGTGACACCGAGGTTGGGACATAAGAGTATTAAGAGATAGGGAAAGCTTTCACTAAGGTACGTTGGGAAATATGATGTTTTGGAGAGAGTCGGACCGGTTGCCTATAGGTTGTAGTTATCTCAGAGTTATTGGGATATGCATTATGTCTTCCACATTTCTCAGCTTCGACGTTACCTCTTAGACCCATCTCATGTTTTCAAACCCGAGGAGGTTGAGCACTATGTGAACGCCTCGTTCGAGGAGCGTCTTATCCGGATTGTTGATCGAAATGCGAAGGTTCTCATTGGCTAGTCTGTTGACTTAGTATGAGTGTTATGGTAGCAATGACGAGTACAGGACAAGACCTGGGAGAGGGAGGTGGATGTATGATCATAGTGGCTGGAGAAGTTTTAGGATTCTTCATCTTCTAGGCTAACTTGCTAGGGAAATTTGGGTACAAATTTCTTTAAGGGGGGAAGTTTTTAAGAACTCGGATCTTTTTTTCAGGTATGTTTTTCTTTTCTCATTATTTTGGAGAAAATGAGTAGTTTCTGTAAATTTCAGGAGTACACACCGTGTACTATTAAGAACACACCATATACCCAGTTGTTGCAGGTGACTGTGTGCTGGCTGTGTAATGGCTGAGCACATGGCTATGTGTGGTGACCTAGAGACCGCCTAAAGCAGAGGCTGTAAAAGGAAATTACATGCCATGTACTTTCAAAATACATGACATGTACTTTAATTTTTTGTTAAATGGAATAGGGTCATGTCTAATTGACAGAACCATATTCTTCTTCATCTGTCTCATCCAAGAGTGACCGTACTGCCTCAGATCTTCTCTGAGCCCCTGACTGGCTGTCTGTTCTGCAAATTGACCATCGTAGATTGACTTGGAATCTCCTCAGTATGTTCTCATTCCTTCTTGAAAACCATCTCTTGATTTCTCCTCTCTCACAAGTTATCTGTGGTTGAACATTTTAAACATTTTTTTAGATCTGTGGTGTTCTAGGGAGATTCAAGCCCTAAATTTCACGTATATCGATATCACGACACCGAGGTAGTTGGTTTGTGCCTTTCCGTAGATAGTCTTTGAATTTTATGTTCAAAATTGCCCAATACCCAAGAACAGGTATTTCATGTTAATGGTTTTTAGACCTTTTATTGTATAATTTTCCTTGTTTGTTTGGATGGAGGATAATTGTTGAGAACAGGGTTATCTTTTCCAATCTATTGATCTTTTCCCATGTTTTCTTGTTTTTTGACTGTTTGGCCTAGCTATGCCTGTTAGGTTGCTAATTTGTTTCCCATGCCTAATATTGTTAGGATGGATTGATTATTATCTGACATGATATGATATGTTGTATATTGTTTATCCATGTTGTTCTTGAGGTTTACTTTGGCTTCCATATATCGTTGTGCGTGACTGACTTACACAGGTCTGTGAGAACCTGGTGTAGAATACTATTGTAAGAATGGATGTTGGGAGCTTCTCTAGATTGTCTTTTTATTGTTACGTTGGGATACCCTAGGGGGATGGACTTTGTTTTCCCTTAGAGTGTATGTAGTTTCCTTGATACGGTCCATCAGGGGAATTAGATGTTGAGTGATTCCTCAGAGTTCCTATTAGTTAGTGATACGAGACCAGAAGGGGGGATTAATGGACAGTGCTTCCTCAGAGTGTCTTTGCTAAAGCTTAACCAGAGGAGTTAGACTTTTTGTACTTCCCAGAGTGTGGGTTGTGTTTGTTTGGTTGAATAAGAGTGGTTAGGTAGTGTGTACATTCAAGAAAGATTCCTATTTTTGATTAGCTACTTACTTGATATATGAAAATGAATGCAATGGAATTTTTAGGATTGATACTATGTGTACTACCATGCTTAATACTTCATTTGGTTTATTGCATGCCATATATATTCACTGACCGTTAGGCATAGATATTTGGGTGGTTGTCTACTAGGATTCATCTCACAGCCTGTTTGGGTCATGCTTTTGGGCCCCAACATATTATATTTCTTTAGGTATAAATAAGGGAAACCACCCTTCCACTTCAGGTACATGATTTCTATGGAGTTGTGGAGCATGAGACAAAGCTGAGGCTTGCAATTCTAGGGAGTTGTTTACTAATTTTCATTTTTAATTTCGTTTAGTACTATATTCCAGCATTTTGTTTTGTGTGGCTACTTTTCTAGACATATATATCATGAATCATTTATATATGTGAGCTCCAACTATATATTACTTCTACTATTTACTTTTGGTATGGTATTATTATTGCTTCTGTGATTGTTATCTATTTTACTTCTGTTGGGTTACTCTGCCAATGAGGGTATAGTTTCTCCACTACCACACCCAAGGCCCTCATTACTAGTTGGTAACCTCTCGAGTTTGCATAAATGCACTTGATTCCATGTGACAAACCAAGTACCGGGTGCCTCTATATGGATTCTAGAATAGGGACGTTACAACATGACATATCATTATAAAAGACACCTAACAATCACTTGATGCCCTCTTAAAATGATAAAACAAATCTGAAAACATGGGAGACTTTATATGGTTGAAGTTAGGTTTTTTTATGTGAATTTGTTATACTTCTTGTGTTATCACCACTATTAATGAAAAGGTCCTTTGGTAATCCATATTGATCTCATAAGGGCTCTCTAATAAAGAAAGCGTGATCTCTTGAATATCCCCATACCATTCCTCCTTAATCACTCGAAATTGTCTTCAACAGGCATTGATCATGTGAGAAACCCCATAAATTTCATCCTAGTATTATAGAGGACTTTTTCATTGTCAATTTAATCTTGAAACACACCACGAGAATAATAAATATTCCATATGACAGTTCTCGCATGCCTTTGTGAGATCCTTTGTTGATCACATGATGCCCTGATTGACAAACAATGGGAAAAGGTAAATGTCTTGTAAAATAATGAAATAAAGGTGAACAATGAAGAGTCTTCATGTCGTTGAAGCTATAGTCTTTCTCTAGTGAATTGGTTATCCACTTCCTCTCAAAATGTCCCTTTGACATGATGGATTGATATCATGATGGGTCCTAGACAAGTCCCCCCAAATCACGTGAAAGCCACTTCAATAGGAATCTTGGTCTTGTGAAGACTCCCAGAAATGTCATCATAATATTATGAAGATTTTTGGACAGATCCTCGGGATTATAAGTATTACCTTTTATAATCCATTGTTCTAATAAATATGGAGATGAAGGATTTTTCTCATATTCTCTATTTGTCATGTGATGTCCTGGATGACCTACAACAAAATGATTTGAATTGTGTAATGATACAATACCACCATCAACTCAAGATATATATGTGATATAGGAAATGAACAAGGATGCATAGAACTGGGGTGAAGAGGCCTCTGAATCCCTCCCCCTCCTCAAAAAATAGAACAAAATTTCAAATCACACCCAAATGAGTGCAGAAGAAAGATTGGACTTCTTGAAGTGTAAATAAATTCAATCGCTTGGGTATTCCACTAGGTAAAACCTAGAGAGCTTCCTAAGTTATCATGTTAAATTTATATTTTCTTTGAAAAATTACACAATTGATCATATGGAGTACTTCCATCATACCATCCAGATTATGAAAGGGAGTTTCTACATGTTGACTTGTTCACATGAAACCTCAAATGACTAATTAATGATAAAAATTGTAGAATATATACAATAAAAGGATGAAAAAGAATGAATATTTACATGAATACATATTCAAAGATTCTCATGTAAATAAGTCATTCCATTTGCACGCCATATATAGTTCATGAGAAAATCATCAACGTTTCAGTAGAAATCATGCTACAAACTTGTAAATTCCTTAGTTGATCGCATAAAGTCCTCCGAACAAATTATTCAAGTAACTTGATGGACCCCATACATATCATTCATGTCATGAAAATTCCCCTATACATTCCATCAGATATCACGATATACCCTCGACATTACTAATTCAATCATATGAAGAAATATATACATTTTAGTCAGAACATGCGACAACCTTCCTATAACACCCCATGTTTTTATGAATTAATTTTCTTTTCAAATAAATTACAATTCATTGATGGCTTGTGTGTTAACCATACACCAAGTTAATCTTGCGCTACATGAAACAGTGAGTTTATTGTTCATTATACACAACACTAATAATATAATGTTTCATATTTGATACCATATTTAGGTTTCATTACATACAACCATTGACTAATATTTCATTTCACTCAATACAGAGTCCCTTCAATATCCTGTGTTCTATGCAAGATTGAGTTTTACCCAACAATAATAAAATATTCATATTATTGTTAAAATTATATTATTTTTATCTCATATACTTTGGAATGTCATGTATGAAAGGGATTAATAATATTATTAAAAATTGGTCTACACACAAAAATAAGATGAATTTTGAGGTGACTGATTAACATGAAATGAAAAAAACACCTTTTTAAATATATGAGGTTATTTTCTATAAAACAATTATTAATTAATAAAAACAACTTTGGTTAATTATTTAATGAATTGAATATATAATATATACAATATTCTATTAAATGTTAATCATATATGTTTTCTAGACGTGGTATAAGAATATATCCAATTTTACGCATAAAGAGGTGTATTTTTCAAAATAGAAATTTTTTCACCTTTTAAAGGCATACCTGTTATAAATACAAGTTTAGAGAATTCTATAATTTTAATTTGAAAAAAAAAATAATTTTTTAAATTGTAATAATAAAATTTACTTTGGGTTAGTTGTTATAATTTTTTATGAGTATTTTCATTTAACGATGAATTGTGAAAAACATTGGATTTTAACTGAATACTGTATTTTTGGTTAATTTATTTATAGAGTTAAATTAATTTTGTAAAATTTTTTAAAGTATATTTAGTTAAATTTTTTATCTATTTGTCTAATTTCTATAATTTTAATCAATTTTACATTGAAATTTAGTATAGAAGCATTTCAAACTTTTGATCATTTTAATACTAAATACCTTTTTGTTTTGTCTCATCGGTGGTATTAGTTTTAAATTATATTATTCCACATATATGATTAGAATGTAGAAAAATGGATTCCATATTTTGAATCATCATAATTTATAATTTTTATAAAGGTAAACTTAGTTTTTAACTTTAATACCTTAACCCCATAAGCCCAAAATCTGTGAATTATTTTATTGCATTGGAATGATTGCAAGAAATCAAATCCCAAAGGAGAAAATAGTTTTGAAATAATGGAATTATAGATTACATATATGATACCCATAACATATTGGTAAATATTTATTAGAAACCTGATACATAATAAAAATAAATAAACCGTATCCTTGAAATCTTATTCAAAGATTTCTTCCTCATGACCTATGGAAAGGAAAAAAATAAGGGTTGGCTCAAATGCTCCCTAAGGGTATGTTAAGAGGAAGAAATAATGAATCAGTGTGAGTAAATAAACATTAAAATTTGATTATCATACAAAAAATTCCATTTAAATAACAAGATATTGAAAAATCAATATGGAAGGTATGAAACTGAAACACTTCCCACATAACCAATAAACTATGAATAAAATGTATCCATAGATATATCAAAGAAAAATCTCATGGATGAAAATTAAATGGATGAAAAATAGGAAAATTATTAATTATTAGAGGTCATGTATTAGGTACATGAAAACCTATATCATCAAGACCTTCCATAAGATGGTTAAAACAACAGATAGAAACTCATTTAATTTGAACAACCTATTCCTTTCATCAGAACATTCGATGCATCGAGGGGCTATATTAACATTGGTCCCCACCTATTATTATATATCAAAATCATTACCCATAGATAACCATATAAATAAATATTATTCCTTATCAAATATCTATATCAAACAAAAAAATATTAACAAATCCATAGATGATCAAATAACTGGTAAAGTAAACAACATATATAAAAAATGGTATATGATTCAAGAAATAATAATACCCATCATCCGTGAATATGGATAACCAATGAAATATTATTAAAATAATTTTATTATTTCAATTTGATTTTAACAACTAGAATAGGATGCGAGATTGGAAAGACAATCATTAAGAACATTCATGCATAGAATAATCTTTAAACCATCCAAAGTGTCCCATACCACTTGAAAACATTTAAATCATAATCTTGATGAATGTGAGACATTAAAGTAAACATGTAACGCCTTGAGAATATTTATATTCATTATATTACTTGAAAAAGGGTAATATATAAACTATATAAAATTGAATCGGTGCCTAACAGTAAATAATTCCCAACATAATGTAAATTGAGATGAAATCTCTTACCTTATCCTTAATTTTGTTTTGTGGTATTTATAATACTGTATAGTGGTTTAAAGTATGTTAATAACTTATACTATATCCATTATAATGTTTATAAAATTATATATCATCTTCCTGAAATATCTTATTACCCGTATGATAATAATATTTCATTTAATTCAATATTTCAGGTGTAATTGCCTAATTTTCTCTTGTATTTTTTAACTTATTATTGGTTGTTCAAATTAAATATATCATTATTTAATAATATCTATAATGTAATAAATTATTTAAATATCATATATATTTAGTAAATATGTATTTATAGTTCTTAATAATATTTGGTGGTAAAAAATCAAGTGCATCATTCATGGAGACGTCAGGTCGTACGTATGCAAAAAATCTATTTCATACCATTATTGTATTAAAAAATGAAAACCTAATGATAAATATGTATATTATAATTATAGTACCATATATATGTTTTATATGTTACATAGGTTTATTAAAACCATCCCTTCTATATTGCATGTATAGTGTGAACGATTCATGTCGGTTTTATGAGGCTGTAGTCCACACTTCCACAAATTATGTAATAATATTTACAAAAAATGGAAAGTATAATGGTATGTGTTATAAAATATTTAAATAAATGAATAATAAATATAATATCTATAAAATATAAATATAATTCCCACCATAATTTCCACCATGAGTGGTGGTAAAAGTAAAATAAACTATCATAGTTTTGTAAGGTGGTAGTTTTCTGTACACGTAAACAGTTTGTTCATTACCCATTATATGGATGTCTGTGTATGGGAAGGTATAAACCATTACAAAAAACATCCTAATATATTGAGAATAATTTTTTTATATAAGCATGTAATAATAACTTTTTAGGGTTTGGAGAATGGAAATAATATTAATGAGCTAGAAGAAATATGTTAGCTCTTAATCTGTTAACTCATTTTGGTTTGAATCAAAGGGATTACATGGATAAATTTATAAACAAGGATATTCATCTAAGTTTATGGGAGATATTTTTAGGATCAATTTAATTTGATATTTTTTTATCCAAAGTGGCTTGAAAGGTGTCAGGAATTAGGAGGATAGAATGCCTTTTTATATTGGGGAGGAGTGTTAATCTTGTATGTTTTCAGAAATATAATTTGACCCATGTTTTCCACATTTATCTATGATCAATTAATTTAAAACAGTAGATTAAAAGAAGTCTAGGATCTGAATATTTCCATAACAGGGCTATTGGAAAAGTTTCTTTGTCATTTTTTCCCTTAAGATTAAGGTTTACTTCATTATTATGCTTAATTTTACCTCAATCATTATAAATATTTTTAATTAAATTCACTATTATTTTTTATATAAGACTAAATTTTAATTAATATAAGTTATACATTACTAAGATTAAAAATGTAAGATAAATTTTTCCAAATTCCAATCAAATAATTGTAATTATTGAATTTTAAGTTAATCTTACAGATGGGACAACAATACAGGTTCTAAAAGTATAAAACATCTGCATGTTTGGTTTTTTATATAAAAATTAAAATTAAAATGGATTCCAACTCACTAAATTAGATTAATTGATAAAACATTTGTCTAATTAAACTTTAAAACCAAATTTAAAAGTAAATTATCCTTTTAAATAAATTAGATTAAAACAGTTTTGAACTAAAATTCAATATTTTTCACAACTAATTTAAAAATGAAACTTCAGAGAAAAATACCAAAAAATTTCTATAACCTTATTTTTATCTTTTTGATTCAAATATGAAGTTAATTTTGACAGTTATAATCCATAAAATTACAACAATATTATTTGAAATAAGTTCTCTATTAAAAGGAGATAAAAATACCTTAATAAATATATAGTATTTTAAACATAAAATTCTGTCTATTTTTATCTTCATACTATAAAATATATTAGAAGAATATAAAAAATATTTTAATGAATATATAATATACATATCAAATTTAAAATCATTCATAAATTGTAATTTTTTAATTATGTTAAAAGATCTTTGTGAGCATAAAAATAATAATATTATCATTTATATTTAATCAGTTTTCAAATTAATTTCTAAGTAATTAGTAATCAATGAATTTATTTTATATTTTTGTAAACAAAATATTTCCATAAGTTTGTTAACCCTATTCATAAATAATAATTTAACAACTAGGTCGTATTAAAAAATTTAATATTATATCATTATTAAGTACAACTAGGTATCGCATGTAACGAATTACATTTGAAGAAAATCATTGTTGTGTGTGGAATATGATAACTTTGTATCATGTTCATTGCAAGATATTTGGTATATTTAATTTATTTAAAATAGTAAATATATTGTACTATCTCAGGGTATTATATTCCCTGATGCTCTTGGTGATGTTTGTGATACATGCTATCAAATACAATGTTCTTAGTTTGGAATATTTGTTTGTTTTTTTCCCTAATCTTAATTAAATTTCATCCCCATAATATAAAATTGATCTCAATAATTTATGGAATGATCATTGAATATAAACCATTACTTAGAAAGCCACATCATAAATGGTATTAATTACACATCTTTTTAGTAAGAGATAAAGTGAAGTATAGTGGTCACGTAACTAGATTCCATACTAGGAGAACATAGGAGGTAAATGATAACTTGGATAAAGAGAAGAAAAATAACCATAAATTTATGATGGAGAGTTATATAGAACATGGTTTGGAGAAAGATAAAAATCATAAGGCCTTAAATCTATGATTATGTGAGGGACCAATTGATTCATTGAAAATGAATGTACTATGACTACATTTTTTGGTTTCAAGATTATTTTTCATGGAGTTGAGGAATTAGTTTAATCTATAAAAATATAAGTTAATATAATTTATTGGTACGTTTCTATATAAACAATATTATCCTTTAGTCATTCCATGAACTATTTATGCATCCTCCTTTAAAAGAAGATTCATTATATAGTGATGTAAAATATAAATATAAAAAACTATAGAAAATTTCAACATAACCCATTTCATAAATGGTTAACCTTTCCAAAATATTATGATCTAACACTTTAGAAATAAGGATAATTACATTCCAAAATGATCTTATAATTATCCTTCAATCCAAATTAAGTAACTCTAACTTTTCACCTTCTATACATGTGGATAACTTCATCATGTATCCTCTTGAAATATGGTAATAACATGAATTACCATAAAATGTAATTAGAAACGTGAGTTATTCATTATTACTTAGGTAAAACACATGTTATTAGATATATTCCATAAATACAAAAGAATTTTAAACTCTGATGACGACAACACATACCACATATCGAGAAGTAAGTAATCAATTCCAAGGTAGGTGTCACATGTCCAAATCAATAATTTCTACATCATTATCTCCACATCACGAACATATTATGGGTTGAATTCCCCTAAGTCATGGGTTTTCTAAAAAAAATTATCTTTGTACTGAATAACATTTCTTGGTACCATTCAATATATAATCTCAAATCCTTAACAAAAAAAAATAATGTAGTGAAATCATTTTTTATTTCATAAATAATATGATGGGGACATCATTAAATTATTTTAGAATATATTTCTTAGATCCAAATATATATAAAAAATAATAATTCTACTTAGGTTTTCCCAATTATATTTACTTGACCTTGACCACTTAGCCTCTTCTTAGGTATATTCATTTGATTCCTAGGACATTCATTCATGTAGATCCCTATCTTCTTATATTTGTATCACTAAATATCAATGTTATCCTTCTTACTATTACATTTTTTTCATGTTGAAATTTTTCTCCACACTTACAAGAAACCCTCCAATCCTTTCAAGCATTTATCAGGGTGATTCTTTTCACAGTTATCACATGTGGTAAAATCCTTCTTTCCCTTCTCCCCTTAATATGTAATTTTCTCATCCTATCTATTTTTATAGAGATTCCCTTAAAATCCATAGGACTAAGAGAATTATTTATCTTTCTTTATATAACATAAATAAATTTCATCGCATCAATAAAATATTTGAGACACCAGTTTCCTTTAGAGGTTTTGCATAATTCCTTCGAAGAAGTGGTCAATAATGAACTCTATGTTGCATATAAAATCCATAGAATACCCTTATAACCATGTAAATATACCTTCATACTATAAAAAACCTTCAGGATTTTATATTAATCTATGTAACATCCTCTTTATCTTAGTTTTTTATCATGGGGAAGTATTTATAGAAGAATTTATCCTTAAAGGTCCTTCCTTCCATGAGTTCAATTTTTTCTTCCTCTCTTATAATTTGGATCAAAGACCACCACTGATCAGAATCACCTTGGAGGAAATATATTAAAAGTGCATCCTTTTTCATTTCACTGTATCCCAAGGCTATAAACATTTTCTCCATATACTTAATCAAGTACACAGCTACAATTGTATTTTTATTCACACTATATGTTGAGGAATTCTATTTTAAAACGTGATAAAGCATAGAAGAATCTCTCTATATAATAGTATTATCTATTCAAGAAAGATTATTCATCATAACATGATTATTAATCCATTATACTTTAATAAAATTCGTAATTCCAATACTATCTGTATTAGTCTCCTCGGCAGGAAAATATCATCATTTTCCATGAGAACTGATACCGTTCATCCTTCCGGGAGACATTTCTAAAAAGTGGAATACACTGGATTAGCTAATAAAATTTTTAAATTTGTATAAATCAAAATATTTTATAGAATATAAAAAATTTATGCATCATAAATAATAAAATGAAAAAGTTTGGTTACTTTCGGGAAATATTTACATTCAAATCCTTCATAATGGTAGCTAAAGAAATTGTGAACTATCCTAACAGTATCCCCAATGAGTGTCAAACTAGGTGTGCACTAAGGCCCATTTTCGTGTACCAGGTTAAACCATATCTGGCCCAAAACACCTATTTTGAGTTGTTACTCCTAGGTACATCTCTTCTGGAACCAAATCCATGTGAACTATCCAGTTAGGGATGTATTTCTAGGAATAACCCCATAATCTCTAACATACAAAAATTCTATGATGTTCTTATATAATTCTCCTAAATTTAAATATTAGGGTAGCTCTCCTTGATCTATATTTTATAAATCTAGTTTCCTAGGTTACTTTTAAACTTCTTATGATAAAAACCGTAACACTCCAACACCATAATCCCAATGTTATGCATTATTTTATTATATTGGCATGATTTCATATTATAAAATCCCAAAGGATTGACTTGTTTAGGAGTATTGGAAATCCAAATTACATACAGAATACTCAAAATATATTGGGTAATTGGTAATAAAAACATGATACATAATAAAAATAAATAAAGTACATTCTTCAAATCTTATTCACATATTTCTTCTTCATAACCTATAGAAAGGAAACATTATAAAGCTGACATCAAATTCTCAGCAAGGGTATGTAAAGAAGAATCAACAATGAATCGGTGAAGAAAAAATCAACATGTAAATGTGATTAACTAAAAACGCATTCCATTAAAATAACTAGATAAGGGAAAAAAATTTTGAAATGTAAAAAACTAAAATATAAGCCACTTATTCAATAAAATGAGAATAAAATGTATCCAAATATATGTCGATGAAAAATATAATCGATGAAAAATAACTAAATCTAAATGATGGAAATGATTAATTATAGGATTTAATTTCTATGTCACATGAAAACCAATACCATAAATAACTTTCACAAAATGGATAAATCAACAGTTAGAAACACATTTAATTTAGCTAACTTATTCATCCCATGAGAACCAGTAGATTCATCAAGGGGAATTATAATGTTTGGATCCAACCCATCATTACATATCCATAAATTATTCATATCTAATAGTATAAATAAATATTATGCCTTATAAAATATCTCTATTGACTAAATAATACAGATTTATCAATAATTCCCTATAAAATCAAATAACAGGTCACGTAAACACCATATGTAAAAATGGTATACAATTTTGTGAATAATAACCCCATAACACAAGAATGTGGATATCAAATTAAATATGATTAAAATAAAGTTATTTTTTCAAGGTAGAGTTAAAAATTGTAGAAGGAAATGATATTTCAAAAGCATTCATTAAGATTATTCTTGAGGCGAGTAATTGTTAGACATTCCAAAGTGTCTCATAACACATTGAAACATTAAGCTAATAATCACTATGAGGGTTTTCCATTAAATTAAAATTATAATATAATTTGAATACTGATATTCATGATATTAAATATCAAAGGGTATTATATACATTTAAGAACCTAGTTTTTACTGTGAACACTTTGGAATATTCTTGATTATATTCCAGAGTAGTGACTTCAGACGACGTGCGATTCCGAGCCCCAGAGTGGCCGGAATTAAATTATTAGTGCGTTCACACTAGGCACGCCAAATAAATGGGATAACTCCTAAACGGTGATCCATATCAGAGATCCGAGTGTACGGATTGGTCTGGAACGTGGTGTTTACCCTAGGAATGACATAAAACATGTCGTCGTGGAACGTTTGGACCCCTCGCTCGCTGTCAGAGGGTGGAACGGATAAATTAAATAATTAATTTACTCGATTAAAGTATTAGCTCAGTATCTCTTAAACGGTGGCTCGGATTGAAAAAATGAGGGCACCGTTGAGTTCGGAGCATGCCGTTTACCCTAGGAGGGGTGTATGTTTCACGGGCGCGGGTCATCTGTGGAAAATGGAACTAGGGGCGTTTTCGTAATTTGGAAGCCTCAGGCGCTACGTTTAATAACTTTTGAATGGGGTCTCAGATTAAAATTTTGAGACCATCATTGTGCTCGGGAGGTCGTTTTTACCATAGGGGAGGCTTAACCTCAACCTCTTCGAGCGTTTCGGATGCAGGTTAAATTGGGAGTTTTAATTAATTAATGTTTTTAATTAATTATTTTCCTACTTAAACCAAACCCCGTCGCATTCCTCCCTTGTTCTTCCTGGGAGAACCCCCTCCCCCCCTCAAGGCATCCCCACAATCTTATCCATATCCTCTCCAAGTTGGTGAACGGCCAGTGGATCATCACAAAGTGACGGGATTAGTCCCACGAGGTAGGACCGTGTTTTGTATTTGATTTCCCGCACCCCTTTCGCACAAATTTTGTCATATTGAAAAGATTTTTAAATTTCGAGAAAATCCCATATCTACGTAGAAAATATTCTGGCCTTTCCAACGAAATTTTCGGTTTTTAAATCGGATTTCGAAGGAGTTCGAAAACATTCGCCGAAGTTTGCAGGAATTGGGGGTCGTTTGATGTTTTTTCGGTGGTTTTAGGGCATTCCGGTGAGGTAGCACGGCGGTCCGGAGAACCAGCGCGGCGGCGGGGCAGGTGGCCGGCTGAGGCGGAGCGGCCGGGTGCTGAGGGCGTCGACATGAGGGCTTCAGCACGGTGGTCGGGCGAGCGCGGAGGATGGCGGGGACGTCTGGGCGTCGGTGCAGGTGGCTTAGGTGGCAGCGGCTCTCGACGGGAGGCCAAGCTCGTCGAGCGCAGGGCAGCACCGAGGTCGTGACGCGCGACCCCACCAGGGGAACAAGACCCGTGTCGCGCGGGTCATCACACGGTGACCGGCCTCAGCCGGTCGGCCAAGTGGTGGACTCGGTCCACCGCCGGCCTACACAGCCGAGCCACAGGCCAGGCATTGCGAGTCGGGCCGGCGCAGACAGGGCGGACCGGCCGGTCCAGCCCAAGGGGCCTTGCCAATCAGTTTTCCGACGCCCGTAACATTCGCTACGGGCGTCCGTTTTGCGTGCCGTCTGCGGTGGCACGGACCTGACGTCGAGGCGGACTTTTTGAGATGGTTTTGGGAATTTTTAATTCCCGAAATGAGGGGCCTTGGAGGCACGACACATCTTTAAGTGAATTGACATTTTTCCGGGGGGTTTGGTGCGGACGCTTCTGACGTCCGTTTTGAGCGCCTTCAGCGGCATTGGGACCCTAGCGTCGGGGCGAAGCATTCTAATGTGGTTTCGGGCATTGAAGCCGAAGTTGAGGCGTGGGCCCCATGACCCGTCTTTTGAGATGCATGCAGTGTTTCAGGACTTTTTCAACGGACGTCCGCTCAGGGCGTGTGGGCAGTCGTTTCTCGGTGTTTTTCCGAGGTGATTGCAATGGTGCAATCTGCCCGCTCTAATTCCGCCCGATAGTGTGGACCCCATGGGGTTCGTCTGGGCGTTGACGGTGATTTTCCATCTCTATCACCGGGAAACTGTTTTTGACAAGTGAATAGTCCATCTTCTGTACTTTTTCGAGAGGATTGCAACGGTGCGATCCATTGGCGGCGCTTCCGGACCGGGGTGCGGGTCCCGCGTGGAACCGCTCGTGCGCGGTAAGCCGGAATGTACATTTTTATCTGGATATCTGATCCACTCAAGTGAGTAGTGCTTTCGACGTGTTTTTCCGAGAGCATTGCGATGGCGCGGTTCTCCCGACCTCTTTCTTGGACGTGGTGTGGGTCCCACCCGACCCGGCTACAATGAATAGTACCATTTTCACAGGGTGTCCATTTTGGGCAATTGAGTATTCAATACCGTGTGTTTTTTCAAGGGGATCGCAGTTCTTTGGTCCGTTTATTTAGTTTCAGGATCTTGGGGTGGGCCCCACATGGGTTTGGTTACGGTGAATAGTACCTTTTCACCGGTTCAACGTTTCGGGCGAGTAAGTAGTTTATCTCATGAGTTTTTTCGCAGGGATTACAACGGAGTAATCTGTTCAGGCCTGTGGATCCTCATTCGTGATCTAATTATATGTGGAAGTATGAAAGGTGCCTCAGTGGCAGATCTTCTACCGTGTTTGTAGCGAACATTTGGAGTATGATCGCGTGCACTCCTGTGAAAGTAAGGTTGGTGTTTAAAGAGATGTAGTTGGTTGTGCCTCCGCTGTAGAGGTAGTAGGTTGGAGTTGTTACGTTACGCCATCACGTTGACGTTGGGTGCCGGGTGCAGGTTAGCCTTTGGGCTGGAAACGTGGTATTCTCTTGGAGTATACGGGAACGATTGGAGGTACATGTGGTTGTTTGTACCTGAGAACTTTAGTGCATTCGGTTGGGGTTGACTTGGGGCCACACATCGTGTGGGCCCCATGAGCGTGTCGTGTTCTGATTTACGTACCATTGAACTCTCACGACGTAGAGGGTCCCTCTGTTCTAGATGGTTTAAACTAGCAGGGTTGAGTGGTTTCCCCTGGCTCTGTGCTCTCTTTTTTTTGACGAGCAGGGTTGATTTTTCCCCTGGTTCTGTTCTCGTTTGTCCAAAAGAGATGGTTTGGTTCCTCTATTCCTTCAGCTGTGAGGGGTTTCACTGTCGTGCCCAATTCACCGGACTACGGGACTGTTTGTGACTACGGTTGTTCGTATAGGGTGGGTGTATTCTCCACTTTTTGGGATGAGTTGTCTTAGTCTGCATCAACAGTGACTCAGTGGCTTAGAGCATGGTCTCCTTGAGAGGCCTAGGGAGTTTATCACATTTCTTTGTGCCTCTGGTGGAGTTCTTGTGGATTCGGTGTGACCAACACTTTACGCGGGCGCCGATCCTCCACAAAGGAGGTTGTTTCGAGCAGGGCTCGCCAATGGGTTACCATCCAGCAGGGATGGCCAGTACAGTAGTGTTCACCTAGCAGTACCATCCAGTAGGGATGGCTAGAGCAGTTCCGGGTTTACCTCTATCTGGACTGGGCAGTGGTCCCCAATGTCGGGCTCACCTCCAGCGAGGCTGGGCAGTGGTCCCCAATGTCGGGCTTACCTCCAGTGGGGCTGGGCAGTGGTCCCTGATGCCAGGCTTACTTCCAGCGAGGCTGGGTAGTGGTCGCCAATGCCGGGTTACCTCTAGCTGGGCTGGGCAGTGGTCCCGTTGCCGACTTTAGCCGGGTCTCCCTCCAGTGGATTACCCTGGTACAGGACTGGGCAATGTGGCACCTGTCGACTCTTTCTGGGTCTCCCTGTACTGGGAACCCGTTGACTTCCAGGGACCCTCCAGCGGGGTTGGGAAGGGGGTCTCCTGTCGACTTTGAGGAGACCTCTCGACTACGGGGCAGTGACATGGTGTGGTTTGATGTTCCACGAGAAATCTCAAGTATGAGGGGCACTTTCCCCACCAAGACGTGTCCTTGTGATGCGACCTTAAACCGTGCAGGTGAGTCAGTGCCACCCAAAGCGGATAGTGTCAAGATGCAGTGGTTTGATCCCCTTGACATTTAGTTCAGGGAAGACATGCGGGATGCTGGTCATCGATGGTGTTTACTTCTGGGACTGTTAGCTACTCACCTTCTTGGGCTGAGCTATGGGACAGATATCACCTTACGATCTTGTTCGGGATTTTTGACAGAGAATATATGTATGTATACCTTGTTCCGTTACCCACTTCTTGGGTTTTGGATACTCTCCTTCCATGAGAGGTGAAGACGTGCGGGGTATGCCACGTGCTTTCCGTGTCTAGCTTCTCGTGGTTGGATGATTCTACTCTCCTGCTATAGGTAGCGAAGACTAGACGGGAAGATCATCTTCTCACCGTTTCCAGCTCCTTGTGTCTGGACGAGTCTACCTTCTTTCCTCTTGTTGGGTTGAACTGGACTCTTTACTACACTCTTTAGTACACTTTCGGTTGTACTCCTTTACTTTTCCCTGTACGCTCTACTGCCCACCCTTCGGTACCTCCTTTGTTGCTCCCTCAAGCCTTCAGGGTATCCTACTGAGTATTTTTATTCTCACCCCTTCTTGGTCGTTGCCCGCACTTGGTGTGCCCTTGAAGATGACAGATAGATTGGTCGTGACTTCAGTGGAGCTTAGGAGTTCAGGATCTTGGACCGCGTGCGGTGGTCATGGTCAGGTCTCAAGTGGGGGACCCATCCAGCTGTTTTTTTTTGTTTACATGCTGCCGGATTGTGGAACCTTTCAAAGTTTACCTTCAGCACTTTCTTTGTACATTTAGAGGTCGATGCACATTTTGGTTTATTTATAATAGTTCCCCTTTGCATTTCTTTTTACTCTTCAATTTCTCATTTAGTGTCCTACGTGTGTGTGTGTACATTTACTCAGGAAAAGGCCTCCCCGAGTTTTTTTTGCCTTCGGCACTTGTCGCCAACCCCTGGCCTATGGAGGCGGGATGGGGGTAGTTGTGGCTTAAGTCCGGGTAGGGTCAGGTCATGACAAAGTGGTATCATAGGTGGTTAGTTCCTTGGGACATTGTGCGGACGTCCCTAAAAGAAGAAATGGTTGGTATTTTGGGAAACAGTGCTAACGTGTCTCGAGAGCGGCTCTCATGCCAGGGAGTCTAGTGATGGTGCGGTGGCCGACGTATCCATTCACCAGGACCTTGACAACCCGATTGTCGACCCATCATGCTGAGACACTTGTTTCAGGGAAAAACTTGGTCTGCACATCACATACGATTGATTCTTTGACTGTCCTTCTTAAGTCATCTCCCCATTGTTTTTATTGGTATATACATATATGCTCATTTGATCACGGCACTCCTTGATAATATTCAGGATGTCTCTGCAAAGACATCCAGCCAAGATACCAGCTCTGGTTCGTGACGACGACCCTGTGAGCTACGAGGCCATAATCCAGGACCCATCATGCGATACCCTTTCTCCAGGTGGGCCGGTAGCAGCACCCCCACCTGTTGAGTAGCAGGAAGCTTCAATAGAGCATGATGATCTTGAGTGCAGGTTGAGCGTGCTTCGAGAGTTCCATCAGTAGAGACTAGTATGGTTCAGTGGTGAGCCAGACCCTCAGGCAGCAGAGGTTTGGCTAGAGGCAGTGGTTCGCCTTTTCAGTATTGTGTAGATGCTGGCAGATCAGAGAGTGTCTTTGGCAGCCGACCTTTTTCGTGGAGTAGCTTGGTGTTGGTGGAGTCTGGTGACTCAGTTTCATGACGAGTCGTCGCTTTCATGAGGTGAATTTATGTTGTTGCTTTGTGAGGATTTTTTCCCCTCCTGCTTATGCTCTATTTGGATTCAGGAGCTCCTTCAGTTTTAGTAGGGAGGGTTGACAGTGGCCATGTATGCGGCTAGTTTTGCAGACCGTGGACGCTTTTACCCGGACATGGTCCACGACGGCAACTCCCGAGAACAGAAGTTTGAACATGGTCTCCGCTGAGAGATTAGTGTTGTCATAGTACCCTTGGGAATTTCCACATATATTGGGGTGCTATATGAGGTGCTGGTGATAGAGAGATCCCTGTCGCATTCTAGATTTGGTGGTGGCAGGAGGCACATTGGAGCCGAGACGTCTGATACAGCTAGCGAGCGTCGATAAGCAGGACCTTGACGTATGTGTCTTTTTGACAACCGAACCCAGAGGTGTGGTCGTACACCACAGTGGTGCTGGAGGGCACCAGTGCATCCTGGAGAGAGTCATTTTGATGCTTTCGATGGGCGAGGTCACCTGAGACGGTACTTCCCGACCAGGCATGCAGAGAGCTTCGGGCAGGCAGCAAGTGCACCACCACAACAGAGGCAGCGCCGTGATCGGAGTAGTACCCAGAAAGGGGGTGCTAGCAGAGGACAGGGATGAGCTGGTAGTGCGGGGACTACTTTACGAGGTCTTCCCATCACCACTAGGTGGTCCACATCAGGCTCCACGAGCTGATAGTTTGGACCACGGACAACCACAAGATTTGGATTTCTACGACCCTGCAGTGAAAGAGGTGATAAGAGCTACGCTATGCAACTCTTCTATTTTTTGCAGCAGAATTGTTGGAATCCATGTGTGAAATTCTTTTCTCACTGCTCCTTAACTGGGTTGCTACCAGGGTGACACGGGGCATCGTCCTGGACCTGTGTTGGTAAGGTAAAAAGGCATATGACCTTTTCTTTAGACGATGATGTTTACTCCTTCGCTTTCAAGCGTGTAAGAGGGCCTTTGTTGTGAGACATCGACTGTAAAATCTTGTGTGACAAAGTATACTTGGGTGTTACACCATATGGATATTATGAAGGAGAGAATAATTGGGCCTTGTTCTAGGTGTGGGCGGTGATTCCAGTCACGACGTGTGATATAGAGATTCGGTCGGGGAGGTAAGCTACCCCCGAGAGCCTTCGGGCCGTTTGTGACTGTGCAAAGGGATGGTGAGGTTCCCTACTGCCTTGCCCTAACCCAAGGCTTAAGTGTGGGTGCACGATGTATCCCATGTGGCATACTTGTGGAGATGTGTGCTTGCTCCTATGCACATCATCGGCAAGGGCCGACCTCGTGTGAATAGATCAAATCCATTGGTCTGTGAGCGGTGACGCGGTAATGTGCAAGAGTTCTTCTGAGTTTGGGAGAGCCAGGTGTGGGCTTAGTACCATAAGTTGTTCCATGGTTTTTCTTTTAGTGGATGGAAATCTTGAAGGAGGGAATGATGTAAGAACCAGGTTTTTGCTTTGAAGACTTTGGAATATTTTTGATGATATTCCAGAGCAGCGCCTTCAGACGGCGTGCGATTCCGATCCCCGAAGTGGCCAAAATTAAATTTTCTGTGCGTTCACACTGGGCACTCAAAATAAATGGGATAACTCCTAAACGGTGATCCGGATTAGAGATATGAGTGTACGGAAGGGTCCAGAAAGGGGTTTTTACACTAGGAATGACATAAAATATGTCGGTGTGGGACGTTTGGACCCCTCGCTCGCTATCAGAGCGTGGAACAGATAAATTAAATAATTAATTTATTCGTTTAATGAATTAGCTCAGTGTCTCTTAAATGGTGGCTCAGATTGGAAAACTGAGGGCACCGTTGAGTTCGGAGTGTGCTGTTTACCCTAGGAGGGGTGTAAGTTTCACAGGCGCGGGTCATCTGTGGAAAATGGCCCCAGAGGCGTTTTCATGATTTGGAGGCCTCAGGCGCTAAGTTTAATAAATTTTTAACGGGGTCTCGGATTAAAATTTTGACACCACCGTTATGCTCGGGAGATGGTGTTTACCCTAGGGGAGGCTTAACCTCGACCTCGTCGAGCGTTTCGAATGCAGGTTAAATTGGGAGTTTTAATTAATTAATGTTTTTATTTAATTATTTTCCTACTTAAACCAAACCCCTTCCCCTTCCTCCCTTGTTCTTCCCTGGAGAAACCCCCCCTCAAGGTAGCCCCTCAAGCTTCTCCATCTCCTCTCCAAGGTGGTTCACGGCCGGCGGATCTTTGCAAAGCGACAGGCTTAGTCCCACGATGTAGGATCGTGTTTCGTTTTTGATTTCTCGCACCACTTTCGCAGAAATTTACTCATATTGAAATGATGTTTAAATTTCGAGAAAATCCCATATCTGCGTAGAACATATTCTATCATTTCCAACAAAATATTCGTTTTGTAAATCAGAGTTCGGAGGAGTTCGCAAACATTCGCTGAAGTATGCTGGAATTGGGGGTCATTTTGATGTTTTTCCGGTGGTTTTGGGGCGTTCCGACGAGGTAGCGAGGTAGTCTGGAGAACCAGCGTGGCGGTGCGGCAGGCGGCCGGCTGAGGTGGAGCGTCTGGTGATGAGGGCATCGGCGTGAGTGCTTCAGTGCGGCGACCAGGCGAGCGTGGAGGTCGGCAGGGTCGTCTGGGCGTTGACGCAGGTGGCTCAGACGGCAGCGGCTCCATGCGGGAGGCCAAGCTCGCTGAGCGCAGGGGAGCACCAGGGTCGCGGTGCGCGACCCCCTCGGGGGACCACGATCCGCGTCGCGCGGGTCGTCACATGGCGACTGACCTTAGCCGGTGGGCCAAGCGGGGGACTGGGTCCACCGCCGCCCCGCGCGGCCAAGCCGCGGGCCAGGCACTGTGAGCCGGGCCGGCCGGCGCGGGCCGGCCCAGGCCGGGCGGACCCGCTGGTCCAGGCTGGTCCAGCCCAAGGGGCTTTGCCCATTAGTTTGCCGATGCCTGTAACTATCGCTACGGACGTCCATTTTTCGCGCCATCTGCAGCAGCGCAGACCTGATGTCGAGGAGGACTTTTTGAGATGGTTTTGGGAATTATTAATTCCCGAAATGAGGACCCTCGGAGGCACGACACATCTTTAAGTGAATTGAAGTTTTCCTGGGGGGGGTCTTGTTTTGGACGGCACGGACGCGTCTGACATCCGTTTTGAGCGCCGTCAGTGGCGTTGGGACCCTGGCGCCACGGTGAAGATTTTCAGGGTGGTTTCGGGTGTTGAAGCCGGAGTTGAGGTGTGGGCCCAACGACCCGTCTTTTGAGATGCGTGCAGCGTTTCATGACTTTTTCGTCGGATGTCCGCTCAGGGCATCCAAGCAGTCGTTTCTGGGTGTTTTTCCGAGGGGATTGCAATGGTGCAATCCGCTCGCTCTAATTCCGCACAATGGTGCGGGCCCCATAGGGGCCATTTGGGCGTTTATAGTGATTTTCCATCTCTATCACTGGGAAACCGTTTTGGACAAGTGAATAGTCCATCTTGTGTCTATTTTATAGAGGATCGCAACGGTGCGATCCGTTGGCGGCGCTTCGGGATCGGGATGCGGGTCCTGCGTGGAACCGCTCGTGCGCGGTAAGTCAGAATGTACCTTTTTCTCCGGATATCTGTTCCACTCAAATGAGTAGTGCTTTTGACGTCTTTTTCTGAGAGCTTAGCGATGGAACAGTTCGCCCGACCTCTTTCTTGGACGTGGTGTGGGTCCCACTCGACCCGACTACGGTGAATAGTAACATTTTCATAGGGTGTCCATTTTGGGCGATTGAGTATTCAATATCGTGTGTTTTTATGAGGGGATCATAGTGTTGTGATCTGTTTGTTCAGTTTCGGGATCTTGGGGTGGGCCCCACACGGGTTTGGTTACGGTGAATAGTACCTTTTTCACCGGTTTACCGTTTCGGGCGAGTATGTAGTCTATCTCGCGTGTTGTTCCGTGGGGATTACAATGGAGTAATCTGTTCAAGCGAGCAGAGCCTCAAACATGACCTTATTAAATGTGGAAATATGAAAGGTGCCCTAGTGGCGATTCTTCTATAGTGTTTGTAGTGGACCTTTGGCGTATGATCATGTGCACTCCTGGGAGAGTTAGGTCTGTGTTTAAGGAGATGTGGTTGGTTGTGCCTCAGCCGTTGAGGTTGTAGGTTGAAGTTGTTATGTTACGCCTTCGCGTTGACGTTGGGTGTCAGGTGCACGTTAGCCTTTGGGCTGGAAACGTGGTATGATCTGGGATTATACGGGAACGCTTGGAGGTACGTGTGGTTGTTTGTACTTGAGAACGTTTGTGCGTTCGGTTGGAGTTGACTTGGGGCCACACGTCGTGTGGGCCCCATGAGCGTTTCATGTTCTGCTTTACGTACCTTTGACCTCTCGCGACGTAGAAGGTCCCTCTGTTATCGATGGTTTAAACCAGCAGGGTTGAGTGGTTTCCCCGGGTTCTGGGAACTTTTGTTTGACCAGAAGGGTTGAGTTTTCCCCTGGTTCCATTCTCGTTTGGCCGACATAGATGGTTGGTTCCTCTGTTCCATCAGATGTGAGGGGTTTCAGTGTTGTGTCCCTTTCACCGGACTGCGGCACCATTTGCGACTATGGGTGTTCATACAGTGTGGGTGTTTTCCCCACTTTTTGGGATGCGTTATCTTAGTTTTCTTTGACAGTTACTCAGTGGCTTGGAGCGTGATCTCCTTGAGAGGCCTAGGGAGTTTATCCCATTTCTTTGTGTTACCTAGTAGAGTTCTAATGGATTCGGTGTGACCAACACTTTACGCGGGCACCAATCCTCCACCTAGGAGGTTGTTTTGAGTAGGTATCGCCAGTGGGTTACCATCTATCAGGGATGGCCAGTATATCAGTGTTCACCTAGCAGTACCATCAAATAGGGATGGCCAGAGAAGTTTCGGGTTTACCTCCAGGTGGGCTGGGAAGTGGTCCCCAATGTCGGGCTTACCTCTAGTGGGGCTGGGCAGTGGTCCCCGATGCCAGGTTACCTTCAGCTGGGCTGGGCAGTGGCCCCTCGCCGACTTTAGCCGGGTCACCCTCCAGTGGATTCCCCTTTTATGAGACTGGGTAGGGTAGCACCCGTCGACTCTTTCCAGGAGTCCCTATAGTGGGAACCCGTCGACTTCCAGGGACCCTCTAGCGGGGCTGGGCAGGGGGTCGCCTGTCAACTTTGAGGAGACCTCTCGACAGCGGGGCAGTGACATGGTGTGGTTTGACGTTCCCCCAGAACTCTCAAGTATGAGGGACACTTTCCCCACCGAGACGCATCCTTGTGATGCGGCCTAAAACTGTCCGGGCGAGTCAGTGCCGCCCAAAGCGAATACTGTCAAGGTGCGGTGGTTTGAGCCCCTTGACATGTAGTTCGGGGCAGATTTGAGGGATGCTGGGCATCGATGGTGTTTACTTCTGGGACTATTGGATACTCACCTTCTTGGTATGAGCTACAGGACGGAGATCCCCCTACGATCTTGTTAGGGCGACTTGATAGAGCATATATGTATGTATACCTTGTTCCGTTACCCACTTCTTGGGTTTTGGCTACTCTCCTTTCCAGGAGAGGCGAAGACGCGCAGGGTTTGCCACGTGCATTACATTTCTAGCTTCTTGTGGTTGGACAAGTCTACTCTCCTGCTATAGGTAGCGAAGACTCGAGGGGAAGTTCATCTTCTCACCGTTTTCCAGCTCCTTGTGTCTGGACGAGTCTACCTTATTTCCTATTATTGGGTTGAGTTGGACTATATACTGCACTCTTTTCTACACTTTCGGTTTTACTCCTTTAATTTTCAATGTTCTCTCGACTTCTCACCCTTCGGTACCTCCTTTGTTACTCCCTCGAGCCTTGGGGGTATCCTACTGAGAAATTTTATACTCACACTGGCTTGGGCTTTGCGTGCACTTGGTGTGCCCTTGAAGATGATGGACAGGTTTTTCGTGACTTCAGTGGAGCTTAGGAGTTCTGGAGCATGGACCACATGAGGTGTTCGTGGTCAGGTCCTAGGTGGGGGACCCTTCTAACTGTTTGTTTCTGTTTACCTGTTGCCGGGTTGTGGCACCTTTCTGGTTGGGTGCATGTTTTACCCCTTTTCTTTTCAGTTTACCTTCATCACTTTCTTTTTACTTTTAGTGGTCGATGCACATAGTGGTTTATTTATAGCAGTTTCCCTTTGCTTTTATTTTTACTCTTCACTTTCTCATTTAGTGTGCTGCGTGTGTGTGTGTACAGGTACTCAGGAAAAGGCCTCCCCGAGTTGTTTAGCCTTCCGTGTTTGTCGCCAACCACTGTCCTATGGAGGCGGGCTTGGGGTAGTTGCGGCTCATGCCCGGGTAGGTTCAGGTCTTGAAAATACACCATAATGAAATTATTATAAATATTCAATAAACATGTTATTAGAATAGTCCATGATATTTAGAGATAAGAAATTAAGTGCAATGTCCATGTGGACAACATTTCATACTTATGCATGAATGCTAATTTCATTTTATTATTATATTAAAATAATGAAAACAAAATGATATATATATATATATATTATAATTATAGTTCAATTTATTCGTTATATATGTTACATAGTTTTATTAAAACTGTCCTTTTTACATTCCATTTATAGTGTGAATGAGTCACATTGCTTTGAGGTGTTAGTCCACACTTCCAAAAATCATGTTATTGTATTTACACAAAATGGAAAGTGTAATAGTAAGTCTTAAAAAATAATTAATTAAAAATAAATAATAAATAAATTTCATATATATCATATATAAACATATTTCCCACTATAATATCCTTCAGGATTGGTGGTAATGAAAACTGAGCAGTCATCGTTTCGTGAGGCGGTATTTTTCCATACACGTAAAGAGTATGTTCATTACCCATTAAATGGATGAGTGTGTAAGTGAATCTCAAAACCTTACCATAAAAAATCATATTGTGTTTATGATATTGTTTCATTTTATATGTATGGAATAAGAATATTTAAGGTAGTGGGGAACAGAAATAAAACTAGAGAGCTTTTGGATTAATATGGAAACTTATTTTGGTTGGAATCAAAGTGGTTCCTTGGATTGATATATAAAAAATGTGAGGCTTCAAAGATTAGGGTAGGTAAATTCAATAGATTTTCTAGAAGATATTTTTTAATCCAAAGTGGATTCATATGTGTGAGGAAGTGGGAGTAGAGGAGGCCTTTTATAGTGGAGGAGTAGTGACACTCTTGTAAATTTTAGAAAAGAGAATTCCACCAATGATTTATCAATTAAAATTGCTCACATAAGGTCAAAAAGTTGATACCGGGTAGTATAGAGTGTAAATATGGATATAAAATTTCTCTTGGACAAGTTTCTATGTCATTTTGGAAATTAATATTAAGGCTTACTCGCTTATCAAAAACATATTTACCTCAATCATTGTAATTAATTTTAATTAATTTCTTTAATATTATTGGTAAAAAATAATTTGAACATATTATAAATCCTAAATAATGTACGTTAAAAAAATTTAATCAATTTTTCCAAATTCCAGTCATATAATTGTGATAAATTAATTTAAATTTAATGTTATAGACAGGATAGCAATGCGGGTTTTAAAAGTGAAAACACCAGAAGGATTGATATGTTTTTACATATAATTTCAATGTAAAATTAATTACAATGAGCTAAATTAGATTAATTTATAAAAAATTGATCTAATAAAACTTTATTACCAATTTAAAATGTAATTTGACCTTATAAATAATTAGATGAAAAATTAGCTTTGAACTAAAATTCAATATTTTCCACTATTCATTAAAATTGAAACTTCACTGAAAAATACTAAAATGCTACCCCAACCAAATATTTTTTTCCAATATGAATCTTATAATGAGATATATAATGAATAATAGTAATAAAAAATGGATTTAAAATTGGTTCTCAAATTAAATTCGGTAATAATACCTTAATGAAAATATAGTATTTTATACATATAATTGGTTTTGTTTTTATATATTAGATGAATATACAAAATATTTTCTGAATATATACTATAAATATCACATAAATATCAATAATTAATTGTAATTGGTTTAATTTATAATTTTAAAAGAGCTTTTTGAGCCTAAAAATAATAATATGTTTCTTTATATTCAAATGTTTTTAAATTCATTTATAATTAATTTTAACAAATTAATTAATTTTACAAACATGTAAAATGTATATTTAATAAATTTTGTTAACCCTTTTTAAAACATCTAATTTAACGACTAGGTTATATTAATAAATATTTTAATAAAATATCATTGTTCAGTAAAACACTGGCTTACATGTAATGCAATCCATTTTAAGAAAGTTGTGGTTTCATGCGATGTGTGCTAACTAAGCATCACGTTCATTTCAAGATATATCATAGATTTAATTTATATATAAAATTAAATATATTCTAAAGTCTCATGGTTTTATATTCACATTTTCTCATGGTGATGTGTGTGATACATGCTATCAAATACAATGTTCTTACTTTATAATTTCGGAATGTTATATTCTCCCCACCTTAATTAAATTGTGTTCTAAAAATTCAAAATTGATCTTGGTAATTAAAGTATTGATCATTGAAAATAAACCATTATTAAAATACCCACATCATAAATATGGTTAATAACAAATCTTCTAATAGTATATTAATGTGGGTATTGTGGTCACATAACAAGACTCCCAAGTAGGAGAACACTGGTGGGAAATGATTACATGGATACATAGGGAAAATCTAACAATCATGATCTAAGAGACAGTGCTAGAGAACATGTTTAAGAGAAATTTAACAATCATATGGACATAAATCCAGGATGATCTATGGGGCCATTCAATACATTAGAATGAATCTACTAGGACAACAAGTTTTTGTCTTCGGATCATTTTTCCTAGAGTTGGGGGATTTATTCACTCTCAATGAATATATGTAAATACACATATGTGGTGCATTTCTATATAAAAATTGTTATCCATTGTTTATTCCTTTAACTATTTATACTCCCTCTATTTCAACAAGATTCATCGTATAGTTATATAATATATAAATCTCACAAAAAGATAACAAAGTTTAACTTAAACCATTTCAAAAATGGTTAACCTTTACTAAATATTTTGATCCAACACATTAGATATAAGGTCACTGAATTTCCAAAATGAACATATCATTAGCCTTTAATCAACAACAAGTAGCTCTAAAAATTCAGCTTCCATACATGTGAATACATTTATCATGTATCCTCTTGAAATATGGTAATAACTTGAATCACCATTAAACATTGTTTTAAACATGAACTTTTCCTTGTTTAATAAGTAAAACACATGTTTTTGGATATATTCCATATATCCAAAATTGTTTTAATCTTCATCAATTATTGAACATACCAAGAACTTACAAGTCATTAATATGTTCCATGCTAATCATTACTTTTCAAAATAAAAAACTTATTGATCATTATCACCACATCATGAAAAAATTATGGGTTGTATTTCCCTCATTCGTATATTTTATAAAATCATTTAATTTCTACCGAATAACATTTCTTGGTACAATTCAGTATATGATCTCAAATTCTTAACATAAAATTATTGTAGTAAAATCCTTAAATATTTCATAAATCATATGATGGGAACATAATAATAAAATATTACAATATGTTTCTTATATCCAAATATTAAATCCCAATAATCATTCCACCTCATTTGAGTCACTGACATATTCTTGACCTTGACCCTTCATCTTCTTCAAAGGTATATTCACTGAACACTTGGGGAATTAGTTCACATGGACCCTCATCTCATTCAGGTAATATCACTAAATATTATCATTTTCATTCTTCTCTTTTTGTTGTTTTTAATGGTGACCATTTTCTCCACACATATAAAACACCCCAATGCATTCAAACATTTACCAGGGTTATGCATTCCATAGTTATAATAGGTAGGAAAATCATTATTTCATGTCTTCCATTTATCATTCATTCTATATTCCTATATCATATTATATTTTTCCCCTTAAAATCCATTGGTCTTGGAGAATTATTTCTCTTTCTTGATAGCACATACATATATTTAATTGTATGAAAAAAATATTTGAGACACCAGTAACCTTTGTAGGCTTGGCTTAATTCCTTCGAGGAAGTGGCCAATCATTCAATATATGTTGTTTATTACATATATATCATACCTTTCTAACATTATAAATTCGGCATCCTAATTTTCAACACATTCTTCCTCCTTTTTTCTTAAACAAATAAACCACCTCTTTATTAATGTTTATTAATCATGAAGAATGTATTTATTGAGGAATGTCTCCTTAAAAGTACACCATTCCAAAAGTTTGATTTCATCTCCATAACCTATATTTTGTATTAGAGACCACCACTGATCAACATCACCTTGGAGAAAATAGAATAAAATTACAACCTTTCTCATTTCACTATATCAAATTCTATAAATAATTTATCCAAAGGATTAATCCAATACATAGGTGCAATTGGATTTATAGTCCCTGTAAATGATGGGTCTTCTTTTTCATAAATAAATCCAACATAGGAGACTCTCTCTATATAATAGTATTATACATTCATGTAAGGTTATTTTTCATAAACTAATTATGATTCCTTAATACTTTAATAACATTCTAAATTCCAATAATAGGTTTATTAGTTTTCTCAATAAGTAAATCTCTGCATTTTCAATGTGTACAAATACCATTCTTCTTTCCTGAATCCATTTATATAAAACTAAATATAATTGATTAGCTCATAAAATTATGAAATTTTTATAACTATAAATATGGTATAGCATATAACATAAATTTGTGCATCATCAATCCTATAATAAAAAACATTGGTGACTGTGTGTAAATAATTACATTCCAATCCTTCATAATGGTAGGTAAAGAAAATGTGAACAAACCTAAGTGTATCCCTTGGGAGTTTCAAATTAGGTTTGTAGTAAGGCTTATTGTAATGTACTAGGTTACGATGGGTCCATCCTGGAACCCTTTTTCTCATTTGTTAATCCTAGGTATATTTGTGCCTCAACCACATCCACAAGTTTCATATAAACATGGATATATTGCTAGAAATAACCACATAATATCTAACTTACCAAAATTATAGGATGTTATTATATATTTCAACCTTAATGTCAATCTTAGGGTTGGATCCCTAATCTATGATTTCAAAGTCTAGTTTCCTAGGTTCCTACTAAACTAACTTTGATAACTACTCTATGGCTACAAACCCATAATCCCAAAGTCAGTGCATTATTTTTTTATATTGTCATGATTACATGGAATAAAATCAAAAAGTATCGATTATTTTATCATTATTGGAAATCCAAATTACATATGTGATACCCATAATAAATTTTTAAATGTTTAATACAAACATGAAACCTACTAAAAAGAAAAAAAAACTATTGACTTGAAATCTTATTAAAAAAAATTCTTCTATATTATCTAGAGAAAAGAAACATAATATGGGTGAGATAAAATGATCGGTAAGGGTAAGTAAAGTGAAATAAATAATGAATAATTGATAATAAATTAACATGTAATGGTGATTGACTAAAAACACATAAAATTAAAATAACTAGACAAGGTAAATACAATATGGCAAGTTAAGAAACTGAAACACATGCCACTTAATCAATAAACTGAGAATAAAATGTATCCATTGACATGTTGATGAAAAATATCATGGATGAAAAATAAACAAATCTAAGTAATGGAAAGGTGTAATTATTGTATTTAATATCTTTAGTACATAAAAACCTATATTATCAATACATTTCACAAGATGGGTAAAACTATGGTTATAAACCCATTTAATTTGGCCAACTTATTCATCTCATGAGAACCTATCGATGAATCGAGGGTCTATATAAATTTTGGGGACACAATTTATTTAATGTAAAAATAATTACTTTATTTAATAGTCTAAATAAATAATATTCCATGATAAATATCTTTATTTAATAAAAAATAAGGATTTATTAGTAATACCTCATATAATCATATTACCGGTCAAGTAAACACCATATGTAAAATGGTATACGGTTTGCAGAATAATAATATAAATCACTCCATAATGTGGATATAAAATGAATCAATTCTAAAATAAAGTAATTTTTCAAGGATAATTTAAAAATTACATAAGGCAGTGAGATTGCAAATACAATCATTAAGAATATTCTTGAGGAGAATAATATTAAAACATTCCAAAGTGTCTCATACCACTTTGAAACATTTAAATCATAATACCTATGAAGCAATGAAATTAAATGGAAATTATAAAATATTTATAGTCATGATATTACATGTCATAAGGTAGTGTAAAAGCCACAAAAAATTGAATATGTGATTAACAACAAATAAGTCTCAATTGAATGTAAATTGAGACGAGATCTCTAACTTTAAACATCCTTTTTTTGTGTGGTATTTATAATACATCATAGTGGTTTAGAATATGTTAATAAATTTTAAAAAAAGCATACACATGTTTATAATATAATATATAAGATTCCAATAATATCTTATTACCCATTCGTTAACAATCTTTCATTATTTTCAATATTTCTGGTGGAATTACCTAGTTTTCAAAAGTATGTTTTGACATGTTATTTTTTGTACCTATTACATATATCATGAAATAATAACCTCCATAATGTAAAAAATACTTAAATTATAATATATATTCTGTATATATATTTTTAGAATATTCTATAATATTTTGAGATAAAAAATGAAGTGCATCATTCATGGATACGGTAGGTTGTATATCCACCTAAACGCTAATTTCTTTTCATTGTTGTATTAAAAAAAATATAAATGGAATATATGTATCCAATAATTAATGTATAATATCTATGTTATATATGTTATATAGTTTTATTAAAGACATAATTTATACATTCCATATATAGTGTGAAGGAGTTACATCACTTTGAGGAGGCGGTACTCAACACTTCCACAAACGATGTTATCATGTTTACAAAAAATGGAAAGTATAATGGTATGTGTTATAAAATAATTACATATGAATAAATACATAATAAATTTTATATATTTCATATATAAATAGAGTTACCATTGTAATTTCCATTGTGATAGCTGGTAATAGAAAATTTAATTATCATCGTTACGTGAGGTAATAGTTTTCCGTCCACGTAAACAGTGTGTTCATTACGCATTTGTTGGTTGTGTGTGTAATTTAAGGTAGAAAAGTTAGCATAAAAACATTCTAATATATTGAGTACAATATTTCTATTATATAATCATGTAATAATAATATTTTATTTAGTTGACAATGGAAATAAAACTAAACAACCCGAGGAAAAAGACCTTACCTCTTATTCGGGTAACTCCTTTTTGTTTGAATCGAAGTGATTCATTAGATTGAATTTGGAATGAGTTTAGGATTCTAGGATGAGTGGAGGTATGTTTAAAATATATTTGTATTGATCTTGGTGTACCCAAATTGGATTGATATGTGTGAGGAAGTGGGAGGAGAGGAGGTCTTTTAATAGTAGAGGAGGAGTGACACTCTAGTAATTTTTTTGAAAGATAATTAAAGCCACGTTTTTGCATAGAAATTTTATCACATAATGAAAATACATAGATAAAATTGGTTATATGGCCTAAATATGGAAATAAAATTACTCTTTGAAACGTATCATGATCATTTGGGCCCTCAATATTAAAGTTTACTCCCTTATTAAGCTTAATTTTACCTAAATCATTATAATTAATTTTAATTAATTTCTATCAACTTCTTGGTCAAAAACTAATTTTAACATATTAGACATTATAAATTATATTTATTTCAAATATGGAATGCATTTATTCAAATTAAAATCACATAGGTGGTAAAATTAATTCATATTTAATCTCGTAGAATTGATGAAAATGTGGGTTTTAAAAGTAAAATCGGATGAAAGTTTGGTCTGTTTTTATATCTAATTTAAAAGTAAAATTGAAACCTGTGAAATAAATTTGATTAATTGATAAAAAATTTATCTAATTAAACTTTAAAACATATTTATAATATTATATAACATTACAACTAAATTAGATGAAATAAACATTTTTGAACTAAAATTCTACATTTGACTCTATTCATGAATAAATTAATCTTCCCAGAGAAATACCAAAAAATTTCCATAACCTAATTTATATAAATAAATTTAAAATATGATATTTATTTTTACATATATAATCCATAAATGTTCAAAAAAGGTACTTAAAATAGGTTCTTTGTTAAAAGGTTGTAATAATGCCTTAAAACAAATATAGTATTTTATGCATAAAATTGGGTTTGTTTTTATATTAATCCTATAAAATATATTGGATGAATAAAAAAATATGTAATTGAATATATAATTTACGAATCTCATTAATACCACTCATCAATTGTAATTAGTTTATTTTATTAGGGTAAAACAGCTTTGTGAACATAAAAATAATAATATTATCCTTCATATTCAATACATTTGGAAATTCATTTCTTATTAATTTTTAAGCAATGGATTAATTTTATATTTTTTTAATATATTTATTTCCATAAGTTAGTTAACCCTTTTCGTAAATAAAAATTTATTATCTTGGTTATATTAGGTAATATTTTATTAATATGTTGTTATTCAGTAAAACATGGTCATATGTGTAACACATGCCATTTGAAGAAACTCGTTGTTGTGTGTGATGTGTGCTAACTCAGTATCACGTTCATTGCAAGATATATCCTAGATGTAATTTATATAAATTATTAAATATATTTCAAAGTCTCAGGGTATTATATTCCCTTACACTCTTGGTGATGTGTGTGATACAAGCTATCAAAAAAATATTCTTACTTCAGAATATTGGTGTGTTGCATTGACAAGAAATATTAGAAAAAGTATTCAAAATTAATTACAGTGATTAATGTAAAAAATAAGTTTCTATGTGGTCAAACATTATCATTAGGGAAAAAATAACCTAAAAACATGTCCAAATTTAAATTTTCACCATATTTCAACCATATCATCCCTTTTATATATAATAGAACATTATTGGAGGAACATCTTGTAAGTGATACCTCCTAATAGTGTTTGAATTTTTGTACTTAAAAGAACGCCACTACTCCTCCACTATAAAATGGGAATCTATCCTTCATTTATTCACACCTATAAATCCATTTATCTCACCCAAAAACCTCTAAAATAATCTCTCATATTCCATAATAAAATCATAAATCCTCAATTTGGATAGATATAAAACCAATTAATCCCTTTTGTGTCAACCAAATGGTGTTACTCGATGAAGAAGAAATGTTCATCAATAAGAAATTTTGTTTTATTTCATTATCCGCCCCTTCAATTATTTTTATTCCCAGATTATAAAATAACCTCAGGGTCATAAATATATTTATATTCTATTATTTTAAGGGTATGACCTACACCTTCACATACCTCTATCAAATGGGATATGTAATCATTATTCGTGTGTATGGAAAACTATCGCTTCGTGAAATGATTTTTTTTGTTCTTCCATTAACACCCATAATGATGTGGAATAATGATGGAATTAATATTTTCATATGATATATATATATATATATATATATTATATTCTTTATTTCTTTATGCTTATTGAATTATTATATGACACCAACATTCTTTATTTCTATTTTGGGTGACTACGATAACATCGTTTCTGGACGTGTGGACTACCACCTCCAAAAATGATGTGAACATTTACATTACATTGAATTTTTTAGGGATGAGTTTAATACAAATATCTTATATTTATGAAATAATAATTCTATTATATTTATAATATATATATATACATATATTTCATTTACTTTCTTTCAATACAACATGAAAAAGGAAACAACGTTCATGCGTACGTACATCATACCTTCTCCATAACCATTGTATCTCATTCTAGATTTATATATTTTATATATTATTAAATATATATAGTAAATATATGTGATATTTATATTATTTTTTAAATTCCTAATATATGTAAATCATGATCATACAAAAAGGATCAAAAATAACAAATCAAAAGGCTTACAGAAAACAATGTGGTTATTACCCAATACCTAACATTAACATGGAATTGTTAAAAAAGGGTAATATAAATCCACAAGTAAGTAATATTATATATATATATATATTATTCTATTATATATTTATAATAAAATTATAATTATTGTACATGAGGCTTGAACACGTATGAGAAGATTCAAGACATAAGGTTAGTTTTTTCTCATCTCACTTTTATTTTTTGTAAGATATATGTTATATTAACAACTTATTATTGTTTTGTGGTTTATATACTACCTTATGGAATTTTATATTTTGAATTCAAATTATTTAATAAAATTAAATGTTTTAATTTATTTTCATCTTTAATTTATCTCATTATTCAGAAGTTACTCAAGTAGTAAAGGGATTTCTAGTCTCACTTTTTTCTGTGATACTTATATTATATTCACCATTAATTTATTTTGTGTGGTGTATATAATTCTAATGAATTTAATATATTATTATTATCTATAAACTTATGAGTATTTAAAAATCCATTTTACTTTCTATATTTCATGATTTATATGGTTCAAAAGTTAAAAAATTAGTGAAGTTATTTTCTCTCAGTTTTCTTTCTTTGATACAAATGGCATGTTTTGCCTATATATTATTCTATGTGGTATATATACTTCCAATTTATATATTATTTCATGAATTTAATTTTTATGATATTTTAATATTCATTTAATTATAATTTTTCATGGGGATTATGATTCAATTTTAATAAAGTCATAACAATTTCTGGTTACATTTTCATCATTTATCAATATTATATTTGATCTTGCTTCAATTGATGAAATATTTTGATACATATCTAATGAAATATAATTAATGTTATTCTCCTATGGTAATTCATTATTTATTTATATAATTTTTTCATTTTAGAACACTTTTTTTACTTAAGATAATTAAGAATCCGTGTTAAAAAAATTGACATTATCTCTCTCTATAGTCGAAATTTTATGTTCTTTAAAAACCATGATTTCTAAAAAGGTTTTAAAAAAGGTTTTAATATTATTATATTATCTTGAAATTAAAATTTTATCAATATTTTAAAATTTAATGGAAAATATTTTTAAAAATGTATCTTCTTTTTGTTTTCCAATCGATGCATATTTCTAAACATTTTACGATGCTCAAGGAATGTTTAGAATGTAAGAATTTATCCAATATCATGACCATAATTTAATTAAATATTATTTTATATGTTTTAAATGTTATTTTATGAAAAAAAATCCAAATATTTTATGTTTTGAAAAATAATGTTTCAATGTGGAAAGGATATTTTCTTCAAGAAATGTCTTAAATTATTTTTAATGCATACTTCATTAGTTTTCAATTTGGTTTTTGAGAATGTTTTTTAAAAGTAGATAAATATTTAAAAAGAAATGTTATTTTCCTTAAGAACTATATAATGTGACCTATCAAAATCATTCTCCATAAAATATGACATGATTTGATATATTTTATTCTTTTCTAGGGATAAGATCCAAGGATTCCATTCATATTATTTATTTTCATGGTTTATGTTTTTTTGGCACGATTTTTATGGAACCCATTCAATTTCCATTAGAAAATAATTCTTCAAAGAGATTTAATTAAAAACAATTTATTTTTCTTGGTTTAATCAATTATTGAATTAATATTTATGTTTATGATTGTATGTACCATATTTTTACTTTATTCATGTTTTGGTTAATAGGCATTTCTTATATGATTGAGAAGACCAAATAGAACATAGTAATCTTTTCATATCATACATGATGGGGTGTCCAAGATAGAGCTGGGTAGTCCTGCTATAACATACAACATTTGATTTCCTGGATAGGGCCATATAAGCTTTTATATCTTAAATGTTGGGGTATCACATAAATATAGGTAAGCCTATTATAGTTTATATAATGGGGTGGTCTAGATAGTGCTCAAATGTATTGGGTAAATATTTATATCAAATAATATAATAATGGGAACAAGTCAATGAGCATGATCCACTATTGGAAGAAGGTATAACTTGATCCACTATAAAGAAATTATTGTGACTCTAGATAGTGGTGTGTCCCACCCATTAGTTTTTGCCTCCATAAATTTTCCTGATAAATTTAAAAATGATCCTTGAATTATATGGAAATATATTACATGATAATGTGTATAACATAAATCCCATGCATTATTCCTATGTTTTTCTTTAATGCCTTACGCTCTTTATTCCCTTATAATTAATCTCTTACGAACTAAAAATCTTTATTCCATGACTAATGTATATGATCTTTGATGTTCAGGGTATGATCTTCAAATGTTATTCTCATTCTCTCATTGCCTTTTATTAATGTAATTCTTATATATATTTTTTAATTACCTTTAATGGTCGTCTCATATAATGCATTCTTATGTTTCCTTTCCTCATTTTTTGAAGAACGGTTTTGAGTTGGAGTACTAAATTGGAAGATATTTGTGGGAAACATTGAATATCTTTCAACATGTTAGAAGGTTGAGTTCAATGTTTCTAGAGACACTAAACTATTACAATAATCATGAATGTACTACTGTAATTTATTGAAAAGTCATCTAAAATGATTTAATATTCATTTATGTCAATCCATTGTGGCTATGATTCTACCACATTGATAGGATCATGAAAAAACCTTTCGACATGTCACTGGGATCGTGTGATACCCATGGACATGTATGAAAAAAATCAGGTGATGAACCTTTAACATGTAAACCTTGTCACATAGCATCCCCGGGAAAAGTCAATAGGATCTTGTGTAAGACACCTCAGGACATGTCTAGACGTCCTCAAACATGTCTAAAAGACAACCACGACATGTCCAACATACATCGCCAGCATGTCAATCATATTAGGAAGACATTTCATGACATGATAAAATTTTCTAGTAGGAACACCCATAAATATATTAAATTGACGTTGATAACTATGATTCCTACAAATGTAGAATATATAGGGTACATTTATATGGCCCGATCTCAAAATAGGAGTCAACCTCGGTGTAAGTCCCTTCATATCGTAGACACTATAACCCATGGGACACCAAATATTATATGGGATTATTAATCATAATCATCCATCGGTGGATTGATAAGTTAGATAAACTATTAAGGCTGTGATTATTTTTATAAGGGAGATATGTAGGATGCCTTTTAATAGGCCATTCTCCATCTCAAAAACCCCTTTAAGGCTACTGTAAATAATAAGTCCCATATCCATATGGGGTGATCTAGATTACTTGTTATATCTTGTTTCTCACACTGAGCATAAATTATAAGGGCGTAGAGATTTTCAACCATCACATCCCTCACATAATGAATTTAACCAAGCTAAGGAAACCTCATTGTGTATGCCTCATTCAGTGGCATGGAATGATTTCTCATATTTAATGGAATACACCTCAGGGTCTGTCCCAAAGTAATTCCCATATTGGTAATCACTATAGAAATATCACCCATGGGAATTAATTATCTATCACCTCCCATCTACGGATTTAGGGAAGATCAAACTAAGATGGTTCTAATTCCATTTATAATTAGTGTATATAGGATTCCTTCCTAAGGTCTAAGCCCCATAAGTAGTGCCAATGTTTACCCATATATGTTCTTTCTCTATGACATTAAACTGCATGGATCAAACATAAGTAAAATACCAAGGTTTTTATTCGAGTTATAAATAAGATACATAGGATACCTCACAAATTTTTAATACCAACCTTGAAACACATATATCTATATTGGATGGTTTTAAAAAATAGATTTCTTGGTTATATGGATTAAAAAAAATAATCATCTACCCATTTATATGAAATAATGGGAATGGGATGGACAACCTGAGATACAAAGAGATGATCACATTAATAGAACCCCATCTACACGTATAATTATTCAACACCCAATAATTGTATTATCATCCCCTCTCCAACACTTGTATTTAGAATATATTCATAGAAATATCATAGCACTATCAATGATTCTTAGAATAAAAAATTCTTCCACCCAAAAAAACAAAGGGTGTGATGGGCTTGACCTCCCATCATCTAGACCAATTTGATTTCATAAGCATCATTGGGTATAAAACCCCAAATGACTACCTACATTTTAAAGATGGTCTGTACTAAATAATGTATATGGGAGCCATTGAGAGTTTCTATATATGATGAAAATAGTAAACAAGATGTGAATGATTGTGAAACAATACTTGAATAAACCATAATAAAATTTCAGGGATCATATCTCACTGAAGGAAAGGATAGTATTGAACCTAGAATGAAAGAATGTAATGACAAAATAATTAAATAATTACAAGCATATAGCATCTTGTCTCTGAATCCCCATGGATGGCCATACCATCCATCATCTTTTGAAGGAAACCAAAATGGTGACCCAAAATCAAAATCTCAAATAATAAAAACAATTAGCTGATCATGCATCAAGAAATTTGGTTTTGTGCTCCCACACACAAAAAATAGTATGCACAACATTAAATCCATCATAATGAGGTTTCTTATGAAATACTTCAATTATTATTGTGAAAAATCCAAAAAGAGAAAAAAAAATAATCTTCAAACCAAAAAAAGAAAATTTTGTTACCTTTTCATAGATGATTGAGCACTTTTCACACATCAAATGATGCACTAGTCGGTGACCTTTACCCTTTTTACCTCTGTGACTATACGAAAAACTCTCACAAACAATGCATTAACCAATGATCATGTCTTTCTTAAGTAAATTATTTGGAACATTATCTATAGAAGTAACCAAAATAGGTCCCAAAAGAACCTCACACAATTATCACCTTTTACTTTGGTTGTCGAATGTGATAGTTCAGGAATACTGTTAACATGGTACGATCCCAATACTCAAAGAAGCATTTAATTGTATCCTAATGATGAAGTTGACGATTCCAAATCATTGAGGGAATATTGTAATAAAACTAGTAAAACATGTATCCACAAACAATATATAGAGACTATTATCCTTAGACCATGTAGATAAACACCTTCCATATCCTATGAAGATCAATCATGGATTCCAATACAACCCTAATCGGGTCCATTAGCTACCAAGGTGGAAACCTATCAACTATCATCATTAGTTTCATCTAGCTAATTCCTCTATGTTTCCTAATGAAGGAACAACCTGAAAAATTAACACCTTTTATAGTCACACATGGGTACCAAGGTGGTCTCATAAGGATCTCAAAGATATGGATAAATGCTAAGGGGATAATATCCATGCTTCTTATGATTAATCCCGTTACTATATTCTGGCGGTATCCAGTGGGATGGAAAATATTCCTCCTCGCTCAAATCAACTACACATGCATATTTCTGTAGTAATCATTGGGGATGAATATACAAATTCTGAAATAAATAAAACCCAATAGAATATTATGATTTATCGAATAAGATATGAGATAGATTATATTCATACTTCAATCGAATATATATTCCAGAATATTTTAGAGAGTTAAAATGTGTTGGTATGAATTCTTATACACACTAATATAAAGTGTAACAAAATTTAAATAATAATTCAATCTCTCTATCTTCACTCATATATATAAAGGGATATGTTTTAATCCCAATACAAATATATAGGGCATCACATCACCATGATCATTTTGAAGATGTTCTTACTATGAGGCAAGTTAACATTGTTTCTCCAATCAAAGAGCATTTTCAGGATATTCTGGAAAAGAAATTTTCATTGGACTAGGCCCATACCCAATTCATTTTGGGGACCACAAACCCAGTTTGGAACATGTGTTAGGAAAGGCGCACACTGCAATTGAAAATAATTGGTTGCATATTTCAATGGCATAGGACCACTCTAATATTCTAATTCAAACCACGTATCACCATGATTGTTTGGCACATGCCTCTAGACTGGTGCATATTCTTATCAAGATGGAATAGTTTCATACTCCAAAGGTATATGAGTAGTATTATTTCCATTCTAGAAACAAGGTTTGTTAGTATAATATTTCAATAACCTCATATCAGCCTCATATCCCTTCTAATGAATTGACATGGTATATTCCAATAGCTCATGAAATAAAAGCTCATATACCTACTTCGGCTAATGAACGACTGCACCAAAATCCTTTATAGGATATATAGAAGTGGGAACATATCCCTTATCCCATCCAAGAGGCCCATCATCTTGTTTTCATGGGGAATGCATATTTGAGCCATACAAATATCCTTGGTTCATCAAGGATTGAACATTGTATCCAGGAAACCATCCATAGGCATATTCATATTCCCACTAACAATAAATAATATCATTGGAATTTTATAGAATCTTCTAAACCATTTCTCAAATCCCCTTTTCACCATATAGTTATCAACATATTGTGGTATCCATCATGCTGTTGTCTCATATCCATTATCAATCACAAAATATAGTTTAGAATACTCCATATGGGGGTATAATGAGGCTCATACCCTTGATCTTATCAACTCCATTTTACATGAGACTATTTGGTCTATATCCTAAAAAATTCAAGGGTTCATCAAGTTTTGAACTGAAGCCTAAGGAGATCATTACCTCGATAGTCATCCACATAGTATGCCTTGATGGATAACATATATGCTCCTCTTGACGTTCACCATGACTAACCTCCCCATTATGATATCTCTCTCGAAAAAGGAAATCATCCCATTTTCTAGACACATCCATATAGATAGGTGATAAAAATTTAAACACCTTCCTATAGAGAGGTTCTCTAAACAATAGATTTATTCTTATAGTTCATCATCAACTATCATTCATACTTCACCATGGTCGTTAGATAACCCAGAGATGAAACCTCAATGGTCTGGATAGGTAGAGGAAAATAACTCTGATGAATAAGAATAATACAATGATATATGGAGATATTTAGCCAAAACCCACATTCCATTTGTGTTTAAGAACTTCACCACTTATGACTATGAAAACCCATATGATCTTGATAAAGATCTCATACCATAAAAAAAGTATATATATATATATGGGAAACATATCGGAAGATGAATAATAAGAACCTACCTTATGAAGGATATGATGGAAATATCTATATCAAAAGTACCCTTAGTTTAGAGCTAGACATGGATGCCTTTTTCATAGCCCATAACCCATGGATGGATGATAATGAAAAATTCATATGTAGTGATTGTATCTGTATAAAAAAAAATCTCTATCGACTGATTTCCCAATACCCCTCATACATATGTATCTCTATATGGGAGAAATATGCAGAATTTAACTTCACTATTTCCCTATAACTATAAAATTCCATAGATATATTGTTCAGTAACGTCATAGTTATGGGGGAAATCATGATATGAGGTAATTCACAAGCCTATTGGTAAATATAACAAAATACCCACGTCTTTAAGGTAAAAATACATTGATAATGAAGGGAGAGGAAGACCAATGTATTATTAAGTTTGAACTACTACAGAAAATGGATTTCATTTCAAACACAGAATCCAATGTTGTGGCCAACCTGACAAATCCCCATTGAGAATAACCCCCATTAAGGGATTCTATTACACTCATCTCAAACATGATCGTAATTTCACTAAATCAAATGGATCACAATAGTTGATGTGAACCCATCCCACTAGGCTAGGGTAATTTTTACCCCATCCTCCCTCCATCAGGTCATTAAACCCTAAGAGGATCCTAGAAATATCGATTGAAGCATCAAACTGAAACCATCCTACATAGATAGGGGAAGTTCTCTCTCATTATCCATCACCATGTTCTGCCCACCCTAATAGGATATTGGAGAATTCAAAAGTGGTTCAAAATAAACCACATTCTACATGGTAGGTTAATTTAGTCCCACAAATGATAGAGAATTGGTGGGATATGAAAATTTGGACACCACATCAGGCTTCACCCATTCCTTGATGATAGGAGGTGGTCAAGAAAATAGTACTTCTAGAACTAATCAATGCCATTGAAACCTAGGATTCTCGTATGTAATCCTTTGAATCACGTTATAAGCCCACGAATCCAAATAAAAATCATTATCCAAATTACATGGTTGACACTTTTTCCCAACAAATTTTAAAAATATCTTATTTTAAACCTTTAACAAATTAGAGATAAAAAAGATCATATCACACACTTTGTGTACCAATGTGGACTAATGATGGGCCCTAAAAATTAGTTGAAGGTGACCAAGATAAGGTGTATCTTTTATACTTTGTTCATGTCACCCTTTATTAGTACAACAGTCTTCTAGAATGATCCATTACCAAATGGTTAAACCTCCATCATCAATTCCTTTATAAGTTCTACTTAACGAAAAGAAAAAGACAATTGTTTTCCTTAGAAACTATAAATAATGTGAAATTAGAGGGTTTCTATATTCATTGATAGCTAGAATGGTTGAACTTATTCAATCATTATCAATATCTGATGAGAGAAGCTGCTAGAAATCAATGGTGAAAATATTTGGGAGGTTCTACAAATTCCTTTGATCCTAATGAAATATCCAATCAGATTATATAGTTTTACAAAAATAGAAATAATGCTCATTCAAGCCCCTAAAAGGCCCCAAATTATCTCGAACCTGCTGTCATGCATAAGAAACTACAAAATTTTCCTTGATGAAAATAAAAAATATATTAGGGTCACCAATGATTTGAGGAGAATATGAATAAGGTGTAATCCTTAAGAAATGAGTAGGTCCCCAGTTATTTCCTTACATCCATGTAAAATAACCTACTCAAACTATCAGAACCATAGAAACCCAATGGGGCCAACCTCATTTGTGGGGTTGAATACTTCCCTCACCATATAAGGTAGGGTCACACCATCCACAATTGATTTTTGTTCAACTAAATTATCTAAATCAAGTTTCATTCGGGATAAGTCATTATAGATAATTCCATAGCATTTGTGACTTCTATAGCTATCACCCAACCAAAATAAGAGGGTGACTAGCAAGAAGTTACAACCAAAAATCAATAGAAGTTCAATAATGGGATGACTTGAAAGATATTTGAATGAGTTCACACAACCCTTAGATCATGACATGACTAACCAAAAACAATATCATCATCTAGGGAGGAAATACTAAATGATCCTCCCAAATTATATCATAATCATCAGACATAGGAAAGTAAACAATTGGAAGAGTCATATCATGCTCTCTCACAAGATCAAACTCTTGAAGATTTCTTTCCTTCAATATCTAGAGAACTGGAACGTCCTAGCCAAATAGAACCCTCATCATGTGAAGAGATTATTTTTTTCTATTAACATTGTTCACCTAATAGATCCGTTACACCCTTATGAATACACCTCAGAGTACAAGTTACTCATACCTGACTAGGGATATAGGGTTTGAGTACGTTGGAGCTGAGGATGCAAGGGATTATGTGGGCATTGATACAATTTGGTCACATACCAATCGTGGATGTATATCCATCTAAGGTACTTGGGATATAACTGTAGTAATACTAATAGAAACATGGAGATGTCATAGATCCCCCCAATGGTCATCTAATCATAGTCATCTTACATGACCAACTAGGGGTTTAATTGTTTGGTAACCCGAACAATGGGGAGGGCTGATTCAATATAACAACCCTACTATTTAATTCACACATTAACATAATTCATTATATAAAATCATCACATGATACAAGATAGAAGATCTATAGGTCTAGTGTCTTTGAGGCATAGGAACATTAAATAACAACTTAGAACATAAAACAAAACATCTTTATTAAAAACATCTTTTATATGACCACAAAATTACTTCAAAAATAGCATTGCATGGGATAACCTGAGGACATGTATAAGATAAGGGTGATCTATAAAACCCAGTAAGGGAGTAAACAAGGAATAACATTAATAATAAAGGACATGTTAGTCAATTGGAATATCATTGGAGCTGAAAAGAAAAATAAACATAAAGGCATGATATAGTATGATTATCATAACATAAAAATGTGGCATCAACATTTAACATGATATTAACATGATCCAATTATCATTTAACATGGGGAATGAGTAAACCCTAATTTTATTTTAATTATCATGAGTAAACCATGATTGTACAATATGTATCAAGATACTAATCTTTACCCAATGCATTAGAGTGCTATCTGGGCACACCATTCTTAATCATTTCATTTCGTGCATAAGTGTTCCAAATGGATCGTACAACATTGATTCATTAAAAAAATACATTATTACATCATAAAGGAATGTGGAATTCATACATTATACTATATAATAAATAATTAAATGTGAATAAATATAACGACCCAGAATTTACATACATTGTTGTTTCTTCAAAATTGAACCATGCTTATTACAACATATAACAAAACCATGAAAGAACCGTATATGTATAATGTCTTTAGAAACTGGAAATCATAAACAACTGGTTCATAAAGCATCTACTTTGCCTCCCATTTATTTCGTCATATCTAGAGTCACTTTTTCGCATATCCTACTTAATAACCTTCTTCCTGACCTGGGAAAATAAAACATACGAAAGGGTGAGCTCAAATACTCAGTAAGGGTAAACAAAAGAAATATCAATCACATCATATACATAAGAACATAACTTTTGGAAATCTTATCCTGCAAAAGAGATCATAATTTCATAACATGGGATAAATCATAGTAGTGAAATGTAATCCCAATAATCATAAATTAAAACATGAAACTTTGTGGGATACACACATAATCATTAAGAATCATTTCTTATTAGTCAAGACTCATTGCCAAGACTATCTTAGTGGATAATGTCTATTTCTGAACCGAGTTCACTCCTCGTTTCAGTCCTGTTTCACTGAACCGGTATAACCTGTCGTTCCAGCAATGCCTATCTCATGAGATACAAAATCTTTACCCAATTCATTGGAGGGAGATATAGGTACCACCCATCTCATAATGATACCATTCTTATGTGTGCCACAAAATCATAAACCATACATCATAGCATAACCCATCTAATAAAAATGGGAATCTTAAACATCCTGACATCATAAAACAACTCATATAAGATAAAGGAATTCATAAAAATAATTTCATCACAACATAATCAAATCAATGTAATAAGAGGTATAGAAATAAAACCCTTTATTATCTTAGATGGAAAATAATTTTGATAAAACTCTTCAACTCCATTCTTGAGGAAAATATCCTTTCTACTTCAAAAACACTTTTCCTTTCATAACATGTCATACAATTCTAAACTAAAAGAAGTTGATTAAAAATAAACTTGAAAACTTGTAAGGGAATATTCTTAGAAATAATGTTTTAAAAACCCATTAATGTCGTATAAGTTAAAAGAAAACATTCTTCCGAAATTTTGTCGGAAAAGTCAAAAAGTACCTCGTACGAAAAACGACAAAAGATTCCTTTCATATCTTTTACTTAAAACACTCTGAAGGGTAAAATTGGATATAAACTGTTGTATAATGATGTCAATATTATATATTGAGGAAACATGGATGTGGATGATAAAATTCACCCCAGTAAATTCCAAATTATAAACAATCTCGGATAAAAATGAGATTGTGATATTTCCCTTACCTTAGGTCCGATTTTCTTCCTAAGTGTCTGAACCTCCTGTATAATGATTTAAATAATGTTATTGACTTATTTCAGAATCATACGTATTTTTATGATATCATATATGGTCATATTCTTAGCTTCCTACTAGTAATATTTCATTACTACTTGTTATTAGGGTGTTTATTACTTTTTGTTCTTATGCGTGTTTTGTCGAATAAATTCGTATTCTTCTCTTTAGGTTATAGATACCTCATTTCCAGAATGTTATTAGTGTACTATATATCATATTAATTCATTCAATTCATTTATTTAATCACTATTAAATGAAGATCATGTAGAACGAGTCGCATCACATCGTGGAGACGGTATTCCGTACGTACGCACGAGCGATGATATCGTTCCCATGATCGTGGAATTGTATTGGAGTGTATGTATACTATTTTAGAATAAATATCACCTTACAATAATCATATATGTTTATTATTTACACCATTATAACCATCCAAGTAAGGTGGTGGGGGAAAATAGATTACACCATGGCGTGGAGATGGTATTCTGTACGTACGCACGCGCGGTGATTTTGTTTTCCGTAGGATGGATAGATGGTGAAATATGGTTGTTTCATACTTATAATAACATATCAGTATATGATTGATACTGATGTTATTACTCATTAATGAAACAACTAAATAATAATAAGTGGAAGAAGAAATAAAGATGAAAGAATTGGTAACAGGCATTACCTCTTCTTTGAGGCGCTTCTTTGAGACCTCCTTTTAGGGGACTAAAATTGGTCTTTGAAGAAGACCAGGACCTCTAGGATGTCTCCATGGAAGTGGATATGAGAAATTTGCAGGGGTTGGCTGAGCTTGAAGGCTCAAATTGGTTTGAGGAGGAGAGGGAGGAGGTGCCCTTTTATAAGGGAGGAGAGGGGCACCTTTGGAAATATATGAAATAGTAGTTTATATTAAATCCCAAACCCACTTAAAAACATCCAAACTGACTCATATTCGAATATTAGATGATATAGGGTTGTAATATCATCAACCAATAAAATTTAGACATGTTAGTAATTTATTTTAAACATTATAAACTTGATTTATCCTTATTTATCAATTTAATTTTATTTGTGGTAATAATATTCTAAAATTTAAATTATTATAAATAATTACATATGTGTTGTGAATTTTCCATAATTTGACACTTTATGACAGTTTAGACCATATAAATTTTAATTTATAAATTTTAAATATTTTTGTTATTTTTAAACAATTTTATAATATGTTATTTTTATAAAATAACAATAGTGTCAATTTTTACACTATTCATTTATTTGAATTTAAATAAATTATAGACAGACGATATGTTCAAACTAAAAGCTTTAATAGATCCATAAAATCTCATATGTATCTATAAAATTATTGGATCACATTAAATAGTTCATATAATATTTATTTTATTATTTTTAAAACCATTTATTTGATATTTTAATTAATAAAATAACTTCAACATCACTATTGTGTCATAATAAATGATAATTATTTAATCCCTAAAAATTCTAAATAAATTCCTATGATATAGATAATTGTATTATACATCTGGATACTATTCATCTTCGAAGTTTCATGAAGTTTATCACTAAATTAAAATTATTATACTTATAAGATTTAAGAAAGTGACATGTTGTCACATTCTTTGGTTTTAATAATAATTAAATTATTTTCATGGAAAAAAGTCCATTAAATGATTCTAATCCGACCCATAGGTGATATGGGTCTACTTTTAGTCATCCAATAGGATTTTGGCAGGTGTTAGGGTAATTTTATAATCTTATATTTACCCTTAATTCTGAATATGTAATCCATTTTTCAAAATTCAAAACATATAAGTTGCAGTAATTAATTTAAAATAAATCATGTTGTTAAGAAAACGGGTTTTAGAAGTTAAAACATTGCCAAAGATTGAAATGTTTTTACCTATGAATTCAATGTGAAATTAATGCTAATGAAATAAATTATATTAAATGGAAATAATATATTCTATTTATACTTTAAGACCATTCACTATTATAATTTATCCATATAAATTATCTCAATTAAAAAAGTTGTTTTTAATTAAAAATTAGCGTATTTTTACTATTCATCAAAATATGATAGTTATCAGAAAAATATCAAAAATTTATCCAAAGTAAATTTTTATACTCTGATTCAAAAGAAGAATTTTTATTTGTCAAATTGAAATTATAAACATGTAAAAAACTAGCTTTAATGTGGGTGCGCCATCAAAAGGCGGAAAAACTGTATTTTTTGAAAAATACTTCTTTTATCCAAAAAAACTGATTTTACTTTTATACCTTATTCTAGAAAATGTATAAGTTTAATTAAAATGTTATAAAATTAAAAATTCAGTTAATACTATTCATAATGTCTATTTTTAATAATATTTTAAAAGAATATAGTTGTTTAGTGAAACTCGGTATTGCGTACGACGCAAGCTATCGACGAAGGACGCGATTGTGTGTAAAGGAAGCCAAGCTAGTGTTGTGTGTAGTGAAAGATTCCTTTGATGATTTATATAACATAAAAACAAAATATTTCTCATAAAAGTCCCAGGTGTTACATTCTACCCCCCTTAAAATGAATTTCTCCCTTGAAATTCTTCACTTTTTAACAAACAGATGAGGATACCTCTCTCTCATCATATCCTCAAGCTCCCATGTAGCTTATTCTAGTGGGTGGTTCCTCCATAAAACTTTTACCAAGAGAGTGGTCTTGTTCTATAGGAATTTTTCACTACTATCTAGAATCTCTATCAGCTGTTCTTCATAAGAAAGATCTTGCTCCAGTGGTACAACTTCTGAGCTGAGTACATGTGAAGGATCAGGTATGTACTTTCTCAGGAGAGATACATGGTACACATCGTGAACTTGAGAGATATTCGGTGGAAGAGCCAATAGGTAATATACCTTTCCAACATGATCCAGTATTTCAAAAGGACTGATATATCTAGGGCTCAACTTCCCCTTCTTTCCAAATCTCGTGACCCTCTTCCAGGGAGATATTCGTATGAACACTTTATCACCCACTTCAAACTCTAGGTCTTTTCTTCGGTTGTCGGCATAAATTTTCCGTCGAATCTGAGCTGCACTTATTTCTTGTTGAATAGATCCGACCTTTTCTGCCATCTCATCAACAAGATCAGGTCCTAATAGCTCTATTTCCCCACCTTCATCCCAGAAAGTTGGAGTCCTGCATTTCTTTCCATAGAGAGCTTCATAAGGAGCCATCTGAATACTGGAGTGAAAGCTATTATTATAAGTAAATTCCACCAAAGGTAGGTGTTGATCCCAACCACCTTTGAAATCCATAGAGCAAGCTCTCAACATATCTTCTAGAGTTTGAATTGTTCTCTCAGACTGACCGTCTGTCTGAGGATGATAAGAAGTGCTGAAACTCAACTCTGTATCCAGAGTATGCTGAAGTCTTCGCCAGAACTTCGAGGTAAATCTCGGATCCCGATCAGATATAATAGAAAGTGGTACTCCATGCAATCATACCACTTCCTTTACATATATCCTGGCAAGCTGATCCAGAGAGAAATCCTATCTAATAGCAATGAAGTGTGATGACTTTGTAAGACGATCAACTATGACCTAGATAGCATTATTGCCTTTGGATGTTTTAGTAAGTCCTGTGACAAATTCCATAGTGATGTTTTCCCATTTCCATTCAGGTATGGGTAATGGTTTTAATATCCCCTTAGACATCTATCTCTCATCTTTAACTTGCTGACAATCCAAGAATCGAGAGACATTTTCAGCAACATCTCTTTTCATGCCATCCCACCAGAAGTACTTTTCAAGGTCCCTATACATCTTTGTGCTTCCAGGATGAATAGAGAATGAAGAACTATGAGCCTCATCCAGCAGATCCTTCTTTAATTCTGGGATGGGAGGAACACAAACCCGATTCCTGATCTTTATTATCCCATCATAGTCAAGGTTGAATTCAGGAATATTTCTCACTTTCTTTTGTAACTCTACATCTTCCTTCCGTGCCTCTATAATCTTCACATGTATAGATAGTTGAAAATTAATTTGAGAAAGATACGATTTTCCACCTTCCATTAAAATTCCAAGATCCATCCTTTGTAAATCCAAAAATATTGGATCTTTTGTGATCCTCATCATGGATAAGCTAGCATGGTATTATCGACATAATGCATCTTCCACCTTGTTTGCTTTCCCAGGATGGTAATGAATTGAGAAGTCGTAATCCTTAATCAGTTCCAACCATCTTCTTTGGCGCATATTCAGCTCCTTTTGTGTGAAAATATACTTTAAACTTTTATGATCAGTATAAATGTCACACCTTTCTCCATAAAGATAATGCCTCCAAATATTTAATGCAAAGATTACCGCAGCTAACTCCAAATCATGTGTTGGGTAATTTTTCTCATGGATTTTCAACTGTCGTGAGGCATAAGCTATCACCATATCGTTCTTCATAAGAACACACCCCAGTCCCTTCTTGGCTGCATCACTATAGATCACAAACCATTCTCCACTACAAGGCAGTGTGAACACAGGTGCACTGGATAACCTTCTTTTCAACTCCTTGAAATTCTTTTCAAATTCTTCTGTCCAAACATACTTAACTCCTTTCCAAATCATCCTGGTGAGTGGATTAGGTAATCGTGAAAAATCTTTCATGAAAAGTCGATAATATCCACCCAAACCAAGAAAACTTCGGATCCCAGTTACTGTTGTTGGTCTCGACCATCTTTCAACAACCTTTGTTTTTTCTGGATCCACAGATATCCCCTATTTTTAGATTATGTGACCCAAAAATGCAACTTTTTGAATCCAGAATTCACACTTGGTAAATTTGGCATAAAGTTTCTCCTTTCTCAGGGTCTTCAATATAATTCTCAAGTGATCTTCATGTTCATCCTTTATTTTGAATAGAAAAGAATATCGTCTATAAATACTACCACAAATTGATCAAGATAGTCTATAAAGACTCTATTCATCAGATCCATGAAGATTGCAGGGGCATTAGTAAGACCAAATAGCATCACTATAAACTCATAGTGTCCATACCTTGTACAGAAATCCATCTTTGGTATATCCTCCCTTTTGACCCTTAATTGATGATACCCTGAACGAAGCTCAATCTTGGAAAAGTATTGAGCTCTGCGTATTTGGTCAAATAAGTCATCAGTGCATGGGAGAGGATATTGGTTCTTGATAGTGATCTTGTTAAGTTCTCGATAATCAATGCAGAGTCTCATTGATCCATCTTTCTTCTTAACAAATAAAATAGGTGCTCCCCAAGGTGACACACTAGGGAGTATGAATCCCTGATCAAGATTCTCTTGGAGTTACTTCTTCAATTCTTGAAACTCAATTGAGGCAATTATATAAGGTGTCTTTGAAATAGGCAAAGCACCCGGTACGAGTTCTATTGAAAACTCAACTTCACGATTTGGTGGAAGACCCAGCAATTCCTCCGGAAATACATCATCAAATTCTCATACAACAGGCATATTCTTAATCGTGAGTTTCTCACCAACCATTTGAGATAAATAACCCTCATTTAGTGGAATCAAGACCCATAAGGTGGAAGAAATTTCCACTAGAAATTTATGTTCATCCTTGCATCGATAGACGATCATAGATTGATCTGGAATATGAAATGTGAATTCCCTTATTTGGAAATTGATATGAGCTCTATATAAAGAAATCCAATCCATAACAAGAATCACATAAAATCTTACTATAGGAAGGATCACAAGATTTACTGGAAGCACTTTCCCACAAATATAAATTGGGGAAGAATTATAAACATTTGATGCAACTGTTGTGCCATTAGGGGTTGTCATAGCTAACTCAACATCTAATTGTTGAGGTAATACGTTGATACAGTTAGAAAAATCTTCAGAAATAAAAGAGTGGGTGGATCTAGAATCAAATAAAAAAATTTCTACTTTAGAGTGGATGGTAATCTTACCTTTCACCACATCGTTATCGTACTCCACATCGCTGATAGAAATTGCATGTGACTTTCCTTTGTATTTAGCCTTAAGATTTTGTTGTTTTCGATCATCATCAAAAACCCTTAGATTAGGTCATTTATTGGAATAATTCCCTATATCCTTGCACTTGAAACATTGAAGTGTAGTAGGTTCATTCTGTGTGTCCCTTCCTTTGTTTTCATCATTAGACATCTTCTTCCCATCATTGTGGAATTCAAATTCCCGATGAACTTCCTTTCCACATTTGAAACATTTACTTGTCCATTTAAGACAACTCCCTCCATGTTTCTTTCCACACTTTGAGCATAAGGGAAAGCTCATCTTCTTTTCAGTGTGCTCTTTAGATTTTCCATTGAATTCTATTTTACTCTTCTTATCAAACCCATATGACTGATGGGTTACTCAAATCTACATCTCAACTTTGAGAGCACATCGAACGATTTCCTAGTAGCTATTGAAGTCCCTTATGTCTAAGGCCCTTTGAAGACTTGGTTTTAAGCCACTAAAGAATCGATCGATCTTACTCTCAGGTTGGATAATAATACTAGAATCGTACCTTACAAGTCTTGTAAAATTTGCTTCATATGTACCAACAGATTCATCATCCTTTTGCTTCAGTTCAAGAAACTCTTCCTCCATCTTTGTTCGTAGAATACAAGGGAAGTACTTATTGGAAAATAATTTCTTGAACTCGTCCCATTCCATGGACTAAATTTCATCTCTTTGCCTCGTATTCTTAATAAGATTCTACCATTGATCATCATCTCCTTCCAAACGATACACTGCTAGGATGACTTTATCATGTTCAGAACATTGAAGAACTGAATATATCTTTTCAGTAGTACTGATCCATTGTTCAACAACTAATGGATCAGTAGACCCGCTGAATGAAGGTGGACGCTGCCTCATGAAGGATTCAACAGAATTTTGCTCCTTCCTTTGCTCGTTTGGAAGTCCACCATGATTCATATCTTGAGAATGTTGTGTGAGCATGGATACAAGAATTTTCATTCCTGCTCCTATAACGTTTGGTTTCTCAGGGGGACAATCATTGCATTGCCCGCCGCATTCCGCATTAACACGGTTCCTTCGGGTTCCAGCCATTGACTAAAACCAAGAAGAATAGTGTGAGCAACACTAATTATAATAGGAAAACCACATAATCAAGAATAAAATTTCACACTTAAGGTCTTATCCTAGGTTATTCATGGTCATTTCTAAAACACTAAGATTTTGTTCTATTCTTAGAATTATCCTTAGGCTTCTTACTAAGGCTTTCACATCCTTGTTTCCAAAGGTTGACTATACCTTTCCTCTGATACCAACTATAACGACCCATACTTTACATAAATTGTTATTACTTCAAAATTGAAGCACACTTATTACAACATATAACAAAACCATGAAAGGACCGTATAGGTATAGTTTCTTTAGAAACTCTATAGCATAAACAACTACTTCATAAAGCATCTACTTTGCCTCCCATTTATTTCATCATATCTAGAGTCCCTTTTTGGCATATCCTACTTAATAAACTTCTTCCTGACCTGGGGAAATAAAACATACAAAAGGGTGATCTCAAATGCTCATCAAGGGTAAACAAAAGAAATATCAATCACATCATATACATAAGAACATAACTTTTGGAAATCTTAACATGCAAAAGAGATCATAATTTCATAACCTGGGATAAATCATAGTAGTGAAATGTAATCCCAATAATCATAAATTAAAACAAGAAACTGTGTGGCATACACACATAATCATTGAGAATCATTTCTTATTAGTCAAGGCTCATTTCCAAGACTATCTTAGTGGACAAAGTCCATTTCTTAACTAAGTTCACTCCTCATTTCAGTCATGTTTCACTAAACCGCTATAACCTGCCATTCCAGCCATGTCTATATCATGAGATATAAAATCTTTGCCCAATGTATTGGAGGGGGATATAGTTCGCACCAATCTCATAATGATACCATTCTTATGTGTTCCACAAAATCATAAACCATACATCACAACATAACCCATGTAATAAAAATGGGAATCTTAAACATCGTGACATCATAAAACAACACATATAAGATAAAGGAATTCATAAAAATAATTCCATCACAACATAATCAAATCAATGTCATAATAGGGATAGAAACAGAACCCTTTATTATCTTAGATGGAAAATAATTTTGATAAAACGCTTGAACTCTATTCTTGAGGAAAATATCCTTTCTACTTCAAAAACACTTTTCCTTTCTTAACATGTCATACAATTGTAAACTAAAAGAAGATGATTAAAAATAAACTTGAAAACTTGTAAAGGAAGATTCTTGGAAATAATGTTTTAAAAATCCATTCATGCTGTATAAGTTAAAAGAAAACATTCTTCTCGTACTTTTTTCGGAAAAGTCAAAAAGTACCTCGTACGAAAAACGACAAAAGATTCCTTTCATATCTTTTACTAAAAACTCAACGAAGGGTAAAATTGGATATAAACTATTATAGAATGATGTAAATATTACATATTGAGGAAACATGGATGTGGATGATAAAATGCACCCCAAAAAATTCCAAAGTATAAATAATCTCGGATAAAAATGAGATTGTGATATTTCCCTTTCCTTAGGTACGATTTGCTTCGTAAGTGTCCGAACCTCCTATATAATGATTTAAATAATGTTATTGACTTATTCCTGAATCATACGTATTTTTATGATATCATATATGGTCATATTCTTAGATTCTTATTAGTAATATTTCATTACTACTTGTTATTCGGGTGTTTATTACTTTTTGTTCTTATGCGTGTTTTGTCAAATAAATTCTTATTCTTCACTTTAGGATATTGATAACTCATTTCCATAATGTTATTAGTGTAATATATATCATATTAATTCATTCAATTCATTTATATAATCATTATTAATTTAAGATCATGTATAACGAGTCGCATCACCTCGTGGAGACGGTATTCCGTACGTACGCACGAGCGATGATATCGTTCCCATGATCGTGGAATTGTATTGGAGTGTATGTATACTATTTAAGAATCAATATCACCTTAAAATAATCATATATAGTTATTATTTACACCATTATACCCATCCAAGTAAGGTGGTGGGGGAAAATAGATTACACCACGGCGTGGAGACAGTATTCCGTACGTACGCACGCACGGTGAATTTGTTTTCCGTAGGATGGATAGATGGTGAAATATGGTTGTTTCATACTTATAATAACATATCAGTATATGATTGACACTAATGTTATTACTTCATAATGAAACAACTAAATAAGAAGATGTGGAAGAAGAAATAAATATGAAATAATCGGCAACATGCATTACCTCTTCTTTGAGGCGCTTCTTTGAGACCACCTTTTAGGGCACTAAAATTGGTCTTTGAAGAAGAACATTACCTCTAGGATGTCTTTAGGGAAGTGGATAGGAGAAAGTTACTGGGGTTGGCCGAGCATGAAGGCTAAAATTGGTGTGAGGAGGAGAGGGAGGAGATTCCCTTTTATAAGGGAGGAGAGGGGCACCTTTGGAAATATAAGAAATATTAGTTTATATTAAATCCCAACCCACTTAAAAACATCCAAAATGACTCATATTCAAAGTTTAGACGAGATAGGGTTTTAATCTCATCAACCAATAAAATTTAGACATGTTATTAATTTATTTTAAACATTATCAACTTGATTTATCCTTATTTATCAATTTAATTTTATTTGTGGTAATAAAATTCTAAATTTTAAATTATTATAAATAATTACATATGTGTTGTGAATTTTCCATAATTTGACACTTTATGATATTTTCGACCATATAAATTTTAATTTATAAATTTTAAAAAAATTTGTTATTTTTAAACAATTTTATAATATGTTATTTTTATAAAATAACAATAGTGTCAATTTTGACACTATTCATTTATTTGAATTTAAATAAAATATATACAGAAGATATATTCGAACTAAAAGATTTAATAGATCCATAAAATGTCATATGTATCTAGAAAATTAGTGGAGCACATTAAATAGTTCAAATAATATTTATTTTATTTTTTTTAAAACCATTTATTTGATATTTTAATTTATAAAATAATTTCAACATCACTATTGTGTCATAATAAATGATAATTATTTAATCCCTTAAAATTCTAAATAAATTCCTATGATGTATATAATTCTATTAGATTTATGGGGACTATTCATGTTCAAAGTTTCATGAAGTTTATCACTAAAGTAAAATTATTATATTTATAAGATTTAAGAAAGTGACATGTTGTCACATTCTTTGGTTTTAATAATAATTAAATTATTTTTATGGATAAAATTCCATTAAATAAATCTAATCCGCCCCTTAGGTGATATGGGTCGACTTTTAGTCATACAATATGATTTTTTCAGGTTTTATTATAATTTTATAATCTTATATTTACCCTTAATTAGCCGATTTACCTTTAACTATGGTAAATAAAATTTACCGTAGTTACTATTCATAATGCCCAAAAATAAAAAGTAGACTATGAACATAATTTGGACCCAATTATTCTGAATATTTAATCCATTTTTCAAAATTCAAAACATATAAGTTGCAGTAATTAATTTAAAATAAATACTGTTGTTAAGAAAATGGGTTCTAAAAGTTAAAACATTGCCAAAGATTGAAATGTTTTTACCTATGAATTCAAAGTGAAATTAATGCTAATTACATAAATTATATTAAATGGAAAAAAATATATTCCATTTATACTTTAAAACCATTATATATTATAATTTATCCATATAAATTATCTCAATGAAAAAAGTTGTTTTCAATTAAAAATTAGCGTATTTTTACTATTCAACAAAATATGAAAGTTATCAAAAATATATCAGAAATTTATCCAACGTAAATTTTTATACCCTGATTCAAAAGAAGAATTTTATTTTTTCAAATTTAACTTATAAATATTTCAAAAACTATCTTTAATGTGGGTGTTCCATCAAAAGGCGGCAAAACTGTATTTTTTGAAAAATACTTCTTTTATCAAAAAAAACTGATTTTGCTTTTATACCTCATTCTACAAAATGTATATGTTGAATTAAAATGTTATAAAATTAAAAATTCAGTTAATAATATTCATAATAGCTATTTTTAATAATATTTTAATAGCATATCGTTGTTTAGTGAAACTCGGTATTGCGTACGACGTAAGCTATCGAGGAAGGTTGCGGTTGCGTGTAAAGAAAGCCAAGCTAGTGTTGTGTGTAGTGAAAGATTAGTTTAATGATTTATATAACATAAAAAAAATATTTCTCATAAAAGTATCGGGTGTTACAATAAAGGTGAGTACCCTTGTTAATGATATGGGAATTGTAGTCACTACACAATGACTTTGGCTTGGAAAATCGCGGTGCAATTTCGACCGCATAACGGTATGACATAAGAACTCATAAAAATCGTTGATGAGAGAGAAAGAGGTGTATCATAATATGTACATGAAATTGAAGATAATAGGTTCATATATATACATGTACCAATATATGTTATGAAATTTAGATTCATAATACAAAAGAATTGCTTGAATGTAAATGAGAAGAGATAAATTTCGTATGGAATTTTGGTATAGTAACGGGTGTACATGGGGGGAATTATTGAGAGAGATAGATTTATATCATCATTAAAACATAATTAGGGAAATTTGGGGGAGGTTCAAAATCATACCCCAACATTTTTAATTGAAAACAAAATGGTATAACAACATAAATAAATTTGGACAAAAATGAGAAACGATGAAATCTATATCTTGGAAGTCTGATACAAAAGGTTTGGGATAGGTTTCATGGGAGATTAGGGCACCTTGGGAGGATTATGGAGAGATAAGGGAAGATACTGGTAGATCTCTGAATTCTTTTAGTGAAGATAAATTATGAGTTCTGGTGGGTATATATAGGAAAAGAGTGGGAGTTCTTTATTATTTAGGTTTTGGACACCATACATTAAACAAATCAAAACCACAAACCAACCTATGGTTTTTTCCCATTGTTATTTTCAAAGGGAAGTGTAAAATATTTTTTATAAATAAAATTTCCAATCATCTTAAAAAAAATTTCGTTGTTATGTGGAGGTGAGTCACACTCTCAAAAAAATATTTTAAAAGTTAAAATGTTTTAAAAGTCATGCAGGGTTCACTAAGGATCCATAAAATTAATCAAAAAAATATAAAATCACATAAATTTAAATATAAAACATATATTGGAAAGAGATATAATGTATTTTATTTTATTATATCAAACTTGGGTCATTAGGGTGCTATAAAAACATTATATATTTAAATGGTATTTATTTTTAAACCAAGAATTTGACTGTCACAGAAAATTTTGAAAAACTCACCCCTAGATAATTTTGACATCCTAATTCCAAAAAAAAGTATTCATTATATCTAAATAATTTTATAAATATTTTAATTTTTATATTTAAAATAAAAAACAACATTTATCTTAAATTCACGGAATTTGACATAAATGGATTTCAAACTATAATAAAAATTACAATTGTATGCATAAAATTTATACGGTCATTTATATTTCATAAAAAGTAATTTACTAATAATATTTTATTAATATATTATTTAACTCCAAAATTCATTAATTCTTCAAAATATGGGTTTTAATTGAATATTAACTAAAAATACCATTTGTGATTTTCAAACCATTTACAAAGGAACAATAATAAAATAAATGTATCTTGTATATTACATACAAAAATAATGCACATAATAATAAGGCTATAGTCTTGTTATATAACATCTTTTAACACTCACATAAGAGATAAGGGTAAGGTGTGTGAGATGGTGACAGACTCTTATGGTGGCTCTAATAACATCACTCGGGTAGTAATCTCTATCAACTTCCAGTTCTTCCGTAGGTGGTTCGGTTCAAGCTTAACATATTTTAGCTTGGCTTGGGTTTGGTCAAGAGTGAAGCCCAGTGATGCTACCTTCTTTCCGAGCACCAAAAAATGGGCATCATGTGGAGAAATTCAACTCGATGAGGCCATTTCATCCTTTATTTTAGTAAATTAGATTTGTTAAAGCCCTATATTTATACTAATCAAGTGATCACTATTCAACGACTATATTGGGAACTGTAAAAATTACTAAGAGTATTTTTAAATCCAAAATCATAAACCCAAAGAAGTGAACATGTTATATAACCATTTTACATAATAATACATTTAATTAGATCAAGATAAACTTTCATTTATAGAATTTTGGGTTGTTAAAATCAACCCACAATATTGGAATAAAATTACACCATGACCTTCGTTCAATCATTACACCCTTTCACCTAAAACAGCTCTACTCCTAAACCATAGAATAAAGAGAAACCCCACCTTGGGAAGCACAGACCACTTGTACAAATGTACCACATTATGATGTAGTTTGTAGAATCCCTTGACAATCACACAATAATGGAAACTCTCTATGTTTCAAAATAACTCAAAGAGGCATTCATTAAATCCATACAAATCCCATAGATGTTTGATATAGATGTCTTTAAACCCATGTTTTACTGAGTTGAGAAAATTACATTTGAATTCCATGTCACCATCTCATTCATATAACCTGATAATGAAAACTTTATCTAGGGGAATATCATATCCATGTATGTTTTATGAAAACATGATAATGTAAATATATGAAGTTATCAGATTGCAAATGGTTCTAGGATCAACATCATTCTGATTCAAATCCTCTATTTATTTTGATATAACAATGGGTACTCAACGCTAACAAATCTTGATACTCAGGGGAATGATAAGAGTGGGAAATGGCCTCTCGATAAGATCAATATCACGGCTTAGTTTCAGCATTTCACATATAATGTTTGTTTCATGTTCATCTAGAAATAAATATCATATAATGTAATTCATGGATAGCCTTGTTTTCATAGCCACTTGGCGGTACCCCCAATATTACATCAGTTCTTGAAACACCCATTTTATAGAAAGGTTGATAAAACGCATTTCCCTAGTGCCCCTTAGTGTAAGGTAAAAGAATATATATTGAGTTTGGTTTCTAAAACAGGGATGGATAACAACCAATGGTGGTTAAAGATATGAATGTTCCATCCCCCAATGTCTTTGGTAACTCCCATACAAGTTTCTAGAGTATAAATGATAGTGATTATATGTTACTGATAAACCTAATTGAGGTATAAAACATAATACAAGATATCTATGATCCCACTTCCCCTAGTGGAATCATTAAATAAAATAATCAAATTATGAATCTCTCTATGATGACTTCAGATGTAATGGGTGTAAACATATCTTCACATGGGTTCTATTACATTGGAAGTGATAGAGATTCTCACATATTAAATATCATACCTCAAAATTACTCTACAGACTCCATGTTAAAGGAAGAAGATGATGATGACCTCAAGAACACCCCTCCTATATTTGAGGAAGGTGTCTCTACCCCCATCGATAAGATTAGGAAGGTGAATCTCGGAATACAAGAAAATTCATGACCTGAATTGATTTGGTCTATCATGCCTCTCAAGGATAAGGAAATATATATTGATTTAATAAATAAATACTAATATGTGTTCACATAGAATAATAAAACAATTATATCGTTAAACCCCAATGTGTCTATATACCACCTAGGATTAACTGATGATGATAAAAGATTCAAGTTGCCATCCAGTGGGATGCACCTCTATATTTGTATTGATGTAGAATTTTATGTTGAAAAACTTATCAAAGATGAATTTTTCTAGGAAGTGAAGAACTGAAATTGGATAGCCAAAATTATCCTCATCAATAAAAAGAATGGGATGATTAGGGTCTGTGTCTATTTTAGATCCCTTCATTGACTCTACAAAATGGTTGACTTACAATTTCGAATCACTGAACTTTTGATCAATGGAACTGTAGGATTCTAATACCATGACATTATGGATTTGTATTTAGGGTTTAATATGATAAAGATGGACCCTGAATACGATGAATCCACAGCCAAAAAAAAATTAGTGGTATTTTTCTATCAGGGAATTACATTTTGATTAAAGAACACTAAATAAACTTATCAATTTTCCAAGAATCATATCTTCAAGAAATTTTTAGTATCAATAGTAAAATACTCTGTCACTATTCTAGTATTCAAATATCAACAGGGATCTGATCCCCATAAGTATCTTAAAAAAAATCAAAATATTGTGGAAACATATTTTTAAGATGAATCCACCAATGTGTAATTTTATCGTAATGTTAGGGAAATTTCTTGGTTTTGTGGAACTCTGCTATGACATTGAGGTTGATTCATAAAAGGCTAGTAAAATCCTTGAAATGTCACCTCCCCTATATCATAATGAACATAGTGGTATCCATTGACATATCACTTACATTCTATGTTTTTATGCTAACATGGAAATAAAATATCTCTTATTAACTGAGTCAGTGAGGAAGGGAGTCACCTAATAATGAGAAGAAGACTATAAAGAAGCATTTTAAAATATCATCAAGTATATATTTCACACACCATTTTTTATGCTTCTAGAAGAAGGAAATATATATATATATCAAATATGTGACCAATATATGGAGATATCTTGGTTTCTTAAGCACAAATAAAAAAGATACAAGGAATGAAAATAGTCTCTATTACCTCGGTCAGGCATTTCTATGTACAGAGACCCAATATTTTAATATAGAGAGAAACTGGATCACACACATCTTCATAATGAAAAATTTAAGATAGTAATTGCTGCATCTTGAGGTCCACTTGGTCTCTTTTATGGATATGAACAAGTACATCCCTAGTTATCCGATATTGATTGGGTGTTTAGATTGATGGAAAATTCTTCCATAATAATTTTATATCTTGTTTGTGTCACATAAGGTAGTTAAAGGGTATGCCCTAGCTGATTTCCTTATGGTTCATTCGTCCCTATGAGGCACAGTAGAAGATATAAAACATCCAGAAAAATAGGTTTTAAATTCCCAAAACACTCTTCGAACATGGGATATGTGTTTTTACATTTCATCCCAAATTTCTATTTTCAAGAGGTTGGAAATCCGAAAGCTTAATCAGGTTTGTAAGGGGATTATATTTGTTTCATAGGACAAAGAATCTTTTTCCAAATCTGTAATAATATTCAATGGATAAAATAATTTTGAGGAAGTAAATCATACCCTAATTGCAGGCATAGAACATTGCATAAAGCTGCAGATATCTTACCTGAAAAATAAAAGAAATTATAAGTTAGTGATCAAAAAAATTATTAGTGAATATACCATCAAGAATGATTAATTATACCCTATCATTATATACACTATAGGATTGATGGAACAATTCACTTTTGAACCAACACTGCATCATGTCCCATGATCATGAAATTATCATGTGATCGCACTAGGAAATGCGTCAATAGTCACGAACAACCCTAATCAAGATGAAGTGATCTTCCACAACACGCACCAAAAGATATTATCATCAGTTGTCTCCTATGATATGGAGAAAATAAATCATGTCAATATATCCCCAAAGAATGATGAAATGATATCAATCCATTATGTATGAATTCAATATTTTGTTGTCTATAATATGGGAACCTCTTTTTAGATTGAGCTAAAAGGGTACCAAATCGGCCCTGAGTAGAAAACATTACCCTTCATGATGTAAAAAATGAGAAAAAAATCCCTCTAAATTAGAAGCTATGATGGAATCCTCATATGAGGCCTAGTATAATGACAGATTCGATCCATCATGGAAGAAGTCTATGTAAAATATTTTGGTGCTCATCGAACAAGGACTAGATTCCCCCTATGTTAGGAGTCTTGGTTACTACTGGAAAACAATGATATAGGAAAATGTATAATTCACCATGAAATTAAATACATTCTAGATTCTGGATAACATAATCCATAAATCCTTATAGTTTCTACATATAGGTAAATATTCAACGAATGTTTCGATATGGGGGATGCACATTTTTCGGGCATATCTTCCAACCATAACTTAGTAGTTTAAGTATATATGTACTACTATCTATCTATATTGGAAATGGGTTGAGGAAATACCCCTCAAGGATAACAAAATGAAAAATATCATTAACATCTTCAAGTACTATATTGTCAATAGATTTGGATTACCTCACATGATATTGGAGTAAAATGGTCCCTACTTCTGTTCTACTAAATTGAAGAATTTACAACCCCCACAAATGTAAGGTTTCTCAAGCAATACACTGCAAAGATTGCATCAGAAAATATATAATCATATTCTCATGGTGTTAAATTTAATTATATGTTCTTACCATAAGGAATCAAACTACACAGAAGGAGTCCTTATAGCAAGACTTTAAACTGAATAGTATCACATATCCTGAAAACATGACTTTAAACTGTATAGTTTCCATGGTCCTAGTCATATGAACTAAAAATTCAAGATACTATTCATCTTAGTCACATGAAATAAAAATTAACCACCAGTATTTTCCACACAACTTTAAAAGGAATGACCCATATCATTGTAGTGAAAAGAAATTAAACAGTTGGGAACATTTTGAGTAGATGATGATAAAATGTAGTCTTACCCAATATACCGGGATTGGATTTCATGAGAAACCATATTAAGAATCCATGTGTCATAAACATGAGATTATTCTCATTATATAGTTTCCAAAACTCGTAGAGAGTATATTTGGGCTTCATTCCCTCTTTTTCTCATAAGGTAACCTTCATCCCTACCACAAGACATTAAACTTCATGGTTGACGACCCTCTCATTCATTGAAATAATGTTCCCAAAACTATGTATAGATTGATTCCCATTAAAATGAGATACATAGAGATTCCTAGATTATGTATGACACCCTAGCCACTATATGATAAAAATGAATCTTTCCTTTCCTTTAATCACCTTTTTGTGGTTAAACAACCCTTTTCAATTCCTTATTTATCTTACCAATCACAGATTATATGGGCTTAAGAATTTTGGTAAGGGACTCCCCACTTGATCGAGATATATTAGTTCACATCATGGTTATAATAGTTCTTGATGCAATATATTAAAATTCACATCAAACATGTTTATAGAATGTTATTTAACTCTATGGTCAGTGTCTCCCGCATGATGTACAAATACACATTTCTATGGACTTCCTTCAAGAGGACCACTATCCATTATATTGGTCTCTCACAAAAACATCATTCAAGAACTACATGTTTCTAGATTACTTTAGTAATAGGAAGCATAGTGATACCTAGGTCTCATAATCCTTGGTCCATCAACAATAAAAATAAAAAAAATTCACCTCTGTATATGTGTGATACTTGCATTGAGATTTTTCCCTTCAAGAACTACATGTGACTTGATTTATTATATCATAGAAAATGTAGTGACAGCGGTATCTCCAATCCTAGGTCTATAATAAATAACAATGAATAAAATAAAATCTTCTTCATATGGGTAAAATATACATGGATATTTTTCCATTCTAGTACTATATATAGCATTATTTATGTCATTATAGGGTAGATAGTGATACCTTGATCAACAATATTGGTTTTATCTTCATATAAAAAAAATTCCCTTACTGTGTATGGGATAGAACTATGAGGAGATTTTTTAAATTCCAAAACATGGTGTGCCTTGATTCCTATAATCAAAAGACACATATGATGACCAGATGATTCCAGGATTCCAAATCATTGGAATTTACACAATATGAAGGGAAACATTGAACCTGATTCATATATATTAGACTAGGGTGGACCGTTTTCTCTTTAAGAACTATATATATATTGATTAATTTAATTATAGGATATATAGTGATTCCCAAATTCAAATTCATATGTCAACATGCTACATCAATGGAAAAACTTCCCCCATCTCTATAAGGTTCATATATGTATGGAGTGTTTTCCATAAAAGAATTAAATGTTCCTTAATTTCTATTACCATAGGATTCTTAGTGATTCCCAAATAAAAAATCATGGGTCTATCCACAATACAAAAATATTCCCCCTCCCTGCGCATGGGCAGACTTGTGTGGGGGAATTTTATACAACAATTATGTGTGGATTGATTCCTTATATGATTATATATATAGTGACCCTCTAATATCCAATCATGGGTCCATCCACAAAATACAGAATGGTAACCCCCCCCCCCTCATATATGGGATCGACCTATGTAAGGAACTATCTGTTTACTACATGTGGCATGATTCCTACCATTACAATGTGAATTGGGAAACCCATGGATGACTAGACATAAAAATATAACATATCGTTGTTTATAGAGGACTAATCCATATATACTAACTCTGACTATGCATGAGAAAAATCTACATTTTTATTTCATGTATATTAGATAATTCTGTGTATGAATGGCTTATGTATATGGATACATATCAATAAGAAATTCTAGGGATAAAAGGTTCTTTCTACCTTTAAATTCCTCTAACCAGTGAAAAGTGTCATCAAGAATATATGAAAAAAAATTAACATCATTTCCTATGTCCTTATTGTATGATGCCAAACTAAAAGGAAAATGTCCTTATCACATGAAGCTAAACTACATGATAGATGTATCCTCAAAACAAAATATTAAATTATAAAAACCACAACCCAACATTATTCCTTATTAAGGGACTATAAGAGTATTACCTTGATCAACCTGAGTATGTGGTTATTCTATTGTATTATAGTCACATCAACCGATAAATAAAAATGCAGGTCTCAATAGCCTTTGGATTCTACAAACCTTTCACAACCCATGTAATGTATAAAACATATTTCTATTTTTGGCATGCTATATGTGGATATGTATAAGGTGTTTGACTCACCAACCAAAGTCATCATAGACTATAAGAAATAGATTTATGACACTCGTGATCTATAACATCACAGCAGTGGAACTCAGCATCTTAGGGTTTTTTGGGTCATCCTTGACATTATTTTCACACACCATTAATCTTGACCTACAAATCTTTATCAATGATTTAGAAAAATCATTATCAGCTGATCAAATGTATTTTAAAGTACCCTTAAACCTAGGAAACCAAATTTTTCTATAGTGTAACATTCCCCTCATATCGGTTCCATGTGCATCATGAAATTAAACATTTGGCACTATTTCCAAGTTGTATGACCAAAAACATTATACTTTGACAATCCTAATTGAATGACACCAAATTATTATGAATGAAATATGAAACATGTTAGGAAAAAAACATATAAATGGTAATCCAAAGAAAAATCTATGCCTCTTAATAAATTCTTCATCTCTATATTTTATGAAAAAAATATAGTATAGCATAACAAGTCATAAATCTCATAGGGTCCAATTTTTTTCCTTGAAAAATATTATCCAAGCTCACTAGACACCTTAGTTAGGGAAAAAGTTTGAGAACTGATTTTTCATAACACCTCATCATGATAATGTGTTCACTTGGTGGTGGAAAAACATTTAGGGTACTAAAACCCTTATTTTATATTTTATATTTGATAAACCACCTTTATGTATTATAATTATTATCTAATATAACCATTTCCTTTATTTTATATCATTCTCTTGGAACCCTATAAACCATGGGATTCATTTATTGTGGTTATTTCATATAGAAAACTATTAAAAGGACATGTTATTCCAAATAGAAACACTTAAGATTAGTTGGATATTTTCAAAAGGCTATAAATCATGTTTTTAGAGGTTTTTCTGTCCCAAAAAGGCCCCCGTAAATCCATGAGTAATTATCTTGACTGTATGGAATGTAAGATTCCACCATTACCAATGGTTGACTTGTACCCAAGGGATTCCAACAAAAAATTAACTTAGATATTCTTATACAATTATTTTTAATCCCTATAAATAGACTATTTCGGTGGATTTTAAATCCTTATTTTTACACCCCCATGTGTTAAACCCTATCTTAAAGCTGGAATGTGAATCTCTATTACTAAACCATTTTAAGGAACACATCACGTGACTTGAAACCAAAATTCATAGATCCAAATCCTCCCAACTAAAAGCTAAATATCTCTATGGTTATAGAACCCACGTTTGAATGATTTTGATACACTTCCAAACTCATCACCTATACATTTTAGTCTCCGCAAATATTTTATTTCCCTCGTAAAAGAGTGTGGATCCCCTTTACTTGACCATGCTTCTAATCCTTATGGTCCCATTCATAAACTCCATTGTACAACTACATAGAGGAATATCCTCCATGCAATAATGGAAATAAAATCCTCTTGAGTCTTGAAATCACTACATTTGAACTCAACAGCTTTAGGTGTTTTGGGTCATCTCTCTTATGTCTGACCCAATCCAATCATAATCCCTAACAAAATCTTGGTGTAAATTAGAGCCATAGGGTGTCTTGGGTCATCCCTGATATGATTATACCATTTCATATTCATCAATTCAAGATTTTAAACACATGATTTACATAACACATATACCAGTTATCCTAGTGGACATAGCTTACCTAATATTTTAAAACCCACTAGTTTCATCTTCATAGAAATTCCATGCCACGTAGAAAATAGTGGGGATACCCTTTACAAGAATATGAATTTAATCCACCATAGACCATAAATTATGGCGTCTGACCCACCAACTCAAGGTATCTCCCCTATGTGGGAAACAAAAACTAATCCATAGGATACCCAACAACACTGTAGTGGAACACATCACCTTATGGTTTTTTGGGTTATCCCTGACATGTATTCTGCATTACATTATTCTTCTCAAGTACTGGGAGGAATACTTTAAAATTCATATCATTTTCCCTTACTAGATGACGTTAAACAGAATATGATACATCCTTACTGCATGATTTTAAACTACATGGATGTCATACAGACCTTATGCTGTTAAACTGTATGGAACAGGTCCATACCACATGATGTTAAACTGCACAAAGACTGTTACCTTGTGAACTGTGTGCTACCAACAATAGAAGGGATGAGCTACAAGAACCTAAAATATAGGGACATAAGGTATGAACATGAAGGTTCTAAACTAAATCGTAAAAATTACCTAGTTTTTATGATTTTAAGCATTCAATTTAACGAGACACAATGCTCGCGAGTTTGAAACCCTCAAAAGGGAATCCATAGTGAAATTTGATTCAATGTTCACTATACATGCATTTTTTTCATCCATACAATAATTATCACCCATAAAATGGAAAAGGATTAGAAATTATCTTGTAGAAAAAAATAAAAGGGTGACAAGATCAAAATCCAAATCCACTCCCCAAATGATTTCACACATATGAAGTTTAGTAAAATGGTGGTTCAATATAATAAAAAGATACAAATATTGAATGGATTCTTATTTTTCATTTGAGAAAAAAATCAAGATATGTTTTATGAGTCCATTTACATCAAGGAAAATTATAAAATTATCCCTCTATAAATTATTTCCCAAATTATCCTTTATAAACAAGTGATCCAGGATAACCAGAGAAGATACATAAATGATTAATATCTTGTTAGTAGGCATTCATAATCAATTCTCATGGGAAATATATTGTGATTAAAGAAATAAAATCTGGAAATTTCTGTTTATTAGGAATTATACAAAGAATGGGAATCTTTGATGATCCACTAGATAATAAATTTAGGAAATGTAATGCATATCTTGAATAAAAAATCCTGAAATTGATATGTAAATATCATAATATATATTTATTGATAATGTAAAAAAGTTTTAGTATTCTGGAGTCACCCCTAAAGTATAAAATTGAAAAAATAAAGAGACAAAACCATATATGCATATTCTCTAGTTCATAATAAAATTTAATTAGAAATGTTTTCAAAATAAACCTAATATTTGTGAGAGGAATAAATTGATCCCTGAAGTGTCACCTGCTACATTTCTAATGTTACTTCAAGACAATGAACAATCTCAATTAAATGGTGTTGATCTTTATCTCCTTTATGAGTAACCACTGAAAAATATTAAAATGATTTAAAATTATATCTTATTCTCGATATATTCACTTTGTATTATACTATTTATTCTTTCAATATATAAATCTGAGTTTGTGGCGGAGAATCAAATAGATTTCTCTGCTCAAGAATCACTGAGACATACATTATTAAATTTTCCAGAAAAACAATTTCATCAAAACTGTATAGATCAATCTCAAAATTGGATAGTTATTTTCAGAACAAGATATTAGTTAACATTATATCATATAAAAGATTATATTCAATCCACCGATCCCCAAATCATAAAATAGCTGGTGGTGTCGTTCCTCTTAGCCATAATACTCCTCCGACTAAGTCTTAATGATAATGGTATTGATTTGTTTCTAGACTATCCTTCCTGGAACTTTCCACTCATTAAATATTGGAGTAGATATTTTCGAATGAGGAATAGTTCATGTAGGGTATTAATAAATCTAATATATTGATGGAATAGTACATTTAGATAATGAATAAGTAAGATTAGAGGTTTTTTGTTCTCTCTTCCCAATCGGAGCATCGTCTTTCACTGATATCAAAAGACATGTGTCCTCAAAAACCAGTATCCTACCAATGGTATGTTTATCCCTATAATGATATAACATCCTTTGAGGCTCCCATAAGTCTTGAATCAACTAAATTACTTATAATGATAAAGGGTTTTGTGAATCATATAACTTTTCCACATAACAACCATATTGATTCAAAATAGTTACCTGGTAAGAATCCACCCACCCTAGACATTTTCATAAGAAATGAATACACGGGAATTGATAGGTAGAATAATATCTCATAATTTGTGTCTTAATGCAAAAAACATAAGTCAACAATTGAAAAATTAGTACACGATGTCGCTCACCATGAACACCAGCTAAAGAGAGAGGAGAAACCATTTATATATAGCCCAACTACAGAGAAAACTAATATGTTGTATATGGCTCACTAATTATATACTTATCTATATGAAATGAAAGAAACATATCTCGAAGGGAGATTTTAAATGACATCTCATTGAGAGAGACACTATTGTTATCAAAAATTGGTATATTCGATACAGGATAGGGGATAATGATGAAATTATCATACTATATCAATATGTTAATAACCACATCAGGACCTAGTGAAACGTCCTCAACTAGTGAAATATTTAAAATCCTAGAAAGGAATGAATCATTAAAGACTCCTATAGTTTTATGATATTTGAAATATTAAAAATGATTGTATCTATCCAAATAAGAACTATAAGGGGATTCCAATATAGTAAGAGATATTTCCTTTTTGGATATGACCAAGGTGCTAATAATGGAATGAAATATCATGTATTGATAGATTGAGAAGGAAGCTCCCTACCAATAGGATTTTCATCACCAGTATGCCTACTCAAAATTACCAAGTGTGCATACCGAGCTAGGAAAATCCATCAATTCAAAAACATTGATAAAACCCAACTAGATAAATATTTGGGGAAACCTCTGATATCCCCTATTATCCCCTTGAGGCTCACTCTTTATCTTTAATAATGGAACAATATAACACCACATTGTTAAAAACATTTTGGGAAGGACAACAAAAAGGACATATAGAAGTCTTTCAAGTCACACTTCGGTATTGTAAAACTTTAATCCAATAAATAAAAATAAAAAGAGATCATAGGTTGATGTATCTCTTTAAAATATCATTCAAAATGGTTAGAATATACCTTCCCAAGGTCAAAACGTTTGTAGGGTCTTCCCAAACATCAACAGTAGGATGAAATTTATCATATATCTCCCAAAGCGGAGGCACCCATCCCATCCAGTAAATAACTCAAAGTGTCATACCTCTTTTTCAATGAGAAATATAGAAGGAGTTATTGTCAGGATTCCATCATCTTATTAGTACATTTAGGAGTTCTGACTAACAATACATAAAGAAGTGAGAAGGCCATCACACCTCATAATGATAAATAGTGTATAATTGGTTGAATATTTATGAGCAACACTTCCTAACCTAGAACAAGCATGTTCATTCATCCTAGAAGTTATCTTTATGTCACAATTAGCACATTTAGCTTCAACCACATCTTTTATTATTCAAATATGAGACATGTATTCTAGAGTATTTATATGAAATTGGCTAATATGTAAGATTACAACCATTTGAACACGAAGGGGTGTAATCCAACATATGAGATTACCATTGTAGTAATGTGACAACCAATTTACCATATTTAGAAATTACCATTTTAATGTAGTCCAGAAAAGGTGATAGATAGTGAGATGGAAGATTATAATTCGGTACAATAAATGTGGTATCATACAAAAAACCAAATCTATACAAAGTAAGTCGGTACTATAGATTATTGCTCTAAAGTTAGGGAAGGGGTATCCCATTCAATAACTCATTTTCATAGAACACTTGACTATTAGGTTCATCAATATGATTCCAAAGAATCATATCCCTCAATCCATATATATTAAAAGATTTATAAGAACTCGAATCCATCTATAGTAGAGTATGATGAATATATGTGAATCTCTGAAATCCTGAAAGGGGAAAAACTAAATAAATCAAGTGGAGTATGAAATGTTACATGAATCATGTGATCCATATAAATTTTCCCGATCAAATAACCCATCATTAGTAACATGAAACATATGACATAGGGGATATCTTATGATTGAATGATTTTTCAAAATACCTCATTATCACATGAATATATATAGATCATGTGACTCGAAAAATGATCAAGTGATCTTGAGACAAAGAATTATTGAACCACAATAAGAACAGGAGATGACCCTACAGTTTGAGATGTGTAATATAACATGAAAAAATTGATGTTGATCAATTAAAAAAGTCAACAAAATGGTGAATTCATGTGGAGAAGTCATTCAGAGAGATCATTTTATCAGATATCCTGAATGGGTCTTGCGGATTTATTCTTGTATGTTTATTCCTGAGATGTATTCTTGTGAAGTAGGCACATGAGAAAAAATAAGACATAAGAGATATAAAATATAAGTCACTGATAGAATAATAATCTCTTTTTTCTCCCCTATTTATAGAATTTCTCACAGAATAACAAGGGTCAGCAAGAAGAACAAATTCCTCATCGGACACCGATCATCGAAACCAACAAGAACTCTTGTTTGAATTTACTCTCCCCATAACAAAGAACTTTTCTCTAAGAACCTCACTCATGAGGGGGGTATCTATTAAGGCCTTCCAAATGAGAATATAAAATTATATTGTTTAACAGTACTCAATGCATTGATATTATATTCTTTGCAAAAAAAATGGTGGAGCTGAATGGATAGATGGATACCTTGAGGAAAGGTTATGAGAATCATGTGACCTCAAGAATACACTTGAACACTTGACCCTAGGAAGGCCATGATAATGGGTCATTCAAATCACCTGATCTATTCATGATCATGAAACGTTCCTTTGAAAATCCCTCCTACTCTTGAAAAGGCATCCAGACAAGTGTTAATGATCAGGCAGAGGACTCCAGATGAGCTCCTCCCATCATGGGGCATATTTGGTGATATTTTCTAAACAATCATCTGAATCCACTCATAAAATGAAGAAATAAATATGAAATGGAGAAGACTTCATATGTTCAATGTTACACAGTTTTTATTTAGAAGGCGTTTGTACATCATGTGATCACCAATGATCATGAATAGGTCCTTTGACATGCCATCTTGATCTTTTGAGTGATCCTTGATAAAGCTAGTGTGATATCTCAAAGTGCCTCAGACAAGTCCTCATTGTTCATGTGAAATCCCCTTCAATTAGATCCAATCACATGAGATCCACTAGAGATGTCAGTCATTTCTTTCAAATGCCCTTTTTCACTTCAATTTGATCATGCGATAGACCACAAAATAGTAGAGAAGCGTTCCATAACAATGAATTCATACCATCTTGAGATCCTTTATTGATCACGCGGTGACCAATTTTAAACCCAATTGGAACATGATGAAAGTATTTTAAAATAAATAAATAAAAATTATAATGGTTAAGGCTTCATGCAATCAATGATAATATATTTTTCATGTGAATTGGTTATCCACCTTATCTCAAGAAGTCTCTTTGACATGCCTTCATGATCTTCTGAAGGGTCCCAAAAAATTCACCCTTGATCCTGTTAAAACCACTTCAACCTATTTCCTGATCTCATTAAGACTCTCTAACATGTCACTGTAGTCTTGTAAATTCTTTTTGACATGTCAACATGATTATGCAAAATCCCATTGATAGGACATGGGTACAATAAATACCGTGATAATTGAGTGTTCTCACATTCGTTGATTATCATGAATTTTCATGAATGACCTGTGGAAAGATCTTGTGAAGTTCATGATGTGATACCCCCTTCACTGAATCAAGATCATATCTATGATATACACACAATTTGAGGAGTTTTAGAACTATTTTAAAGAGGAATATAAATTCCCCCTATAAAAAAACATAACAAAAGATGCAATGCACACCCATGAGAGCATAGATGGAAGAGAAGACATCTCATAGCAGAAATCCATTCGATCGCAAGCGCCTTCCACTATGAAAAATCAAGGAAAGGACCAAATGGATTGTATAGAATATATATTCCCTTCGCATGATCAACCAATCTGTCACATACATGAAATATTATAGAGGAATTATTCCATTAATTTCAATTCATGCTTTGTTTTGGGGTTTCCCTAGGTTTAATGGAGGAGTAGATGAGTTTTCCTGAATTGGGCCAAACTGTGAGCCCAATTCCAGATTTAAAAATCAATTTTTTTTCTTTTATAACATTTTCATTTTTCAACATTTTTTATCCATTAAATTTCCTACTTGGCCTACCCTAACCAATTAACACCACCAAGTTAATTTGGAGCCTTTATAAATCCATAACCAAGGCTTATTTGGGTTTTTATCTAAGGGGTTGGGCCTGCCCGAAATCCCAATTCCATTTTTAAAAATGAATTTTGTTTATGTTATAACATATTCAATATTTGGTTTTTTTAGTGATTCTAAGTCTCACCCAATCCCATTAAACCTAGACGCGCATCTAAACTCTCTCCCCCATATTTGGAGCTCTGGTTCATTGTGAATTGGTGCCAAACATTATAGGGCTCCTCAAAACGTCCATATTTTAATAGGTAACTTCATTCATTCATAAATCTCTCAATTCATAATATTTTTAATCTATTCCAGTTCCTAAATTGCCTTATAATTCTTGTTCGAATGAGCCCAAAGTTGTGGCAGTTTTAAATTTCATCTACTAGTGTTTTGGAGTGATTACTTCAGGGTACCTCTAGTATGTGAGTTCATTCATTTCCTCTTTCAAATTGATTAGGGTTTTATTTGTTTTTATTAGGGTTTGTTTCCCTCTTAATTGAAGTTAAAAATGACCAGGGGGTAGGGTTTTGAACCTAAGATTTAAACATGGGCTTTCTCTTCCAATTCGTGTGGTTTTAGGGTTGTTCTAGGTCTTTATTGGTGTGGCGGTGGTGCGAATTAATTTCCTCACGATGATACAAGGGTTTTCCTTAACTTGGTAGGTGATTCCATTGTGTATGAAATCTTTGTGAATTGGAGACTGTTTTTATGGTATTTTCATGGTTATTTAATTTTATTATTTCTGAAAAAAATAGTTTTAGTGGTGTTTGTATTTAAAATGAATCCTAAATGATAATTTCATGTGAAATTGGGGGTTTCTTCATAGAAATGTTTTATTAGTTTAATTGGGGAAACCCTATAAGTAATTAGTTGATTTTATTGAACTATAATAGGTATAAAAATACTGTTTTTAATGATTATCCCTTGTGTATGTTGCTGCAAAAGCTGGTTTTAATGGTGTTTGTGAACCACATAAAATTCTAAGAGTTGTGTTGTGTAAAAATGTAGATTTTGCAATGATTTCGTTTCTTGAACCATATTGGGATTCCCTAAAAATGATTTTGTGTTTTCACTAAAATGTAGTTGGCTGACCTTTCGGTTTTGGAAACTTAAAAGTGTGCACATTGTATGCAAGTGAGGTTTATAAGGAGTTTTGTGTCCGAAACACTACGAGATTTTGAGGAATTGTTCGAGGAAAAATATAAGTGTTTTGTTGCGTGTTTTAAGTGGTATAAAATGTGATATCTATTGTATTGGTTGTGATTGACTATTAGTGGTGTTTTATATGAAAATTTATTTATGATGCATGCTGAAATTGATTGAGAAAAAAAGGGGAAGCCCGGGTACCTAGGTGGGGCAGATTTGTACTTGTACGGCTAGTGGACCTGATGGGTTTTGTCCCTGTTTTACTAAATCTAAATAAATTATGTGGACTATTATTGGGGACCACTAGGTTATGGGTATGTTCCATACTAGTGGCTCGTGCATGAGAATGGAGTTTTCTATGGTTACTTTACACTGAGGTACGAGGTACATAGGGCCCAAGACAACCTGGTGCCTATGGGTGTTCCCAATGTTGTTTCTCATTGGATTTGTAGTATTTACCCATGTCTTAGGGTGTGTTTGGAAGTAAATTATAGTATCTAACATTTATATTTTAATGTGTTAATATTCTGAAAATTTTGTATTGAAAACTCTTTTCAATTGAAGGTTTCATTTCTTGAAATTTTAACACTACTTTTCATTGCGTATGAAAACTGCTTGCTTTTTCACATTGTATTTCTACTCCATGGAATCATTGGGTGGTATCCTATTGGGATTAGGCTCACACCCTACATAAACCCCTTGGGTGTAAGTAGACTTGGTTATGTTTGATTCAGGTAAATGAAAGGCTAAGGGTGGTGGTGGTTCATGGTGTTAGTTACCATCCTTTGTGCGTAGTTGTGGAGACAGCTTGGGGGCAATGAACCCTAGTCGTGTGGAGTCCTTGGGTATATCTTGATAATATAATTATTTTTATTTGGACCACTTGTATTATCTTTAAACCAATGTATTCAGTTCTGGTTTTTACTTATGTCTTGTTTCGCTCAAAAATTTCAGATTTATATTATGGATTATTTTTATTGTTTTATTCTTTCATACTTGGGTAAATCGTTCCAAACCCCAAATTAATGATACCCGGGCACTTGTGCCATCCTGTGGGGATAGGGAACGCCCTTCGGGCCTTGACATGATCCAGGTTTGGTGCCATTAATGGTGGCGACCATATTCGGTTTGTGACAAAATGGATCAAATTAAGGACTTACAATGTGCTATCAAGACTATTTGACAGAGTTTTCTTATGTCAAAATAGTCAAATGAAACCCCAAAAGGAAAATAAATGAAAAATATTCGAGAATTTGTTCATTAAAGTGCTAATAAATATGATATGTATAGGAAAAGATAGATACATTGATTCTCATTTAATGGTTTCATGCATTTATCATGACCCATTACGACCATGTGACCACCCTCTCATGTGGTAGTCCTGATCACACGCCCCCCATAGACATGTCTGCAAAAATCATGTTAAATCATTCAAATAATTCATCCAAGTTAATAAAAGGCCCCAAAAAATAGAATAAATGTCATGATAATTCGATCATAAATTACATCCATATCATGTGACATCCCACAACATGTTAACTTCAATCATGTGAAACACCTTAGACATTTCGACCAGATCATGCGCCAGACTTCCTCCATGTCGGTTGGATCATCAAAAATCCTTATGATAGGTAATATAGATCATGAGATAAACTTGTACATGTATTCTTATATTTGGGGAATCACCTTGGATATTTCATCCTTTTCATATAGTGGTTCTTGTATATGTCTGTTGGATCATGCGGAAGAAAATGAAAGACTTGCCCAGACATCCTTAGACTTATCAGGCTGACAACCAGAACATGTTGAGTAGAATTCAATGATATGTCATGAATATCAGGATCACTTGTATTTGGGGCTTCGCTTAGTGGTAAGCACCCCTTAATTATACATGAAAAATGGGGGTTCAAAACCCATTGGGCGCAGGTTATTGTAGCAGTACTGTAGCACATTGTAGCAGAAGCGGTACTGTAGCAACGACGAGCACTATAGCGGTGGCAGGTCACTGTAGCGGCGGCAGAGTACTATACAATGGTGGGTACTATGCAGTACTGTAGCAGTGTGGGTACTATAGTAGTACTATTCACTAAATGGGATTTATGTAAAAAAAAGGGCCTACGAGCCATGTAATGGGTTAAATGCCCACGGGGCCTTCGGGCTATGTAATGGGTCTCCCTCTTCCCAGTTAAAGAGGTCTTTTCTTTGCTTTAATAATAAATGAGGCTTCGGCCCCAACATTTAAAAAAATGAATATTAGGATGACACCCATGTAATTGATAACCTTTTCTAGAAAACACACCCTAACATACACATGTTAATCTATTAGAACTATGATTCCTAAAAAATGACACATAGGATATCTTCTTAAGGCCTGAAATCAGAATCAGCATCCACCTCAATGTAAGTCCATCTATATCTTAGACACTCTTACCAATAATACCCAACCTCTAATATGGTTATATCATTATTCCTCATCTAACAGAGGATTTATTAATTAATTGAACTATGAGTAATATGATTCCATCTATAATAAATATAAGTAGGACAACTTCCTCAGGCTCAAGCTATTTCTCAAGCACCACATAAGGGCCTCATCAAGGCATAAGTACTGTTTCCATATGTGGTGAGTGAGATCAATTATTTTACCTTATTTCTTAAATATAGAATGACACACATGGTCTTAGTTATTTTCAGTGATCATGTAACTCACATAATAAACCTTCTTTATCTACATAAAATTTAGTGTTTAAGCCCCAATCAGTGGCATGGAATGATTTATCTAATATAAAGAAATCAACCCCAGTGTAAGTCCCCAATTCATTCCCACAATGGAAAATCCTATAGTAATAACCCCCATGAGAATTATTTATATATATTTACACGCATTAGTGGGTTTAGATAAGATCAAACTATGATGACCCTGATTCATCTTAAAAGAAAGAAACATAGGGTGTCATCCTAAGGCTCAAGCTCCACACCGGGTGACTAAGTGTCATTATATATATCTTTTCTGCATGAAATTAAACAACACCACTAGAACATAAATTAACTATGTGGTCTTTGATTCTTGTTATATGATATATACATAAGATGCCTCATAATGTTTTGATACCATCATTTTTACACCAATCGCCTTCTTGGATGGGTTTTAACTCTATATTTCTTGGTTATATGGACTTGAAATATAATAATTTACATATTTCTATGAATTAAAGTGAAACATTTGGAGAACCTATGATACATTTACATGAAATCATTAATAGAACTCCCTATAGACACAGAAAAATTTGACACACAATCATTTTTATTAGGGTATCAATTCCAATATCAAGATTTCATATAGATTCAAGAAATATCATAAATCTATAAGAGAGGACCAGAATAGAAAATACTTCCCCAAAAAAGGTGTGATGAGACCAAACTCAAATCCTCTCAAACAATGTGAGTTTCTAGGAATAATTGTGTCTAATCCCACAAAAAACATCACCTTAATTTAGAAAGAACGTTTTTACATAGTTATGGATGTGGGACTTGTTGGGAATTATATAAAATATAAAAATAGTAAAATATATATGAAGGATTGTGAAACCATACTTGAACCAAACACAATCAATCATCTGATATCATATCTCCCGAATAGAAATATGAGTAGTGAATCTAGTATGAAAGCAGGTAATTAAAAAATAATTGAATCATTATAGGTAAAAAGAATCTTGTACCAATAACCTTAATGATAACCATACTATACATCATCTTTCAATGGAATCAATGTCTCAATTAAAAGAAATGTTCATAAACAACCCTATGAATTTAGTAATTTTTTAATAAAAACTCATTGGTATCTTGTAAATAAAATGTTTTTATAAATATCATTAATTTAATTAATTATTCTAAAAAAATATGTTTTTGGGTAGTATATATAACATATATGTAAAAATGTGGTTCCTACCAATAAAACATGTCATGGTGATGTGAATTGACATAAAACCCTTTCCTTATATCAAACATGATTCTTAACATTTATAACATCCTGTATAATAAATTTAGATTTATTCTTGTACACCAAAATCATAATAATACATATAATATCAAATATGATCTAATTAAATCTTTAATCATTTATTTATAAATAATTATCTATTAAAATCATCATTCCGAATGTCAATTACTATGTTTTTCATGTATGTTTTAGTTCAATAGCTATGGTCCTTTCACATAGAAAATGGTTCCTCCGTCTCAAAAATTCCAATATTTATGTTAATATCATATATTATAAGATTTTATAATCATTTATATTAAATTTTTATGAAAAATTAACTACATTTCATTGTCAATATGGAAATCCATAAATACGCTCGAGTGATGGTTCTAATTTTGATGGATGAAATGAAATAAATTTAAATGAAAATTCAAGATTTAAAAGTCTTTATTATAACAAAAATATCATATATTTTTATTGAATCATTTTTTTCCCATCCAAGTAAATTAGAAAGGATAAAAAATTCACTTCATTTCCTGAAGGTGGTAGTCCACACATACGCACCATTGACATTAACATTTAACAATAGATCGAAAGGCATGAAGGTAGAAATATATTAAGGATAAATATGAAAATTTATGTTATAAATATAATATATATTAATTAAATCCATAATTATAAAAACCATTATTTATGGTGATAGAAAATGAAATGTATTTCTATATGGAGGGGGCAGTCCACACGTACGCACAAGCGATACTTATATTGCTCATTTAACAGAGAAGGGGTGGAAAATGGTAGTTAGATCATCATAATAACATCTAAGTATATTTATGATACAACATTAATCAAATTTTCTTTCGAAAAAACAATATATATAATTTGTAATAAAAAATAAAATTAAAGGAGTTTGGTAAAGATTTATAAATCTTTATTGAGAGACCCCCTTTGTCTTATAACAAAAATTGTAAAATAAATTATTTTTTGGAATTACAGAATCTCAAGGATGAAGGGAATGGTTCTATAATGGTTTTGAATAATGTAAATTCTAATTTATATCTCTCAAAAGTTATTAGTAAGGGAATATAAGATGTTTTATTTTAAAAGTTATGGGTGGTACACATGTAGAATTTCTTAGATCTTTCCAATTATATTATGTCACTATTATGGGGAAGAGTAACCAAATGGCCTCGAACTCAAATTTTAGATTTGATAAGGTTTAATGAAACACGAAAATGCTAATTTTTAATTTATTGATGGAAAAATTCCCATATCACATGGTTTAACCCTTGGTAAACCTGTTTTGACTTTAACAATGGTAAAAAAAATTACAATTTTTTCTTATCAAAAATTAAGTTGGAAATATTTAATTATATAAAATATTATGATTTTTAATATGGAATCCATTTAAATCGAATCAACTTCTTTAATAGGAAGAATTTATTTTTAAATAAGCTCCAAAACTATGACAACCCCCTGTTTTAGAAAAAAAATTTAGCATAAAACATAATTTACATATATTTCATTCCTTGTAAAAACTATAAAAAGAATGTTAAAATTTATAAATTATTTTTAATCTATATATTTATTTAAAACCATTAATATATTTTGATTCATAATAAAACCCTTTTTTAAATATTCTAAAATTCCATTTATGGTTTAGTCGTAACCACACATTTCAAAATTCAACAAAAAAAAGCATTCCACAAGCCTAATGAAAAAAACATAAACTGACAAAAAATATAGAATAATTTAATATATTAAGTTAAAAACAAATTGGGTGTATAAATACGGTTTTTTAGAAAAAATATGTTTTTATGTCCAAAAATTATCATATAACAAATAATTTATAATCTGAATTCCTTTTTAATTAACTATAATATTTGTAATCAAATGTGAATTATGTCTCATTAAGATAAAATTCATAGTATAATGGGCATTTTATTCGTAAATAAATGACATTTTTTAAAAAATCAATATTTTTCATATTTCACTCAAAAATAAATCATTTTACAGAAATCCAAAAAAATACCCAAAAGATAATATTGATTATCTAATTAAAAAATGATATTTATTTCCACAAATAAAATTTCTAAAATTGGTAAAAATTATTTATAATGTTCTTTTACAAAATACAGTAAAATTCATTTTTGAAGAAAAAAAATTTTAATGTGAAAAATGACTTTATGGAAAATCAAGTACAAATTTATTATACAATAATCAATACATTTTCATTTTTGAAAACCATAATATGGGTCTTTTATAATGCGATTATTACTACTCATACCTCATAATTCAAAGGATGGGTTATAAATGGTTACTATAAAATGGATCATTTAGACATAGGGTTACGAGTAAAGAAAGATATCAAACACCTTAAATTTAATTAAAGATAAATATATTCTAAAATATCTATGTATTAATTTATCCTTCCCCCACCCCAAGTAAATCTTTTTCGTGAAATTGTTTTACCCTAGTAATAAAATGTTTGATATTTGAAAATACCTTTGTTAAAAACTCATAAAAATCAGTGGAATAAGAATCCCTTTTTTGAAAAATGAATGTGGGAAACATAATGGTTGCCTTAAAAACACATAATTCAGTTACCTAAAAAGGGTAACATTAACAAGAAGTGAAAATATACAAACAGTGTACAAATATATTGTCTAAATAATAATAGATTGTAATAGAGAGCATGGTCTTAATAAAATTAATATCAAAAAACTCTAAGTTTGCAAGGGGTGAAAATGAAAATTAATTCATGAGAAATAATTATAAAAAGGTTAAAATATTCATTTTTGAAGTCATTTTACCTTGAGTTGAGGAAATATTTTACGAAGGAAAATGAGAAATTATATTTAATTGATTTCTTCAAATATATTAAAAAAAATTCATCCTTTGCTTGGGTGTTTTAATTGGATTACACAACTTTCCAGTCATATTCTAATAATTAAATAAAAATATTATTTTCTCATTCCTAATGAATGAAAATTACCTTTTCATTTATCATGATATCCATAAAATAATTACATGTCATTTCTTTAGTGACTAGTTATTTACCAAAACCAAAAATGGTATGCATAAGTAATCCAATATTAATAAATCATTATGTGATGAAATAATAAATTATTCTCTAAAACTTCAACAATAACATTTAATGATCAAATTAAACTATTCAATAAATAGTTAACCATAAAAAACATCTGAAATATGTTTGAGAAAATATAAAAACATGAATTTATTAAAAGACCCTAAATTTAAAATATTAAAATAACATTACTCTACAAATTACATAAATTAACCCTGAATGTCACATACCAAACATGTGAATACCATGATAATATATTCTCTAAAAGCATGTTAACACTTTCTAAAAATAAACCAAATCACAATAAAATTTAGACAACACAAATATACCTTCAAAAAAATTAAACCCATCATTATTTCTAAAATAAAATCATATTTTATCCAATATATTTTAAAATTTTAAAAATGTTGTTAAAATCATCAACGATAAAAGATATCAATTTATTATTCAATCACTAATAAAACTCAAGGTCAGTAATACTATCGAATTTATGTTATCAATATTTCTCAAATGGTTTTCCCAACTAAACATTATCATCTCAACCTCAAGAAAATATTAAGGTCCATCTATCCCATAATATTGTGTTTCCAAAAAGTATCATATTTATTTTAAATCACTTTTATATGATCTCAACACCATTCTAAATATGTTTGAAAATATTTAAATAAAAACTATCTGGGAACAATACTTAGATTATTTATGGCAGTTTTAATTAGAATATCATTAATAAAACACTTCTACAATAAAACTCTCAAATACCAACACGTAAAAATATTAGTTATTCTACGTTAATGATTCGAAAATAGGATTACCTTCCTTGGTATAAGAGTTAGCCCATGGATTAGGGAATTGGATCTGAAAATTCCAATATTCTCCACACATAATATATTTTAATATAAACAGTACACATGGATGTACTTTATTTCTATCAATTGAACTATTCAATTATCCCCAAAAACTACCTTCTATGTGTTCTTATTTTTCCAGGTTCAATAACATATCATTCTATTAATTCATGTCCCAAAATGATTGTTCCTACATTCTCAACATGTTGGAAGAATAATCTAATTACCTTAGTGACCTACATAAAACTCTATTTTATCTGATTTGGTTCATTCAAAAACACATATATGTTAAGGTTGTTAATAATATAACAAGATAGATGGTTAGTAATAATAAAAATATTTTTTATTCCATATCTCATCTCAGATGGTTTGTTTTTAGAATAATAATTTAATTTTCCATCACATTTAGTGTTATCATGATTTTTTTGGGTTCCATCTATTTTCTAAAACCAAAATCACAGTGTGAGAAACTGTAATGAGTAATCATATAATCCTGGAAAATCATTCATAGGATGTGTAAAATCCAACACGTTATTTTTAATCTTTGATGCCATAGGTATCACCAAGTTCATACATGGCCATTATCTATCTAAATCATTTATAATGGTTGATAAAGTAAATATGAGTTAACTTAATCGTATCCCAATGGGTGTTTCGAACTAGGTCCACAATAAGGTCTCATTCCCCATGCACCATAAAGATCATTGAGATGAAATCGACCAAATATTTTAAATGTTATTAACCCAAGATTAATATGTTCCAAAACTACATCCACTTTCAGTACCCATACATGGATTTATTTTCGTAGGAAAACCACACCCATTTCATTACCATTACTTAGGAAGTTCTCTTATACTATAGATTGACCTAAAAATTCTCACTAATGTTTTCTCTTTCCAGTTTCCAAAAAAACTAATAATAATTATGATGCCAACTGTGTTGACCCCAAACATGCATACATATTCATTATATCTTAAAATATAAATATTCATTAAATAGTGTTATTATACTTATTGTAATAGTATATTTTTAGTGTATTTGGAAACATAGATATATACATAACCTGTAAAAAATTTCCCATTATGTTCTTCACAATAAAAAATCATCTTGGACATATCATACATAAAACCATTATTCATAACATCGATAAAAGACACATATGAAAGGGTGGTCTCGTATTCTTAGAAAGGGTAGATATAAAATATATCAATCAAATATCAAAATTTAGAAAATAATATGCCTAATGGTATGAAAACATGATTGAAACATATCATAACCACACCTATTTAGTCAAAAAAAATTAAACATAAATCATGTAAATATTGTTTTTTTACAAAAATAAAAAATACAAAAGAGTGAGAAATCATCAAAAATAAATCATGATATAATTTTCATAGTACATATGTATTTATAATTCACATTATCCTAGGAAAATAATTTCATTAGTCAAGTTTTACTCATAGTACGGGAATTTTAGAAAATTTCTCATACGCCAGTGATCCTCTCGTCCCCTCGACTCCGTGGGAACTGGCCCAACCCCAAGGTTGGCCACCTTGGGCCTAGCTGGGGACGTGCGACAGGGGGTGGGGTAAGGCCGCTTCAATACCCTCTAAAACAACAACACATTTTGCCTCTTTGGAGGTGGTGTAGTGGTGCAAGGTCGAGGTCCAGAGCAATGGTGTTTGATGAGGTCTGGGGTTCGATTCCTGGGAGCCCACTCTTGGGGGAATTTCCGCCTCCCATTTACCACTTGTCTTGATGGGTCACTCGGTGTCTCATCAGGTGAGAAGAATGGGCGTACCTCACATGGCTAATGGATTTCTGTGTCGAACCATCATTGATCAAGGTGTAACCCCATGGGACGCAATGTCGTCTCGGCTGGCAATGGCTACTTCCCGACTGGGGCTTCTCTGGAAGACCTCTTCGCGGGGAGGGGGGTTCTCAAGTGTGGAGGGTTCGAAAAGGCCACTCTCAGGGATTATCTTTTTATTATAAATGTATATATAATCATTTCTAAGATTCTTTTATTTGTATCTTCCATGTAATTAACTCTGTCATCTATTAGAATTTTACTATAAATTTATTCTATTTAAAGATTCAAAAATCTGTCATTATTAAAGAATGGATTAGAGGGATACAATAGACCGACCTATACCTGGATTATAACATAAAAACTCATCCTTTTTTTATAATGGAACCACCGAACACATATCATATTCCATTCTTGTGCATGAGACAAGGTCATGAAAAAATTTATCATTACATTAAAGATTAATCTAGGGAAATGAAATGGGATTTATCAACATTTCATCATCATGATCATAATCCAATGAGAGAAATAATAATTATGGTAAAATTGGATCATATACTTACGAATTGATACAAAACATCAATGAATGTTTTTATAGATGGAATACCATTAAAAATGTTATTGAAATATTTCATGTGGAAAATATACTTTTAAATTTAAATTCACCTATTTAAAATCAAAAAATTTCCTGAAAATTATAGGAAAATATTTTCTTTATAAAGAACCAGTTAATATTATGATGTATGATTTATGGAAAATATTATTTCTCATTTCCAAGAAATTAATTCATAAGTTGTTCATTAAAAAAACCATTAACATTTTCAGTAAAATGTTAAAATTACCCCATTTGGAAAATAAAAAACAAATCCTATAAAAAATTAATAACTACGTAAAAATTATTTTAATAAATTATTGTATAATATTAGAATCATTCTAGAATATATAATAAATGAAATATGGACATGGAAGAAAATACTCCTAACCAATGAAAGAAATTATGTTTTTTTTCCTTAAAAATCTGTTGGTCTCTGGAGAACTTAAATAGAGGAAAATGAAATGAAAAAGATGAAATATAAAAAAACATATGATAAAAAAATTGGGAGATATATATAATATAATTTTATCATCATAAATTAAGAATAAATAGTCCCAATGAAAATGAGATATAACATAAAACTCTTACTGCTTTGGTATATTTTTATTATAAACCTACATGAAATACATAAAATGAAACCTTGAATACCATGGACATAGGGATATCCAAGATATGACGTTTCAAATGGGTGTTTAATACACCTAAAAATATATAATTGGGGTTTAAAATAACATAAGTCCCAAAGAAGATAATATGAGATGGTGATCTCTTACAACTTTGATAACACATTACACAAATACATGAATTCCATTACATTATTGGTTGGTCCAAAATTATATATCCCTATAATAAATTGGGTAATTATGCTTATCTCATCAGATAAATAAGACTGAAATGTGGAGTAATCCAAATTCACTCAAGGAATCCAACAACTATGGTAATCTTGGGAGGGAACATTGACTAGTATTATTTTAAGAGTGTGAAGCCAGTAAACTATGATATTCATTGCAATCAGCCTTGACTACTAAGGATATTATTTTAGGAGATTATGAGTATAACAAAAAAAATAAATCTTATCACAATGTTTGCTATTTTTAAAATAATATATCTAAAAACACTGTAAAATTACAATTTATTTTGAGTGAATATTCATCTAATAAGGAATAATATATATTCATTACAAGTATGGGTCTCTATTTTTATTATCAGAGTAATGGTTTATTTACATTGGGAAATTTTTATGAGAAAACATTAGTGAGAACCCTCAAGATAATTCAATATATATGGGAACATCTTATGTTTTGATAATGAATGGTATGTGGTTTTTCTAACAAAACTTCCATGTATGGATACAACAAGTGGATATCATTTTGGAATAGATACATCTTGATGTAATAACCCTAAAATTTATTGTTCGAGTATATCTCTGCTATCATTATGTTTCACGGTGATTGTTCCCTTACTATACACATGGTTTGACACCCCAAGGGAATATACATGGATTGATTCACATTTTATTTATGAACCATTATGATTTATTTGAATAGATGATGATCACATATTGTAAAGACCCGTAAAATTCAAGGGAAATTTTTTTCTTAATTTTCTTTAGAATTTTACAAGAGCGCGGTTTCAGACGGCACCTGATTCCGAGGCCCGGAGTCCCCGGAATTAATTTCTGAAGTTTAGGCTCGGGTACGTTCAGTGAACGAACGAGCGGGTATTTCTAACTTTTGATACGGTGCTCGGAATTGAAATCCGAGGGCACCGATGAACTCGCAGCGCCGATATTCGCTTAAAGAGACCTTTTCGGGAGTTGCGTTTGTTGCGGGTTGAAAGTTAGTTTTTGGGTTTTTAGTTTAAGTTAAATAAAATTTGGGAGGAACAAATTTTATTTTTAACTAGTTAAGTCCTGCCAAAGGGAGTTGGGAGTGGGACCCACATCCACTTAACCTCCCTTGGGAGGATTAAGTGAGGTGGGGTCCACACGAACCCCAACTCCTCAAATTCTCTCAAAACTTCCCCTTTAACTCATTTCATTAAATGTTGTCAACTTGAGTTACTTAATTAATTATGGGAGTTTAACCTTTTTGAATTTCAAACTTTTGAAATTCTAATTTGTATTGTAATAATAAAATAAGAAGTTGTCTTATTTTATTTTGGGTTGTTTGTTTGTCTCCTTGGGAGCTTTTGGAGAGCCTCTTCTTCTTCTTCAAACTCAACGAAGAACGCGAAGAACGCCGTTCTTCAACGAAGAACTTCTTCGCCGAAGAACACGGTCTTCCCGCGACGCCATATCCGCGACGTGACGTACTTCTTCCGCATCATCTTTTCCGCGACGAACGCCATCGACAACGACTCTTCCTCCGACGTCAAAGGAATCGACACCGATATTCCACGACTCCGTCAAAGTGTGACTATCGAGGTAGGGGTTCTTTAGTTCGTTGTTTCCTTTTTATTTGACTTTCCTCAAGACTTGACGTAGAACGCTCAAGCTCCGACGAAGAACGACGCCTCTCTTCTTCGTCCTCGGTGTCAACGTGAGGGAACGCCGCTTCCTCCTCGGATACCCTTCGTCGACATAAGAGGTTTCTCCATCGGACGTATCTCTTCGTCAACGGAATTGACGAACGACTACCGCGACGCCCGATCTCCGCGACGTCGACTTCCGCGGACATAGTCAAATCCTCGAACTTATACCCGAGGTAGGGGATGTTGATTTAATATTTAATTATCTCATTCTTGCTCGTGGTTCGTATGACTAACGTGAGGATGTTGTTTATTTAAAGTTGCGTTATTAATTTAATGTGAGGGGGCCGGACCGTACGAACACGGCCGAACCCCCTCCAACGTTCTTGTTTGTTCTTGCGGGTGGAAGCAAGTGGTTTGGTGCCGTCGCACCACGCGGTTGATCGTGCATTTATTTTTTTACGCAACGCCGTCGCGCGCACACCTTGGAAGAAACATCAAGAACGCGACGCCGTCGCGCCGCGTTGAAAGAAATTAAAGTGCGGCGGAGGGGCGCGGTGTCGTCGCACCGCGCCGGACGACGAACGCCGCGGCCGGTTCCGGGCCGCGGCGGAACGAGGAGACCGCGGCCGGTTCCGGGCCGCGGCGGAAGAGAAGACCGGCGGCCGGGCCGCCGGCGTCGGAAGCCGAAGTAGGGACCGGAATTTCCGGCCCCGTTGGAGAAAACCGGTCGGCCAGCTGGCCGGCCGGATACCTTTAAGACCGGGGGAATTAATCCCCCGGCCACCCAAAACCCCCCTCTTTATGAGGGGGCGGTTTTAATTAAAGGGAAGGGGGGGCAGCCGGCCTCCCCCACCCCGGTTCGTTTCCAGCAAGCCCCCCCCCCCACGTGCGGGGGGGGCGTTTTTAAATAAAACGGCGCGGCATAGCCGCGCCGCCAGAAGAAAACGCGGGGCTTAGCCCCCGCGTGCGCAGCCTCGCCGCCGCCGCGGGCCGCCGCCGCCGCCGCCGCGCCGCAGCCCGCCCAGGGGGGGTCGGGCCGGGTCGGCCCGGACCCGGACCCCCCGTTTCGAACCAGATTTGGTTTTTGGCTCATAACTTGAGCCTCGGACCTCCGATCGACGAACCGTCGGCGGCAACGCGATCCTTGGATCGAGACGGTCGTTTCGGTATATCGCACTCAAGGTTTCGGATTACTTTGAGTTCGGCCGGGTTGGTTCGTTCTCGTAACCAACCGGGCCTTCGGAGCGGAAACGCTCATTTCTTGAGCCACGAACGTCCGATTGACGCGCCGTCAGTCGCGTTGTGTTCCTCTTAGTGAGACGGATCTTTTGGCATACTCCGCCCGAGGTTTGGACGCAGGTGGAGTACGGTCGGGTTGGTTTTGCCTTAAAAACCAACCGGGCCCCGGAGACGAAAAAGCCAATAACTCACAGACCGGGCGTCCGATTGACGCGCCATCTGTTTCGTTGACTTCCTCTTGATGAGACGGAACTTTTGACATACTCCGCCCGAGTTTTGGATACAGTCGGAGTATGGCCGGGTTGGATTGTACCCGAAATCCAACCGGGCCCCTGGAACGGGAAAGCTGATATCTTTCAGACAGGACGTCCGTTTGACGACCCGTCAGCGGCGTTGGTGGTTACGTTTAGTAACGGTCCCTATGAGTATACCCTATGGGAGTTCGGTGTACAGTTGAGATACGGCCGGGATTGGTTTGCTCTCGAAACCAACAGGGCCCCTGGGACAAAAAGGCTAATAACTCACAGACCGGGCGTCCGATCGACGCACCGTCTGTTGCGTTGAGACCCCTGTGACGAGACGGTCTTTTGAGATACTTCTTTGCGGGAATTTGTGATACTTGGAGTAACGACCAGTAGCTCGTGGAGCGGACCCTCCCGGAGACGAGCGTGCAAAGTACGGAGACCGTGTAGCCGGCTGAGACCTGACGACTGCTTGACCGACTCGACTTGGAGTGAGTCGACTAGCCCAGTGGACGGAGCGCCCGGTATTTGGCGGCAGACCCACGGAGGACGGAGCGCCTGGTAGTTGGCAGCAGACCCGCGGTACTCGACAGGAGGAGTACCTCAGTAGGCTATCTGGGTAGCGCCCGGTATTTGGCAGCAGACCCTCAGCGGACGGAGCGCCTGGTAGTTGGCAGCAGACCCGCAGTACTCGACAGGAGGAGTACTTCAGCAGTCTTAGGTTAGTGAGCGGCGGCCTCAGAATCGTGACAGGACCACTGTACACTCTAGAGACGGAGCTCTTCAGCAGTTACGGTTTTGATAATGAAAATCCTGGTTTGAGCTGAGACTTTTGACCTTGTGTTTACTTCATGATTGAGATGGGTCACTTGCTAACTTTGGTATATGTATGGGCATATACCCGGGTAGTGGTTATCCGTCGTTTTCACAATCCTTGTGTTTCCTCATGATTGAGATGGGTTACTTGATAACTTAGGTATATGTATGGGCATATACCTAAGTAGAGTTTATCTGTTGTGATCTTCTTGTGGTTATCCTTGTTGGTTTTAGTGAGACCTTGAGGGTCTCGGGGTCCCTACTGAGTATCGTTATACTCACCCCTGCACGGGCTATGCCCGCACCTCGTTGTGTTGGTTGCAGACGACGGCCAGTACTGGCAGTGGCCGAGTGTTCGAGGACTGGACGGTACCTGGAGGTGGACTATACGACGTGGCGGTACCCAGAGGCAGACCACTGGGCGGGACATACTTGGAGTAGACGGCGGGACCCGAGGAGCAGAGGAGCTATCTGTACCCACCCTTCAGGTGGGATTTCCAGTGGACAGCTCGGCGTAGCTGCTTTACTTTTCAGTTGCTGTTTTTCCTTTCGAGTTGTACTTTACAGTTGGGCTTGTATTTCCGGCCCCTTTTTACTTTCCGCACTTTTAGTTGTACTCTGTTTTTTCTTAGTGTTACATTCCGCTTGCTTACTCTGTGGTGTTTGTTTACTTTACAAAGGCAATGCCTTCCCTTTTTACCGGGATTTACGCCTTGGTGCTAGTCGCCAGCCCCTGGCCTATGGAAGGCGGGCTTGGGGTAGTCACGGCACGGACCCCGAGGGCGGGTCATGACAAATTGGTATCAGAGGAGTTCGGTTCTACCGCAGAACTTATAACTCGGATGTTTCTTTCTGTGAAGCAATAGTGTTGGGAGTACCGAGTGTGGTTTTTAGTTCCGGGAGTCCGGTGTTGGTGCGGGCGGCCGACGTATCCATACACCAGGACCCTGACAACTGATTTCCGACTTTGTGCACGAAAACACTGATTGCGTGTGTGTTTTCAAAGGTTTTTCCCCTTAAAACAGCTCAAACTAGGTCAGCTCACCAGGTATAATCGTTTGATCGTGTTACGTTGTTTCTTTCAGGATGTCTTTTCTCAGACGACCAGCTAGAGCCCAGAGGGATGAGCGTGCTGACGGTTTGTCGAGCGACGAGGCCTCGGTGCAGGGCCCTTTGTCAGAAGTGGCACCGGCGGTAGCTCTACCCGCCGAGCCCCCGATGCTTCCAGCAGCAGCCGCTGACGATGCACGTCGCCTCAGCGCACTGCATGAGTTTCAGCGCCAGCGACCGCCCAGGTTCCGCGGGGAGACGGATCCCCAGGCTGCAGAGGACTGGCTGGAGGCAGTGGTACGAGTGTTTAAGCTAGTGAGGACACCAGCAGACCTCATGGTGATCCTCGCTGCGAGCCTACTACACGCAGCAGCAGGTAGGTGGTGGAGCCACCGAGGTTGAGGCAGCGACAAATGCTTGAGCAACAGTAAAGCAGGTGGACAAGAGCGGAACTAGTGGATACGTCTCTTGTACTTCTAGTTCCTTGTTGATGTTGTTTTTGTGTAGCATCTTTGTATTATGAGCTGCAATAATAAAAGACGCATCCTTTGTGATGTTTTCATTCCTGTCTTCTTTTGTGATGTTACTAAGAGGTTCCAGTTGGCTGTTGACTTGACCCTCACTTGTGAGACATCTACTGGAGGAGACCAGTTACCACACACTGATGCCGACAGTGTGACTCAACCCTTGGAGGCGAGAGTAACGGTTGGATCTCTTAGTAGTAGCGTCGAGGCCTTACGACGTCATCCTTGGTATGGATTAGTATTATCCATGTTAGGATTGACTGTTTTAGGCAAAGAATGTGGTTCATCCAGGGGATGAGACCAGGTTTCTCTTATCGGCAAAGAAGAAATCTTGCAGCTCTTGTGGGACCAGAGATGGTCCGGGCCACATCAGAAGAGGTCCATGTCATCCAGGAGCGGATGAGGACAACACAGAGCCGGCAGAAGTCATACGCTGACAGGAGGCGGAGGCCACTAGAGTTCGAGGATGGTGACCACATCTTCTTACGGGTCTCACCTCGACGTGGTATTCGGAGATTTGGCCGAGGCGACAAGTTATCTCCGCGCTTCATCGGACCCTTCCAAGTCCTCAGCAGGGTTGGTGAGGTGGCTTATCGCCTGGCTCTACCACCTCAGATACACCGAGTGCACGACGTCTTCCACGTGTCTCAGCTGAGGAGATACGTGCACGACCCGACACACATCTTTGATCATGGGGAGCTTGACGTTGACGATGGGGCGACTTTTACGGAGGTTCCGGTGGAGATAGAGGATCGACAGGAGCGGGTCCTACATGGGCGATCGATTCCTCTTGTGCGCAACAGATGGCGGCACGGGAATCTCCAGGAGAGCACATGGGAGCGGGAGGCTCAGATGCGTGCTCAGTACCCTCTTTTGTTTCCCTAGTTTTTGTTGTATCTTTACGGGGACGTAAAGCCCTGAGGTGGGAGTAATGTAAAGACCCGTAAAATTCAAGGGAAATTTTTTTCTTAATTTTCTTTAGAATTTTACAAGAGCGCGGTTTCAGACGGCACCTGATTCCGAGGCCCAGAGTGCCCGGAATTAATTTCTGAAGTTTAGGCTCGGGTACGTTCAGTAAACGAACGAGCGGGTATTTCTAACTTTTGATACGGTGCTCGGAATTGAAATCCGAGGGCACCGATGAACTCGCAGCGCCGATATTCGCTTAAAGATACCTTTTCGGGAGTTGCGTTTGTTGCGGGTTGAAAGTTAGTTTTTGGGTTTTTAGTTTAAGTTAAATAAAATTTGTGAGGAACAAATTTTATTTTTAACTAGTTAAGTCCTACCAAAGGGAGTTGGGAGTGGGACCCACATCCACTTAACCTCCCTTGGGAGGATTAAGTGAGGTGGGGTCCACACGAACCCCAACTCCTCAAATTCTCTCAAAACCTCCCCTTTAACTCATTTCATTAAATGTTGTCAACTTGAGTTACTTAATTAATTATGGGAGTTTAACCTTTTTGAATTTCAAACTTTTGAAATTCTAATGTGTATTGTAATAATAAAATAAGAAGTTGTCTTATTTTATTTTGGGTTGTTTGTTTGTCTCCTTGGGAGCTTTTCGAGAGCCTCTTCTTCTTCTTCAAACTCAACGAAGAACGCGAAGAACGCCGTTCTTCAACGAAGAACTTCTTCGCCGAAGAACACGGTCTTCCCGCGACGCCATATCCGCGACGTGACGTACTTCTTCCGCATCATCTTTTCCGCGACGAACGCCATCGACAACGACTCTTCCTCCGACGTCAAAGGAATCGACACCGATATTCCACGACTCCGTCAACGTGCGACTATCGAGGTAGGGGTTCTTGAGTTCGTTGTTTCCTTTTTATTTGACTTTCCTCAAGACTTGACGTAGAACGCTCAAGCTCCGACGAAGAACGACGCCTCTCTTCTTCGTCCTCGGTGTCAACGTGAGGGAACGCCGCATCCTCCTCGGATACCCTTCGTCGACATAAGAGGTTTCTCCATCGGACGTATCTCTTCGTCAACGGAATTGACGAACGACTAACGCGACGCCCGATCTCCGCGAAGTCGACTTCCGCGGACATAGTCAAATCCTCGAACTTATACCCGAGGTAGGGGATGTTGATTTAATATTTAATTATCTCATTCTTGCTCGTGTTTCGTATGACTAACGTGAGGATGTTGTTTATTTAAAGTTGCGTTATTAATTTAACGTGAGGGGGCCGGACCGTACGAACACGGCCGAACCCCCTCCAACGTTCTTGTTTGTTCTTGCGGGTGGAAGCAAGTGGCGTGGTGCCGTCGCACCACGCGGTTGATCGTGCATTTATTTTTTTACGCAACGCCGTCGCGCACACACCTTGGAAGAAACATCAAGAACGCGACGCCGTCGCGCCGCGTTGAAAGAAATTAAAGTGCGGCAGAGGGGCGCGGTGCCGTCGCACCGCGCCGGACGACGAACGCCGCGGCCGGTTCCGGGCCGCGGCGGAACGAGGAGACCGCGGCCGGTTCCGGGCCGCGGCGGAAGAGAAGACCGGCGGCCGGGCCGCCGGCGTCGGAAGCCGAAGTAGGGACCGGAATTTCCGGCCCCGTTGGAGAAAACCGGCCGGCCAGCTGGCCGGCCGGATACCTTTAAGACCGGGGGAATTAATCCCCCGGCCACCCAAAACCCCCCTCTTTATGAGGGGGGCGGTTTTAATTAAAGGGAAGGGGGGGCAGCCGGCCTCCCCCACCCCGGTTCGTTTCCAGCAAGCCCCCCCCCCCACGTGCGGGGGGGCGTTTTTAAATAAAACGGCGCGGCATAGCCGCGCCGCCAGAAGAAAACGCGGGGCTTAGCCCCCGCGTGCGCAGCCTCGCCGCGGCCCGCCGCCGCCGCGGCCCTCCGCCGTCGCCGCCGCGCCGCCGCGCCGCCGCGCCGCCGCGCCGCCCAGGGGGGGTCGGGCCGGGTCGGCCTGGACCCGGACCCCCCGTTTCGAACCAGATTTGGTTTTTTGCTCATAACTTGAGCCTCGGACCTCCGATCGACGAACCGTCAGCGGCAACGCGATCCTTGGATCGAGACGGTCGTTTCGGTATATCGCACTCAAGGTTTCGGATTACTGTGAGTTCGGCCGGGTTGGTTCGTTCTCGAAACCAACCGGGCCTTCGGAGCGGAAACGCTCATTTCTTGAGCCACGAACGTCCGATTGACGCGCTGTCAGTCGCGTTGTGTTCCTCTTAGTGAGACGGATCTTTTGGCATACTCCGCCCGAGGTTTGGACGCAAGTGGTGTACGGTCGGGTTGGTTTTGCCTTAAAAACCAACCGGGCCCTGGAGACGAAAAAGCCAATAACTCACAGACCGGGCGTCCGATTGACGCGCCGTCTGTTTCGTTGACTTCCTCTTGATGAGACGGAACTTTTGACATACTCCGCCCGAGTTTTGGATACAGTCGGTGTATGGCCGGGTTGGATTGTACCCGAAATCCAACCGGGCCCCTGGACGGGAAAACTGATATCTTTCAGACAGGACGTCCGTTTGACGAACCGTCAGCGGCGTTGGTGGTTACGTTTAGTAACGGTCCCTATGAGTATACCCTATGGGAGTTCGGGGTACAGTTGAGATACGTCCGGGATTGGTTTGCTCTCGAAACCAACCGGGCCCCTAGGACGAAAAGGCTAATAACTCACAGACCGGGCGTCCGTTCGACGCGCCGTCTGTTGCGTTGAGACCCCTGTGACGAGACGGTCTTTTGAGATACTTCTTTGCGGGACATTGTGATACTTGGAGTAACGACCAGTAGCTCGTGGAGTGGACCCTCCCGGAGACGAGCGTGCAGAGTACGGAGACCGTGTAGCCGGCTGAGACCTGACAACTGCTTGACCGACTCGACTTGGAGTGAGTCGACTAGCCCAATGGACGGAGCGCCCGGTATTTGGCGGCAGACCCACGGCGGACGGAGCGCCTGATAGTTGGCAGCAGACCCGCGGTACTCGACAGGAGGAGTACCTCAGTAGGCTATCTGGGTAGCGCCCGGTATTTGGCAGCAGACCCTCAGCGGACGGAGCGCCTGATAGTTGGCAGCAGACCCGCAGTACTCGACAGGAGGAGTACTTCAGCAGTCTTAGGTTAGTGAGCGGCGTCCTCGGAGTCGTGACAGGACCACTGTACACTCTAGAGACGGAGCTCTTCAGCAGTTACGGTTTTGATAATGAAAATCCTGGTTTGAGCTGAGACTTTTGACCTTGTGTTTACTTCATGATTGAGATGGGTCACTTGCTAACTTTGGTATATGTATGGGCATATACCCGGGTAGTGGTTATCCGTCGTTTTCACAATCCTTGTGTTTCCTCATGATTGAGATGGGTTACTTGATAACTTAGGTATATGTATGGGCATATACCTAAGTAGAGTTTATCTGTTGTGATCTTCTTGTGGTTATCCTTGTTGGTTTTAGTGAGACCTTGAGGGTCTCGGGGTCCCTACTGAGTATCGTTATACTCACCCCTGCACGGGCTATGCCCGCACCTCGTTGTGTTGGTTGCAGACGACGGCCAGTACTGGCAGAGGCCGAGTGTTCGAGGACTGGACGGTACCTGGAGGTGGACTATACGACGTGGCGGTACCCAGAGGCAGACCACTGGGCGGGACATACTTGGAGCAGACGGCGGGACCCGAGGAGCAGAGGAGCTATCTGTACCCAACCTTCAGGTGGGATTTCCAGTGGACAGCTCGGCGTAGCTGCTTTACTTTTCAGTTGTTGTTTTCCCTTTCGAGTTGTACTTTACAGTTGGGCTTGTATTTCCGGCCCCTTTTTACTTTCCTCACTTTTAGTTGTACTCTGTTTTTTCTTAGTGTTACTTTCCGCTTGCTTACTCTATGGTGTTTGTTTACTTTACAAAGGCAATGCCTTCCCTTTTTACCGGGATTTACGCCTTGGTGCTAGTCGCCAGCCCCTGGCCTATGGAAGGCGGGCTTGGGGTAGTCACGGCACGGACCCCGAGGGCGTGTCGTGACACATATGACTTAAGGTAAACCTATAGTGTCATAGATTGAAAATAATGTGTCATGATTTTAAAAAATAAAGTTTCTTCATTTTTATATGGTTTCCTATTATGGTTATTATCTATTACTCATTAATTCTTTGTTTCATATAATGGTTTAACATAAAGTAATCATGTTAATGTAGAATGTTATGGAAAATGAATAAATTTTCCACCTAAGAAACCAAATGTTTATGGACTTAGAGTGAGAAATATTATTTCTATACATATGTATCATTATCAAGTTATGAATCTTATTGAGATTCTAAACATGAAAATGAGGTAACAATGTTTAATTGAGTCCATAATGAGGAAAAACCCACATTCTTTTAGTAGGGTTTCATATCCACTAGTATCTAGGAGTTCGATTAGTTTCATAAAAAAGATATTTATTATCCTCAAATGTTCCGGTAATAAAAAATTATTTTGGATGTCTACCATTTGGAATATGAATCTGATCAATTGTGGAATATTATCAATAATAAGAGGTGATGGGACTAAATTAACTCCATGTAGTAGGTTGAGTTTATGAGCTTATTTTTCAAAAATTACTTTCCTCATATTACTCATGAGGAACTGGAAAAATTATTCCTTGAGATAAAGTAGATGAATAATGAATATTTTAGTACCTATGGGAAACCCTTCATAGTACATACAAGGGACACTTTGAGTATTATCATCATACCTAAAAATAATGATGAGAAATTCATTATTTGCATAAAAAATGAATCTATAGGTCATAAACCATATTAAACGTCAATATATATGATTAAATAATTTGATGTGATGTCATGGTGCAAATGGATATTTTTGTTACCAATACATTTCCTAATTTTGGTAAGAAAATAAATATTACATTCAAAATAAATTCTGAAAAAACAATGAGAGAAAAGATGAGCATTCTTTTATAGTTGAAGTGTGGACAGAAACATGGTGGAAACTTTTTAAAAGGGATTGTTAAAAAATTTAAGAGTGTAAAGGATGTTAATTAAGAAATTGAATGTCATATTTTTTTGGAATAAGTAGGATAATATTGGTTTAAAATAATCATATAATGCTCCACCCACACTATAGTGTTTATAATTCAAGTATCAGGGGGACTATACCAAAAAGTTATAAAATAAGATGGTTAATGATGATGATCAACATCAGTAATGTCATAATCCCAAAGACGGAGTGAAACCTCACTCAATAACAATTGCTAATTTGGAGATTGATAACAAATTATTAAAGGGTAAAATTACCATCCACTCTAGAATTTATAATGTCTTATTTGATTAGGTAATACTCACTATTTTATATATGAGTAATTTTATAAGGGTATCATTGTACCACATCAACAATTAGAAGTCAAATTTGTATTGAAAACCCCTAATGATATGATGATTTCTTCGCAAGCCTGTAAATATTAATTGATTGATGTTTATGAACATGTGCTTCCTAAAAATCAATTTATTCTCCCTGTAGTGGAATTCAATGTAATTTCTTAAATTTATTGGCTTTATTTACATAAAGTGAACCTTTATTATTGAGGAAGTAAATTCACATTTTATATACCCCGCCAACCTATCATCATCAATTCATATAATGATGTGTATGAAATTCCATGTGAAATGAAATTCATTATATGGGTTATGATTCCAATTCCAAATGATTATTTATCTCATATGGTTGGGGAGAATCTTTACATTAGTCATTTTCATATTATATGAGAGTTTATTGATGTATTTCTAGAATATTTTCATAGTCTTCCACATAATCTTGAAGTTTAGTTCCCAATATAACTCATTCCAAATGCTACACCTATTTAAAAGACTCCATAAACAGTGGACCAAATAGATTTTTAGGAATTGAAGAAGAAACTCTAGGGGGAATCTGGAAAAGATAATTATTTGGATAATTCAGTCACCTTAGGGTGCAACACTTCTTTTTTATGAACAAATACGGATCAATGTTACTCTGAATTGATTATCGGAGGCCAATCAACACCACAATAAAGAATAAGTATCCCCTTCATTTTATTGATGAAATTTTTGATCAATTTTATGTAACTCAATGTTTTTCAAGATTGATCTTTATTGTGGATATCAGTTTGTGAGGTTCAATATGGTGGATATACCTAAGATAGTATTTTTGATAGGGTATGGTCACTATGAATATATTTTTATTCGATTTTGTCTTACTAATTACCCTAGTATTATCATTTATTTTATTAATAGAATCCTTAGATATAACCTCGATCCATTTTGGAGAGTTTTCATTTTTTATATTTCTATAAATTAAAAGAGAAAGTAAGATCATGAAATTACATGATAACTATTATGAAGACCCTAAAGAAGTAATAGATATATGAAAAATTCACAAAGTGTGAATTTTATCAACAAAAAATTACATTTTTTATCATATATTTTAAAGAGAGGTTATATGAGTGGATCCATAAAATAATGTAGTTATTAAAAATTGGTGTAACAGCCCCAGAATGTGTGAATTGTTTTTTTTAAATTAATTTAAACATTTTGATATTGTTCATTTCACGCTACATTTAACCTAGCTTGTTTTACATGAAATACCAAGTTCTGGATTAAATTATAGACAAAACCAATTTAATCCTGATCTATAATAAACAATTATATTTCCTATCAGTACACACATAACTATAATTTTTTTTGTCACACACAATTCCATGTTACATCAATAGCCTTAGTTACCCGCAATGCCCAGCTTTTCCCTACTCTAATATACTATTTATATTGTTATTAAACTATTATTATAGCTACCACCAATCCATTGAAAGGGAAGTTATGAATAATAATAACTAAAGTGTGAAAATATAATTTTCACATGTATATAAATTTAGTCATTTGGTTATCAATAAGTCATAAATTAAGTGAGAACTATTGAAAAAAAATTAAATTCCTTTTCAAAGAAAACTATTTCTCTATGTACTAATACAATTTTATCCCAATAAATAAAAAAACCATTTGATTAATATTTTTAATAAATATTATATATTAAATATTCAATTAAAAAAATGACACTCATCCAATAGATTTTATATTCATAATATAATAATTAATACAATTTTATGAGTAAAATTAAATATTTTTCAAAAGGGTAATTTTACAGCCTTTTATCGAAAAACCAATTTTTAATATTTTATAATTAATATAAGAAAAAAAATCATTTTTTAAATTTTAATATCAAATATTACATTGGAATAATTTTTAGTATTTTTCTAAAATGTTTCTTGTTTTTTTGAGTAGTGAAAAATAATGAATTTTAATAGAAAAATGATTTTACATCTTATTTATTTATATAGAAAAATTATAATTTAAATTGGTTTTAAATTATATTTATATAAATAATAAATCTATTAATAAAATTTTGTACATTATAATTAATTTCATATTTAATTTAAAATAAAAACTATTTTAACTTTAGAACATTTTCACTTTAAAACATTGTCGTCTCATCCAGTCTATGGGATTAATTTTTAATTAATTTCTACAACTTATGTGATAATAATTTTTAACAATTGGTACCATATTTTGAGTAAAAAAATCTATAATTTATTTTATATTCAAAATTCCCTATTACCAAATATATTAGTGAATTTAATGAAAATTAATTATAGTGATTTTGGTAAAAATTTGCTTAATTAATGACTAAATTTACAATATAAGGTGTAAAAATACCCCAAAAAATTTATAAAAATTATTTTATAGACATATTTATACCTTTCCACTGATAATTATCTATAATGGTTGATTATTAACCCTTGTAGGACAAGTGAACTAGGGGATGCAATCGAATCTTTTCAAAAAATTCTACTGCATCATCTTCCCCACATATAAAATCCCTCCTCTCCTCCTCACTAATTCACACATCTCAAGAACATTGTCTCATAAATAACCTACCCAAATAATATCCCAACCTCACTCATATCATCCTAGAATCCACACTTTATTCATAAAGAAAATAAAGTTAATCATTTGGTGCAAACCAAAAAGAATTTCCCAAAGAAAAGGCAACATCTTTCAACAAAATATTTCTTTTTTTTTCACCCCCTAAAACGTAATTATTCCATGATTATATAATAAAATTTGAATAATAAATATACTGATATTTTTTTATGGTATGGGTATAAAATTCACTCAGAAAAACCTCCATCAAATTAGATGTCAAGTCAATATTCGTGTGTATGGCATATTACTGCCTCGCGAACTGATTTTGTTTGTTCTTCCATTACCACATATAAATGTTTGAAATAATGATGTATTTTATTATTTTATTTATTATATATGATATTTATAATGTATTTATTCTTTTTTAATTATTATTAAACACATACCTTAATGATTTCCATTTTGTGGGAATATGGTTACTTCGTTTGTGGATGTGTGGGCGACGACCTCCGCAAAGCATTGTCATTTGTTCGCACTATAAATGGAATGAATTAATGATTTTTTTACTAAAAAATATTATATTTATGAAATAATTTTTATAATTTAATTATAATATATATACATATATCATTTACTTTTTTCCTTTTAATATGATAAGACAACGAAAATAGTGTTCATGCATACGTACAGCCTACCGTCTTCAAGAACGTTGTCTTCCATTTAATATTTATATATTTTATAAATTCATGAAATTAATAAATAATTAATATATATAATAATTATATCATGTTTTAAGTTTTATAGATAACTAAATAATGATATAACTAAGAGGATCAGTAATAAGAAGTCAAAACATATATGAAAAAGAAAGAAGTTGTTACCTAAAACAAAACATTATCATGGAATTATTAATAAATGGGTAATATAATTTTGCAATAGAATCATATGTGGTATGATATATAATAATATTGTTATTTGATATATTTAAAATAAAATTATATTTATTATAAATTATGTTTTAACACATATGAATATAGTCAATACTTAGGAAATAAGTTTTATCGTCTCACTTTTATTTCTGTGAGACTAATTCCTTAATCGCCACTCATTTATTTTTTGAGTTGTATAGAATACCCATTAATTTATTATAATATTATTATATTTATATTTACAGGTATTTACATAACAATTTTATGATTTTTCTTTTATGGGGTTTATGGTTAAAATATTTCAAAATTCATAAATAAATTTTGTCTTAACATTCCTTCATGGAGATACATTCCATGTTATGCACCTGCATTTTTCTAGGCTGTTCATATATTAACCATTTAAATGTTATATCATGAATATAATTATATTCATGATATTTTAATATTAATGTAGTGTTATTATTTCATTGGAATTATGATCCCAACTTACCAAATTTTTAAAATGTTATTGCTATAATCTCATTATTTATCAATATTATATATGATAAGGCTTCTCTTTATGAAATAATATGGTAAATATCTCAATAAATATAATGAATTTTATTCTCCTTTGTTTATTAATGGTATCTTCATGTAATGGTACAATTTTTCAACTATTTGGTACTTAAGATAAATGAGAGTTTGTTTTTAATAAAACACACCATTATTTATCTCTTAAAAATGAAATATGTGTTCTTTAAAAAAATATTTTCAAAAACTATTTTCCAAAATTATCTAAAATTATATTAGGATAATTAAATTTTTTTTACCCATGTCTTAAATTTCTAAAAAAAAGGAATATCATTTTTCTATCACAGTAATTTTATATGCATTTTACCATGAAAAAGTATTGTTCGGTATGAACAGTTTTAATCACCATAATGATAGTCATTTTCATGAGGATTCCTTTTAAAGATAATAAGTTTATTTTTAAATAAAATTTCTTTCCCTGATATTCATAATTTTTTTTCAAAATTTATTTACAAAGAAATTTTTTTTCAAAAAAAGTATTTTTAAAATGTTTTTTAAAATGTTTTTAAATTTTCTTTTATAAGTAATCAAGGTTGTTATGAATGAATAAGGTTTTCATAAAAATTATTTATAATGTTTTTAAAAAATATGAAAGAGTATTTTCCTCAATAAATGTTATAAATTATTGTTAATTCTTACATTTTAACATTTCAATGTTGTTTTCAAATGAAAGGATTTGGAAAATGTTTTATGATTTAAAATTTTACTTTTTAAGTAGGATTATTTCTCTTAAGAAATTATAATATTGATATTTCAACATAATATTTCATTTAAGAAGGAATACTTTGATATATTTTGTCATTTATTACTGATATAATCCAAGGACACCATTCTATTTATTTCTGGGAATTTTTTTTATTTATCGTGAGAAGTTGTTTATGAAACCTGTTTCCACCCATAGGTTATGCCATGAAAAAATGATTATAAAACTCACTTCCATTCACATGTTATTCTATGATTAAATGATTATCAGACCTATCTCTTTTCCAAAGGTTATGATTGTATGAATGGTTTATAATACCCATTTCATTTCATGGGTTAAGATATTATGAATTTTTATGGTATTTGGGCTGACATATGTATGATTTCATTATTTTATGGGTCGGACCTATATCTCCCTTTAATGCATTGAGTAATGATGGATGATTAATGAGTGTATATTTTATGTTCCAACCTAATTAGATGTAAAAAATGTGTTTCATGGACCTGATTACATGTTCACAATGTTATGAGTGGCCATTATTATCGGTTCACAATATTATGTGTGAATCTTATTATATGTTTACAATGTAATTCATGGACCTGGTTTCATGTCCCTAAGTTTATGTGTGAATCTATTTACTAGTACCAAATGTTGTGAGTGGACCCGGTTTCATGTCCACATGTTTATCTGTAAAGATGAATACATGTCTATAGTGTTATGTGAGAAACCAATTAAATTTTTACATTATTATGAATGAACCTGATTACATGTTCATAATGTTATGCATATACCTGATTACATGTTCATAATTCTATGTGTGGACATGTTTTAATGTGCATAAGTTTATGTAAGGACCTAATTTCATGTCCTAATTCTAATGAGTGAACTTGTTTCTATATACACACGTTCACATTGTTATAAGTTGATGTGTATTCCTTCATGTATATATCCTATGCCGATGTTATTCTCTCATGACTAGTGTTATTCTATGTCATTATGATTCATGACTTATTAACTATAAATATATTTTCAATTATTTATTTGAATGATCATTGATATGAGTGGTATGATCTTCCAATGATATTATCATGTTCTCATACCATTATGCTCTTGTTATGCTTACATATATCCTTGGTTTACCCTTATTGTGATTCTGTGCTCACACTTCTATTATGTTTCCTTTCCTTGGGTTATAAAGAAAGGATTTATGTTGGATTACTAAAGGGGAAGAAAATTAATGTATATATTAAAGATATTTAACCAAGATAGAAGATTATGTTCTAATGTTTCCAAACACACTAAACTATTACAATCCTTGGGTATGTAGATTTTTAATGTGTTGAATATTCATCTAAAATGATGCAATATCGATGTATATAAAGCCTAGGTCGTTATGGTTAGTATACAGGGAAACATTTATTAAACCTTTAGAATCTAGGATAATAAAACTTTGGTGATATCCATGTGGATATTTTAAAGGATATGTTTAGGGATGCCTGTAAGGGTAAGTCTATAGATGAGTGAAAGTGTAGAAAAATGCCCTGTAATTTTGGAAAAGTATGTAGAGAGATTTTTCCAAGAAATAAAATCCTAGACTAGATACTAAACATTGATGTGAATATATAATATAAGTACAAAAGGGTATCAAAACCAAAAACACTTTATGGAGATAGACTAGATCGGAACTAGTGCACGAAAATGGTCCTTACTGAACACTTGATTTGACACTTCTATGGGATATGATTTGGAAATTTACAAACACTTTATGAACCATCATGAATAATTTAAATAGAATATGAGTATAGATAAACTAGGATAAACCAACGGTGTCCTCGATTAAAGTTGTAGGTGTCATGATTTTGGAATCTTACAAGTAATTTTTCATGATTATGTAGTTTTCTACTATGATTAGTGTTTCTCACACTATGCTTTCTGGTTTTAGTCTATAGTAGTTACTAGAAGTAATTAGGTTAACAATGAATATTTTAGATGTGTATAGTATCATCATTATGAAGAAAGATTTCCTAAGTGAAAATATCTTTAAGAGAATACAAAATTTTGTAAAACTATTGGTTATATTATTGAAGATAAAGATATTCTAAATAGAATGTGAAAGGTATGGGATGTTTTAACAGTAGTTTTTACATAAAACATAAGAAGTCTGATTAAATTGGGGATGGTAATCCTTAATATGAGATTATTATTGCATATTCTTGGAAATAGGTATTAATAAATAAGATAATTAATACTAAGAAATTTTGTAAAAACTAAGTTGGGAGATTGAATTTTATATGTATTAGAATTCAAGAATTATGTTATATGAATAATGAAGTATATTTGTATCATTAAGGATTTAAATAGACAAGTTTTAATGGTTCTAAATTAATATAAATGTGATTTAATATAGTTTTGTTGTATTGGTTAAAGTAATGTTACCATAAATATGTTCATGATGTCAAGAAAATTGTGTATTTTATTTACCTTGATTTCCCTAGGCCATTCCTTTGTGAAAATCCAGTGTTCGAGGTGTTTTAGGAGCTATCAGTGGCTTACTTCAAGAATTTTCCAAATGTACAGTTTTTTTGTCGGCGTGTCAGTGCGTTGGCATGTCAGTGAGCCAGCATGTCCATGAATCGACATGTAAGTGCGTTGTTATGACATAACATCGGTGAGTTAGGTGTGTCGGTATCAGTGAGTCAAGGACATCGGAATCAGTGAGTTGAGGGAATCAGTGGGATATGGTGCGAGTAGGTTGAGGGTTTTGGTCTCAGAAGGTCGGGGGAATCAGTTAGTCAAGGATATCGGTGTTGGTAGCTTAGCGTTGGTGGCTCAGTGTCAGTTCATCACCTTAGTAGTATACCCGTCAGTGGCTCAGTATTAGTGAGTCACCCATTAGTGACTCAACCATCAGTAACCCATTTTCTGTTTTCCCAGTTTTTCCAGTTTTCCAATTTTCCCCTCCTATGTTTTATTTGAGGAAAACCTAGTTTAAAGCCTTATTCTGGTGTTTTAAGGGTGTTTTAAAGTGCATTAGTTAAATCTTTAAATATCTTGACATCATAGGAAATTTGACATACCCAAACCATGGGATCTTGACCATGATTTCATGTTAATGACTTTTGGAAACCGTTTTTCCATTAAAATAGGGTTTGGATCTTCAATGCCAGGATCATCCCTTTCTAGTGTGTTTTCTATTTCCCCTAAGTTTTCCTAAAACCTTCCTCCCTAGAAGAATTGTGCTGCTATGCTACAGCCCATCCTAATCTATTTTCTTGGACTTCTTCCCAACTGATTGTGTGACCCCTCTTCTTGGAACAAGGAGGAACATCGATCCTTCGATCATCCATGTAGGGAATAAATTTTTATCTCTTTAATTGTGCATCATACAGGGTGGGAATGAAAAATAATCATTTTAGGAAACAGCTAAAAACTTTTCTAATAATTAAGATTTAAATAAGGACTGAATTTGAACTGAAGATAACATGGGTAAATAAAATAATAGGCACTGAGTGGTTTGATGTTGATCGCCGGTTTTATTTGTTATCTTTGATTATGTTATAGTTATCATTGTTATTTGCATTCTAAAAATCAAGGCCATTGCTGGTATTTTCTTGTTCACAAATAATTTTTGGTTCCGTTTATATTTTTGATTAAATTATTGTAACATAAAATCTTTTTAATCAAGTATACATGGTTAAATAAATGAATTTCACAGGATCAAGCATATTGTGTGATCACCCCAGCTATAATTAGGTGGAATTAAATTACCACTAGTGGTTAAATATGAATTTATACACATCTTGTTGATAGGTGTGGCTGAGTGCGGTGTCTATAGAGTTTTTCAACCCTGTGTGAGTTGTGTGGTGCTTCTATTGAGGGCATAGTTGTGGGTATAAGGTTGGGAAGAGGATTCGGCTCTATGAGAAGGTTGTGCTATGATTGTGCAGTGGGGATGGTGTCAATTTTAGTTATTGTGGGCTTTGTGCATTGTGTGGTAGAAATGGTGAGCTTCACTGTCTGAGATATTGATTGATTATAGAATGGATGAACTTCTAGGAAGATAAACTACCATTGTTGTGTTGTGGTCGCGAAGTGACATTGGGATGTGGTAATGCTGTGTGGATATGAACTTGTGTGCAATGAGACTAAAGAATCCAGTTTTTTGATATTGTACAGTGGGACTACTATTTGTTTTTTCCTTAGTAGTGTTTAGTGTCTTTTAGCCTTTTGAGAATGGTTGCAGATGTTGTGCTTGTTAGTTTCCCTAAGTAGTGCTTTAATAAATTGTAGATAATTCCTTAAATAAATAAATTGAAAATGGTTGAATAAAAAGGTGGTTGGGTTATTCTTTGGAAGTAGTTGTTGTGTTGTTGTAATGTAACTTACTAACATAGCATAAATATTGTGTTATGAAATGGATTCTTGAGAATTTATTCAATTAATGCTGGAGATATAATCTATGAAATGAAATCTATAGATAAATATTCTGAAAGAAGGGAACACATGCCATCATCATGTTTGAATTAAGTTGACTACACCATCAAACCCAGTGGTGAAAGTCCATATAATTATGAAACATTAGAATGTGGGACCCATATGATAGGAAATTAAGGCATGGCCCAATGTAAACGTAGTCCAAATAAATCATTAAAATACATTCTTCATCTCCAGACCTGCCTCGAGTACAGGGGGATAATGTTCAATGTCTCAAACAATATCAGTTAAACCAATTTCTCTCAAAGGGTGAGAATATAGTGATCACAACTAATAAACATCAATTATGCCTAACAGTTAATTATATCCGGTAAACTTTATGGTATTAAATATTAATAGTTTTAAAATTATTTTCATTATTACTCAATATAATCTGAGTGTTTCGTTCTATTAGGTTAACTATGCTTCCCCTATTAACTATTTAAACATTAATTTATCCGTGTCTCATTTAATTCAAAATATTCCACTAAAAACCATTATTTTATAATCAACATTACCACTAATTTCAACATATTTGTGAATAATAATCACTATGATCAATAATATCTTTTACTTGGCTTATGTTATTTAGGGAGCATGACTTGGTGAGGCTGGGCTGGTTAGTATTCCTTGGTAGGTTCATTGAGTTTTTACTACTTTCTCACCAGGATATTAGTATATTCCCCCACTTTTGAATGGGTAGATTTAATATTCCTACTAGGTATACTTGTATTCTCACCCTACACATATAAAACTGTTTTTAGGTTCAGGAATGACTTTGGGGACTGTGCTAGACTTTACTAGCTCGGGTGTCAGGATTTTTTGTTTTTTCTACTTAGTTTCAATTATTTTTTTACATTTCTTTACTATTTTAATTTTACTTGGAATCAGATTTAAATTTGAACATGCATGTGGGATTGGGTTTTGGATTTAAATTTTCTTTCAGTATATGTATTTGTTTTGGATTTATCTTCTTATCTCCTATTTTTGTTGTTTACAAATGGTAATTCTTTCGATTTTTTGTGTGAGATTCTCTACCTTTTGTGATAGTTTCCACTATGGGGCCAAATGAATGTGGGACTCAAGGGTCGTTATCTATACTTTATCATTAATAAGGAAGGATACGGTAGTTTGTTGTCCCTTACCTCATTTTAGAGAAGGTAGGTCTTGAAAAAATGGCATCACATGCCATTTTTTATGAGAGTTGAGATATAGGATAGAGTACAGAGTTAGGCATAGTGTGTATTTAATGGGGTGGTAGGGAAATAGTGTTAGCCAATATTGGTATATAAAATAGGTTAGGGAAGTCCGGCTAGGACACTGGATGTTAGGCCCACCAAGATTTGATGAAAGGACTCTAAAACTATTTAATGACCAAGTGAGGCTACATTGATTACAGAGGAGAGACCCTAGGAAAGGTACAATCATCATAGTGACTTGGGTTCCTGTATGTCTTTGGTGTTTAGGGAATTTAAAATAAATGAGGAGTTAAAACAAAATCAAATAAAATTTTCCACACTACTCGGTCTTAGGAGTTATTTTCTTACTTTTCAATTAGGGCACATGAACGCCGTACATGTGCGGTATGAGAATTTGAGGCCTGGAAGGTTGACCTGATTGATCATAGGAGGGATTATTGAGAGGAGGAAGATGACCAGTGGAAAAAGATGCTTTATTCCTTTCAATGGTATAATCTGGGGAAGTATGATGGAAGCATCGAAGACATGGAGATGGAAAGTTGGCTTGAGGAGATGGTGATCACTTTCAAATTGATCTGAGCCCTAAAAACAGACTTGGTTCCTCTAATAGTGAGCTAGTTTAGGGTATTAGTATGTTAGTGGTGGATGTTTTACCTTAGGAAGAGGAAGGAAAATGATGTTTCATGGGCTGACATTGAGAAAGAGATCCACACGGAATTCCTTTCATCTAGGATGAAGGTTGGGAAGAGGTAGGTGATACACTCCCTCCTCCAGGGGAGTATATCTTTGAGGTAACAAGGGATCAAGTTCGAAGATATCCTACGATTCACACCAAAAGTTTTTTCGAATAAGGATTCACGGGTGAGACGCTTGGAGGAGGCACTCTGACCTTCCTTTAGTTTGTTGTTACTCCCTTCACTCTTCCGACGTACTTAGTGGTTCAAAAGATGGTTAAGCTAGTAAAAAGGATGCACTCACTAGTAGGTGTGATATGAGAGGGGATCCATCTGAGTTCATCCAAAGGGAAGGTGTTCAGAATTAGGTTTGCAGTGTCCGGGCCTTCCAGGTTTCCGATAGCTGGCATTGTGTCGTAGTAGTTCCAATTCAAAACATCTGGTCCTCACCCTTTCTTTATGTGATTTGGACAGAGGTTCTTAATTTTTGGAGTCTGTGGACATCTTCGGAACCCGTTCCCAGTTCGAACTCAGTATGTTGTGGGTGGGTAGGTTCATCTCCCACCTCACCAGTAGTAGTTTCCAGTATGACCTTTCCCACAACAGGGGTAGCGAGCTACCGCTACACAAAGGGTAGATGGTGTAGGAGGAGGCTGACCTCAAGGTGATCCTCAGATACCTCGACCAAGGTATGTTCGAGGAGGCAGTCGACATCAAATATGTACATGAGCTGGGTGTGGGAAGTATCATGACACATAGGGTGTAGTTCCAATGCAGCCATAGGTTTTTTGAGGTACGATCAGTCTGCTTAGTACCATTTTGTATGTCTTGTTTTATTTAGGTGCTTCACACTCTTATGTCTCCCCCAATATATCCAATGTTTTTTACTACACATGGAGAGAATTTCTATTCCCCTTATGTTCAGTATGCTAGTTGGAGGAAATAAAATCCTGTTTGATGTGTGCCGGAGATGTAGACTCATGATAGGGTCGTGTTATTCTCATGGGTATATTTTCTTTCTATAAATGTAGTTGTACAATTCATCATAGTAATCTACTGATTTTTGATGTGCATTCCATTGTTGAATTGTTTCAGAGAAGATTTGATTTCTCATATGTGGGAACCTCGCATGTAGTTTTTATTGTCGATCGGAGTTTTCAGGTAGGCAGCCTGTGTGTGGAACCTCTTCTTTCTTCATTAGTCGATCTGTTGGTGGAATAGTTAGACACATAGATGGTGGATGTTTCAGGGAGGTCAGTGAGTTCTTGGATGTATTCCTCAAAGAGGTTTTGACTCTACCCCCTTGATCTGACGTTGAGTTTAGAATAGACATGCAACCTAGTGCCCATTCGATTTTAATGGTCCCTATCAGATGGTGCCTTATGACTTGTGTGAGTTGTGGATTTAGGTTGACGACCTGATGGGTAATTGTTTTATCTGTCCAAGTGTGTCTTCATGGGGTTCTCCGGTCTTAATTTCAAATAATTAAGGAGGTTGCCTATGAATGGGAATAGAATACGAGAGACTGAATCAGTTGATGGTCAAGAACTCTTACCCCCACCCAAGAATAGACTATATTTTCGACCAGTTTATGGGACAATGTTGGGTCTCATAGATCGATATATGTTCTAGATATCACCAGTTGAGGGTGAAGGTGGTTTCCATACCAAATACTGATTTTAGGCACAGTTATGGGAACTTTGTGTTCATGGTCATGTCGTTTGGTGTTACAAATGTTCCAGTAGTGTTCACGGGTCTCATGAACCCTATCTTCCCAGAGTACCAAGAACATTTCTTCACCATGTTCATCGATGATATCCGGATCCACTCAAGGTCATAGGAGGGTCATGAAATGCATCTGAGGACTATCATGGAATTCTCCTGACACCACCACCTCTATGGAATGTTTCCCAGGGAATGTTCTAGATGCGAGAGATTCACTTTCTTAGAAACATGATGTCTCAACAAGGGATATCAGTAGACCCATTAAATAATGTAGTAGATGTTTCTTGGGAAGCACCCAATAATATGGTGGAGGCTCGTAGCTTCCTAGGTCTGGCAGGCTATTATCGGTGGTTCATATATGACTTCTCTCGAGTTGTAGCTCCATTGAAGTCTTTGACCATAAAATACCAAGGCTTCGTGGGGAGTGATAATTTTCTGAAAGATTTTCACTACCTGAATAGGAATCTAGTTAGTACCATTGTGATTATGTTGCAATAGGAAGGGGTGTGGTTCGAGGTGTTCAATGATGCTTTTGTCTTAGGTTTGGGGTGTGTGATGGTGCACAGATGAGAATTGATATATTTTGGTTCTTGGATATTACATCCTCACAAACATAATTATTCCACCCATGATCTTGATCTTATAGAAGTCATGTTCGTGCTGAAGTAGTGGTGGCATTACCTCATCGGGGAGAACTTTGGGGTCTTTACAGATCATAAGAGCCCGTGGTATATCTTCTATAAGAAATACCTGAACTTTCAACAACAAAGGTGAATGTAGATTCTACAAAACTATGACTTCAAGATCTTTTACTCCCCATGAAAAGGGAATTTGGTGGCTAATACCTTGATCAGGAAGTCGTAGAAGGAGGTAGTTCAAGAATCTATAGATGCATCGATGGAAATGGAAGAATTTTCCACATAGTATATGGAAGCTGGGGAGGATAGTGGGATTGGATATCTATTTTAGATGATAGTGTAGTCTACCTTGGGGTGGTAGGTGGAGGAGTCTCAGTGGGGAGACTTGGAGGCTGAGGTTATGCGGGGTCACATTTTCCTGGGTGATGCTAAATAAATATGGTAGGAGGATAGAAATAATCAGATGTTGTTCCATGGGAAGCGGTTTTTTCACAGTGGAAATGCACAAGGAACTTCTCTACGAGTTATACAGCTCACCCCTAGGGGTGCATCAATGATTTTATATGATTTTTCAAAGCCTGATGGAAATGTTTTTGTTCCCTGGGCTGAAGCGGGTAGTGGTGGTGTTTGTTGCAAGGTTCCTAGTGCGTTAGTAGGTTATGAGATGAGCATCGTGTTCCTGTAGGAATTTTCACCCCATAGACATTCGTGAGTGGAAGTGGTGTGAAATCTTGATGGATTTATTCATAGTACTACCCAGGTCTTAGGTAGGATATGATTCTATCTAGGTAGTGGTGGATCGATTTCAAAATCATTTCACTTCCTGATAATCAAGGAGTCAAGAGTTGTGGATGCCTTAACGCTGAGGTACATGGGTGAAGTGATGTGACTACATGGAGTTCCAATATCCATTGTCTCAGATCATGATACACATTTTACATTGTGAGTCTGGAGGTTATTTTAACATTCCTTTGGCACCCAGTTACTCTTTAGCATTGCTTTCCACCCTCAGACGGATGGGAAGACAGAGTGGGCCAACCAAATGTTGGAGTATATGCAACAAGAAAGTGTTCTGAACTTAGAAGGGTAATGGGTATGAAACATTCCCCTGGTAGAGTTTTCTTACAATAATAGTTACCACTCTACCAATGGCATAGAACCATTCGAAACATTGTATGTGTAACGCCCCGACCCTAGTTGCCTAGAGTCGGTGCATTATTACATAACATTGGCATGATCACAAGAAAGATCAAATCTCGAAAGACCGATTGGTTTAGTAGACTTGGAAACACTAGATATATTCATAAGTTTTACATTACATCATAAAATGAAAAACTACTACAACAACATAATGTCTCCATAATCCACACTACTATCCCCTCATAATATCCCTGCAGGTCATTCATAATTTACTTCTTCACATCCTGGGGAAAAATAAAACATAGAAAAGGGGTGAGCTCAAATGCCCAGTAAGGATAACAATATAGCGGAAACTTTCATAAATAAGAATAAACATTTAAGGCAATGCATTACTAAAACAAAAGCCTTTTAAAATTGAACTTCAACATGGTATGGAAAAAGTAAAATGAAATAATGCCATTTACTTATTCACATGGATATTCTACTAATCGAATAATCACATGCAAAAATCAATAACCACTTTCATAATGTTGGAATGCATAATACTAAATGTTAATTTCTTTGTCTAGGCCTCATCCCAAGACCTAGGGGTTACTTCTAACCGGAACCCAACCCGGAGTGCCTCTAATAACCGGACACCAACCCGGAGTGCCTCTAATAACCGGACACCAACCCGGAGGGCATACTTTTACCAGTCCCTAACCTGGAGGGCTTACTTTAACCAGTCCCCAACCTGGAGGGCTTACTTTTACCAGTCCACAACCTGGAGGGCTTACTTTTACCGGTCCCCAACCCGGAACATACTTGTTTAGCACATTCATCTGAAGAAAAGTTTGAAATATAACATAAACATTCGGATTAAAACTAGCATACGAAATGTCAATAGTTTCACCATAAACTATGAACGGTATAAAATAGCACATCCACAGTCAAACATATCACAAAACCTTCAATACAATATAGAAGTTTTGTATTATAATAAATCAACTTCAAATAAGCGTAAAATCCATTAAAGGATGTTGACATAGATGAAATCAAAACACTTTTTAGAGAAATATCTCTTTCTATTTTTGAAATCATTTAAGAGCCATATAAAATAAAACATTTTCTTGAAAATATTCTTTTAAGCTTGTAAGGAAAGCTTTGACGATTTTATAACGGCGGAAAATAACCGTACCCGCCGTATAAGTAAAAAAAACATTCTTATCTTAATTCTGTCGAAAAGGTTAAAAAGGACCTTATTTTGAAAACGACGGAAAGATTCCGTTATAAACCACTTACAAAAATTCAAACAAGGTTATAAATGAATTTAACCCATATTCTTGTAAATAATAAATATGTTTTGAAATACATTCCGAAGAAACATGGATGTGGATGATAAAGAAATCCCAGTAGATTATTACGTATAAACAACCTCGGATAATGAAGAGATTGTGAAATAACCCTTACCTTGTACTTTTCCTTGGTTGGGGTAGGTTAACCTCCTGTATAATGGTGAAATAATTGTTATTAAATTATACAAGAATCATATATATTAATATGATATCATATATGATCTTTTAACATTGATTTATTAATAATATCTTAGAATTATCATCGTTTCGGGTGTTAACTTACTCATTTTCTTTTATATGTTTTGTTACATAAGCCATGTTTGTTGTATCTTATTCATATCCAGAATGATATCAAGTCCTTAAACATCATTTTTAAATCATAAAATGATAATTATACTTGAATGGATACGATGGAGAATGAATCTCATCGCGTTCGTGGAGACGGTAGTCCGTACGTACGCACGAGCGACAATATCATTCTTTTGATATTAAAATAATATATAAATGAATGGTATATCATATATACAGAATCATTAACATGTTATATTTATTATTTACATGAGTTACACGTCATTATTATACCCATCCAAATAATATTATATTGAATAACAATTACACCACAACGTGGAGACGGTAAGCCGTACGTACGCACGTATGGTGACATGTTATTCAAAGGGTGGATAGAATACTGAATATGGTTGTACCATACTTATAATAACATCACAGTATATGTGAGATACTGGAGTTATTATTTTAGAATGGTAAGAACAAAGGAAGAAGAAGTGGAAGAAGAAATGAACTTAGAAAAGGGTTGTGAAATCATTACCTCTTCATCGGGTTCTTCCTTTTGATTTGATAAAAAGGGCTCCTTAGGTTGGCTTTCTGATCAAACTAAGGCCTCTAGGTTGTAGTTAGGGATGTTGGGAGATTATTTGGGCAGAGTTTGGCCGAACAAAAAGGCTTTGAAGGTGTGAAGAAATGAGAAGGAGGAGTGCCCTTTTATAAGAGGGGTGAGGGGCACCTTTGGAAAAGCTAGAAATATTAATTTATAATAAATTCATATTCGGTTTCTAAAGGCTCCAAAGTTGACTATTCAAAGGATGAGGTGGGGATAGGTCTAAAACAACTCATCCAATAGAATTTAGACAGGTTTGGGTACTTATATTAACCTTATCTTTAAATATTAACTCTAAGTTAATTAGTTTCACTTTTACAATGTCTCTTTGTATTTTTATATATTATGGTTAATAAACTTACTATATACATCCAAGAGACCCCCAAGTGGTCCATTAATGATTAACCTATCATAATATAAGTCTCTTGGCCGAACCTTAGATTTTTAGGAATTTAATATCAATTAATAATATAATATTTGTTTTAAGAACTCTTTTATGTCAATTTTGACACTATTCAATAGTTGATTTTTGTGAAACTCATAACAGATTGATTACTTCTAACAAAGTCCATTAACTCAATCCTAATATATCATATTAGCCTATAAAATTAGTTTAATTCATTAAAAGTTTCATATTATATTTATTTGGGTATTTATAATATCAATTATTTTAATTTTTCACTATTATAGTAATTACTGCATCATCATTGTGTCATAAATAAAATAACCTATTTAGTGTCTAAAAATTATAAATAAAATATCATTATGTAGGAAATCTTTTTAGATTTCTAATGAATATTTATAATCGAAAATCCAACATGTATAACCCTATGTAAAAATTGTTCTTCTAAAAGATGTAAGCTTATGCCATTTTTGTATTCATTTTAACTTAATTAAAATAAAGTGTCATTATCACTTACAAGTGGATCAATGGGGTCCCAAAATTGACCCAAAGATGCCCATGGTCGACTATGTATCAACCAATAGGGTTAAGACACGTTTTAGGGTAATTTAGTATTATTATAATATTATTTTTTTAACCCTTATTTACCGGATTTACCCTTAACCATGGTAAATAAAATATTTACCGCAGTAATTATTCAAAATGTCTAAAAATAAAAGTTACCTATTTACACAATTTGAACATCCTGATTCCAAATATGGAATCCATTTTTCTAAATTCAAAACACAGAAGTGGCATAAATTAATTTAAAATTAATTCCCGCTGTCAAAACAAAAAGCGTGTTTTTAAGAGATAATAACTATCAAAAGATTGACACTTGTTTATGTTCGGTTTAATTGTAAAATTATGTCCAATGACCAACATTATATTAAATGGTAAAAATATATTCTAAATATACTTTAAAACTACTAAAATTCATAATTTATCACTATTAATTATTTTGATTAAAAAAGTTGTTTTTAATTAAAATTTAGTAATTTTCACTATTCATCAAAATATGAAAGTTATCCGAAAAGTACCAAAATTTCACCTTAGGCTAAATTCGATATTCCGAGTCCAAAAATGAAGTCCATTTTCAAATATAAAATATATATAATTTCAAAAATTAGGTATTACTATTCACAACGGCTAGTTTAATTAGTTGTGGTGTGTGTTAGAACTCGAGGTTGCGTACAACACACGCTATCGCATTATTCAAAGGGAAACGTACCGTAGAAGCTTGGGGTGTTACATTCTCCCCTCCTTCAAATAATTGCGTCCTCGCAATTTCTAGGGTATTACTGCATAAAAAGACTCGGGTGGTTCTTCATCATAAGTTCCTCGGGTTCCCACGTTGCCTCTTCCATCTTATGATTTCTCCACAAAACTTTTACCAGACGCGTCGTCCGGTTTCTCAGTACTTGTTCTCTTGTATCAAGAATCCTGACGGGCTCTTCACAATAGGAAAGATTGGGTTCCAGTTCTAATTCCTCATAGGTGAGTACATGCGTTGGGTCAGGCATGTATTTCCTCAACAGAGATACGTGGAACACATCGTGAACTTTGGAGAGACTTGGCGGCATTGCCAATCGGTAAGCTACAGCCCCAATTCGTTCTAGAATTTCGAAAGGTCCGATGTACCTGGGACTCAATTTACCTTTCTTACCAAAACGTATGACTCCCTTCCATGGAGATACCTTCAGGAAAACATGATCACCGACTTGAAATTCCAAATCCTTCCTTCGATTATCGGCATAGCTCTTCTGCCTACTTTGAGCTGCTTTAATGTGATTTTGGATTACTTTCACCTTTTCCACCGTTTCCTCCACCAGCTCTGGGCCTACAAGTTTTCTTTCACCAACGTCATCCCAACAGGTTGGTGTACGACATCTCTTTCCGTATAACGCTTCATATGGTGCCATCTGTATACTCGAATGGAAGCTATTGTTATAGGAAAATTCTACTAGTGGTAAATATTGATCCCACATACCCTGAAAATCAAGCGAGCAAGATCTCAACATGTCTTCTAAGGTCTGAATAGTCCGTTCTGATTGTCCGTCTGTCTGAGGGTGGTAAGCAGTGCTCAAATGAAGTTCAGTATCCAGGGATTTCTGAAGACTTTTCCAAAATCTTGAAGTAAAACGGGGATCACGATCAGAAACAATCGATAGGGGTACTCCATGAAGTCTCACAACTTCATTAATATATAGTCTTGCTAGACATTCCAGGGGTAGATCTTCTCTTATAGCAAGAAAATGTGCTGACTTGGTAAGACGATCAACAATAACCCATATTTCATCGTTCCTTCTAGGAGTCTTTGGTAGCCCCATGACAAAGTCCATCGTAATATTGTCCCATTTCCACTCCAGTATGGGAAGAGGTTGCATGACTCCTCCAGGCTGTTGCCTTCCAGCTTTCACTTGTTGACAAACCATACATCTTGACACAAAATCAGCAATCTCCCTCTTCATGTTGTCCCACCAAAAATGTTCCTTCAAATCTCTATACATTTTGGTGCTCCCAGGGTGTATAGAGAAATTGGAACTATGAGCATCATCCAGCAATTCCCTTTTTAGATCATGTATATTGGGAACACAAAGTCTCTTCCCGAATTTCAAAATTCCACCTTCATACGCAAAGTCTCTCAATCTCCCATCATTCACAGCTTTAATCTTCTTCTGAAATTCTTCATCATCGGTCTGAGAACTCTTAATCCTTTCTAGTAAAGATGGTTTGGCAACCATTTGAAAAAGCATTGATGTTTCACCTTCCCTGGTTATTCCCATGTCCATCTTCACTAGATCCATGAAAATTGGATCCCTTTCAATTCTCATCATGTTCAGAACTCCATGGTCTTTTCTGCTCAAAGCATCTGCCACCTTGTTTGCCTTCCCCGGGTGGTAGTGTATCGCACAATCATAATCCTTGAGTAATTCAAGCCATCTCCTTTGCCTCATGTTGAGTTCTTTTTGTGAGAAAATATACTTCAAACTCTTGTGATCAGTATAAATCTCACATTTTTCACCATAGAGGTAGTGCCTCCATATCTTCAAAGCAAAGATCACAGCTGCTAACTCAAGATCATGAGTAGGATAGTTTTGTTCATGAATTTTCAACTGTCGTGATGCATAGGCAATAACTCTATCATTCTGCATAAGGACACAGCCAAGTCCTTTCTTCGATGCATCACTATAAATAACGAACCCATCATTCCCCGATGGTAGAGTCAATATAGGAGCATTGACTAATCTTCTCTTCAGTTCTTCGAAACATTCTTCACACTCTTTTGTCCAAACAAATTTAACCCCTTTACGTGTGAGCTTCGTTAATGGGTTAGCCAATCGGGCAAAATTCTGGACGAAACGTCGATAATAACCTGCCAAACCAATAAAACTACGTACCTCAGTTATATTCGTAGGTGCTGGCCATTCTTGGATTGCCTTGGTCTTAGAAGGATCAACAGAGATTCCATCTTTAGAGACAATATGGCCAAGAAAAGAAATCTCCTGAAGCCAGAATTCACACTTGCTAAACTTTCCATATAATTCATGCCTCCTCAGAGTCTTCAAGATAATGCGCAAGTGATTTTCATGATCTTTGTAGGTTTTGGAGTATACCAAGATATCATCAATAAATACCACCACAAATTCATCGAGATACTCCTTGAAAACTCTATTCATCAGATCCATGAATACAGAGGGTGCATTAGTCAATCCAAACGGCATTACAGTAAACTCGTAATGCCCGTACCTGGTTCGAAATGCTGTCTTCGGAATGTCTTCCTTCTTCACACACAACTGATGGTATCCAGATCGAAGGTCAATCTTTGAAAAGTATTGAGCTCCATGCAGTTGGTCAAATAAATCATCAATACGAGGTAGGGGATACTTGTTCTTTATCGTTATAGCATTGATCTCCCTGTAGTCGATACATAACCTCATAGATCCATCTTTCTTTTTAACAAAAAGAACAGGGGCTCCCCATGGAGAAACACTAGGGCGAATAAATCCCTTATTACTCAATTCCTCTAGTTGTTTCTTTAGTTCGACTAGCTCTACAGTGGCCATTCTATAAGGGGTCTTCGATATAGGCCTTGATCCAGGAATTAAATCAATGGAAAACTCTACTTCTCGTTCTGGAGGATGTCCAGGTAAATCTTCCGGAAATACATCTACAAACTCTTTCACAATAGGTACATCCTCTATTTGAACATTTCTTTCCTCACCGACAGTTATTTCATTCTCTTCCTCCCCGATAATTGAATTAAGTTGAGCTACAGGGGGTGGATCTAAATAAGAATTAGGTGGTGACGATTCTGCTCTAAAAATAAGGTGCTCCTTATCATTATCATCAAGAATCGTAACCTCTTTCTTCTTACAATAAATCTTCGCATCATAGTCTGAAAGCCAGTCCATACCGAGGATTATATCAAACTCAATCATAGGTATGACGATGAAATCAGCAGATAAAGAAAATTTATGTGCTCTAATGGGGACTGATTCACAAAACTTTGTTGCAACGATACTTCCCTTAGGATTTTTAACTGACAACTCCCTTATTAAATCAAATTGGAAATATCTAATTTTCTTAGCAAACTGGGAAGATATGAAACAATGCGATGATCCAGAATCAAATAATGCATTTGCTAAACTTGAGGAAACCATTAAATTACCTGCCACCACGTCTTTCGGAGCTTCTACCTCAGCAGTAGTGATAGCATAAGCCTGGCCTTGATCCCTTGGCCTTTTCTGAGGTAAGTTCTCCTGACGCTTAGGACATGCATTTGCATAATGCCCCATCTCCCTGCAATTGTAGCACTGAACGTTGGTAGCTTCCTTCTTCCCCTTGCAATCATGAGCTTGGTGGCCTTTTTCACCACACTTGTAACAGACTCCCATTCCCTTCAGGCAAGCACCGGGGTGTTTCTTCCCGCACTTACCACAAGATGGATATTCAACCTTTCCCTTCTTCCCCTTATTTCCATTCCCAGATTGATCAGCAGGTCTCTTCTTCTCTTGCTTTGCTTTAAAGTCATAAGACTTAGAGAATTCCTTTTCGGTCTTGATAGCACATGAGACAATGTCTTCGTACGATGAAAAGGATTGTGAGACTAATGCTCGACGGAGAAATGGTTTTAACCCATCAAAGAAACGATCAATCTTACTTCTTGGGTTGCGAATATAATCACCAGCGTACCTCGCTAACCTTGTAAAGTTAGCCTCATACTTTGTGACATTCTCATCCTCCTTTTGTCTCAGACTCAGAAATTGCCTTTCCATATCTGCTCGATGGTCGCGAGGAAAGTATTTTTCTAAAAACAGATCTTTGAACTCCCTCCATTCCATGTTTGATACTTCATCATCTTCCTTCATGTTTTGAATCAATGACCACCATTGATCAGCATCTCCAGTGAGGCGGTAAACTGCCATGGTAACTTTTTCCCTTTCACTACTCCCCAAAGCCTGAAATATTTTCTCTAGGGAAAATATCCATTGCTCAGCTACTAAGGGATTTGTACTCCCATTGAACGTTGGTGGTTGTTGTCTCATTAATCGATCTAACATTGATCCTCCACGCAGCGGATCAGGGTGCTCCATACGGGTAAGGTTATTATTCATAACCTTAGTAAGTTGTCCCAGTACGGTGATTAGCTGATCAGCACCAGTTGCATCACCAGCCCCACTATAATTATCTTGAGCAGGAGGGCAATCCCTACATGGAGTGCGTGCATTGATACGGTTTCCATTTCTTCCACTAGGCGCCATTTCTAAAAAAATGGCATAAACTAGATCAGTTTATGCATCAAAATACATAATCCCATACTTATAAAACACTTAACATAAATTGAACTATTTATGGATATAATCCATAATCATAAAAATGTTTTCTTTGAGGAAGTATATACTCATAAACCCTTCATAATGATTTGTAAAGATAGTGAGAGTTATCCTAAGCATATCCCCCGGGAGTGTCGTAACCAAGAGTGCAGCAAGGCCCGTTGTCGTGCACCAGTTCCCGTTCGAGTCTAGCTCAAAGCGGTGTTTTCGGGTTTTACCCCTAGGTACATCTGTGCCAGAGCTGCCTCTACCTGCTCGTATCCAGACAGGGATGTATTGCTCGAAAAACTCACAAAATCTCTACAATACCAAAATTCTAGGAAGTTCTTCTATACTAATCCTCAAAGTTCATCTTAGGTCTACGTGATCTAATCAGAGTTTATCTAAATCTAGCTTCCAAGGTTTGTACTAAACTTCCTCTGATACCAACTGTAACGCCCCGACCCTAGTTGCCTAGAGTCGGTGCATTATTACATAACATTGGCATGATCACAAGAAAGATCAAATCTCGAAAGACCGATTGGTTTAGTAGCCTTGGAAACACTAGATATATTCATAAGTTTTACATTACATCATAAAATGAAAAACTACTACAACAACATAATGTCTCCATAATCCACACTACTATCCCCTCATAATATCCCTGCAGGTCATTCATAATTTACTTCTTCACATCCTGGGGAAAAATAAAACATAGAAAAGGGGTGAGCTCAAATGCCCAGTAAGGATAACAATATAGCGGAAACTTTCATAAATAAGAATAAACATTTAAGGCAATGCATTACTAAAACAAAAGCCTTTTAAAATTGAACTTCAACATGGTATGGCAAAAGTAAAATGAAATAATGCCATTTACTTATTCACATGGATATTCTACTAATCGAATAATCACATGCAAAAATCAATAACCACTTTCATAATGTTGGAATGCATAATACTAAATGTTAATTTCTTTGTCTAGGCCTCATCCCAAGACCTAGGGGTTACTTCTAACCGGAACCCAACCCGGAGTGCCTCTAATAACCGGACACCAACCCGGAGTGCCTCTAATAACCGGACACCAACCCGGAGGGCATACTTTTACCAGTCCCTAACCTGGAGGGCTTACTTTAACCAGTCCCCAACCTGGAGGGCTTACTTTTACCAGTCCCCAACCTGGAGGGCTTACTTTTACCGGTCCCCAACCCGGAACATACTTGTTTAGCACATTCATCTGAAGAAAAGTTTGAAATATAACATAAACATTCGGATTAAAACTAGCATACGAAATGTCAATAGTTTCACCATAAACTATGAACGGTATAAAATAGCACATCCACAGTCAAACATATCACAAAACCTTCAATACAATATAGAAGTTTTGTATTATAATAAATCAACTTCAAATAAGCGTAAAATCCATTAAAGGATGTTGACATAGATGAAATCAAAACACTTTTTAGAGAAATATCTCTTTCTATTTTTGAAATCATTTAAGAGCCATATAAAATAAAACATTTTCTTGAAAATATTCTTTTAAGCTTGTAAGGAAAGCTTTGACGATTTTATAACGGCGGAAAATAACCGTACCCGCCGTATAAGTAAAAAAAAAATTCTTATCTTAATTCTGTCGAAAAGGTTAAAAAGGACCTTATTTTGAAAACGACGGAAAGATTCCGTTATAAACCACTTACAAAAAGTCAAACAAGGTTATAAATGAATTTAACCCATATTCTTGTAAATAATAAATATGTTTTGAAATACATTCCGAAGAAACATGGATGTGGATGATAAAGAAATCCCAGTAGATTATTACGTATAAACAACCTCGGATAATGAATAGATTGTGAAATAACCCTTACCTTGTACTTTTCCTTGGTTGGGGTAGGTTAACCTCCTGTATAATGGTGAAATAATTGTTATTAAATTATACAAGAATCATATATATTAATATGATATCATATATGATCTTTTAACATTGATTTATTAATAATATCTTAGAATTATCATCGTTTCGGGTGTTAACTTACTCATTTTCTTTTATATGTTTTGTTACATAAGCCATGTTTGTTGTAACTTATTCATATCCAGAATGATATCAAGTCCTTAAACATCATTTTTAAATCATAAAATGATAATTATACTTGAATGGATACGATGGAGAATGAATCTCATCGCGTTCGTGGAGACGGTAGTCCGTACGTACGCACGAGCGACAATATCATTCTTTTGATATTAAAATAATATATAAATGAATGGTATATCATATATACAGAATCATTAACATGTTATATTTATTATTTACATGAGTTACACATCATTATTATACCCATCCAAATAATATTATATTGAATAACAATTACACCACAACGTGGAGACGGTAAGCCGTACGTACGCACGTATGGTGACATGTTATTCAAAGGGTGGATAGAATACTGAATATGGTTGTACCATACTTATAATAACATCACAGTATATGTGAGATACTGGAGTTATTATTTTAGAATGGTAAGAACAAAGGAAGAAGAAGTGGAAGAAGAAATGAACTTAGAAAAGGGTTGTGAAATCATTACCTCTTCTTCGGGTTCTTCCTTTTGATTTGATCAAAAGGGCTCCTTAGGTTGGCTTTCTGATCAAACTAAGGCCTCTAGGTTGTAGTTAGGGATGTTGGGAGATTATTTGGGCAGAGTTTGGCCGAACAAAAAGGCTTTGAAGGTGTGAAGAAATGAGAAGGAGGAGTGCCCTTTTATAAGAGGGGTGAGGGGCACCTTTGGAAAAGCTAGAAATATTAATTTATAATAAATTCATATTCGGTTTCTAAAGGCTCCAAAGTTGACTATTCAAAGGATGAGGTGGGGATAGGTCTAAAAAAACTCATCCAATAGAATTTAGACAGGTTTGGGTACTTATATTAACCTTATCTTTAAATATTAACTCTAAGTTAATTAGTTTCACTTTTACAATGTCTCTTTGTATTTTTATATATTATGGTTAATAAAATTACTATATACATCCAAGAGACCCCCAAGTGGTCCATTAATGATTAACCTATCATAATATAAGTCTCTTGGCCGAACCTTAGATTTTTAGGAATTTAATATCAATTAATAATATAATATTTGTTTTAAGAACTCTTTTATGTCAATTTTGACACTATTCAATAGTTGATTTTTGTGAAACTCATAACAGATTGATTACTTCTAACAAAGTCCATTAACTCAATCCTAATATATCATATTAGCCTATAAAATTAGTTTAATTCATTAAAAGTTTCATATTATATTTATTTGGGTATTTATAATATCAATTATTTTAATTTTTCACTATTATAGTAATTACTGCATCATCATTGTGTCATAAATAAAATAACCTATTTAGTGTCTAAAAATTATAAATAAAATATCATTATGTAGGAAATCTTTTTAGATTTCTAATGAATATTTATAATAGAAAATCCAACATGTATAACCCTATGTAAAAATTGTTCTTCTAAAAGATGTAAGCTTATGCCATTTTTGTATTCATTTTAACTTAATTAAAATAAAGTGTCATTATCACTTACAAGTGGATCAATGGGGTCCCAAAATTGACCCAAAGATGCCCATGGTCGACTATGTATCAACCAATAGGGTTAAGACACGTTTTAGGGTAATTTAGTATTATTATAATATTATTTTTTTAACCCTTATTTACCGGATTTACCCTTAACCATGGTAAATAAAATATTTACCGCAGTAATTATTCAAAATGTCTAAAAATAAAAGTTACCTATTTACACAATTTGAACATCCTGATTCCAAATATGGAATCCATTTTTCTAAATTCAAAACACAGAAGTGGCATAAATTAATTTAAAATTAATTCCCGCTGTCAAAACAAAAAGCGTGTTTTTAAGAGATAATAACTATCAAAAGATTGACACTTGTTTATGTTCGGTTTAATTGTAAAATTATGTCCAATGACCAACATTATATTAAATGGTAAAAATATATTCTAAATATACTTTAAAACTACTAAAATTCATAATTTATCACTATTAATTATTTTGATTAAAAAAGTTGTTTTTAATTAAAATTTAGTAATTTTCACTATTCATCAAAATATGAAAGTTATCCGAAAAGTACCAAAATTTCACCTTAGGCTAAATTCGATATTCCGAGTCCAAAAATGAAGTCCATTTTCAAATATAAAATATATATAATTTCAAAAATTAGGTATTACTATTCACAACGGCTAGTTTAATTAGTTGTGGTGTGTGTTAGAACTCGAGGTTGCGTACAACACACGCTATCGCATTATTCAAAGGGAAACGTACCGTAGAAGCTTGGGGTGTTACAGTATGGAAAATTGTTTCGTTCACCTGTGTGCTGGACAGATGTTAGGGAAGCAAGTGTTCTTGGCCCAGAGGTGGTGGAGAGCATGACAGAGAAGGATCAGCTTATGCGTGGGAGGATAAAGGTGACTCAAGACTGGATGAAGTCGTATGTCGATCATAGGAGGAGGATTTTGGAGTTCAAGGTTGGGGACCATGTTTTCTTGAACATTTCCCCTCGGCGTGGGTATTAGAGGTCTAGTATGTGATTCAAGCTTTCTCCCCAGTTCATCAGTCCTTTCGAGGTGTTAGGATGAGTTGGTGGGATGGAATATCAGCTGGTTTTTCCACTGCTGCTGTAAAAGATCCATGAAATCGTCCATGTCTCTCAACTCTGTCAGTATCTACATGATTTCTCTCACGTATTTGAAATAGGAGATTTTGATATCAAGGATGATGTGTCATTCATGTAGTGACCAGTAAAAATTGAGTATCATGAGTAGAAGGTGATGCGTGGATGGACCAATCCTTTGGTTCATGTGTTATGGAGACTTAGTGTCTTCGATAAGAGCACATAGGATTGAGAGCCACATATTTTTTTCCCACTACCCAAAGCTATTCTATTTTCTTATCTTGTTCTTTTCTTTGTAACTTGCTTATGATTTAATGTTGACCTTCTTTTCTGTATGATAAGATTATTCCATGATTTATTATTTTTTGTGAAAATTATGGACTATATGGAACGGGAACCTAATCCCTAATTAAGAAGAATTAATGTCAATGTGATTAAACCTAGGTGGGTGAGACTGTGCCGCCCAAAGTGGATAGTATCTTGAAATGGAGGAAGGATCTCCCAAATATGGGTGCCTAGATTGTGTGATAATTAGTGTTTGTATGGTTTCTTTACGGTATTACAGCCTTGGTGTTTCCCCAATTTTTCAGGAGATAGATGTCAAGGAGGTTTTCTAGGATATTGAGGCTTTCACTCCAACTTTAGAATAACATAAGGTGGTTAGATCTTGGTAGATATCTTATGGGGTGGTTGTTCAAGAAATCCTTTAATTCGGTTTGTTATGAATTATTGAGGATGATAATTGTTTGAGAGGTATCTGATGAATAACCTAGATTTCCCCATTCCCTTCCTTTGTGAAAATCCAATTTTTGATGTGTTCTAGGAGTTCTCAGTGGCTTACTTTAAGAGTTTCGCAAATTTTTAGTTTTTTATCCGTATGTCAGTGTGTCTGTATGATAGTGAATCAGTGAGTCAAGTGTGTTCGCATCGATGAGGCGAGGTCATCGGTATTGGTCTGTTGTGGGTGTCGGTAGGATAGGGCATCGTTAGGTCGAGGGTGTCATCATTAGTAGGTCAAGGAAATTGTAAGGTAGAGGGTATCAGTTTCGATTGCTCAACATTGGTGTATCATCATTGGTAGGTCACGTTGATAGCTCACTCATCCGTGGCTCGGCATCGGTGACTCATCCATCATTGGCTCATTTTCAGTTTTCTAATTTTTTCCCAGTTTTCCAGTTTCACCCCTCTTACATTATATAAGACGTAAATAATGTTTTAATTCGTTATTTGAGAATTTTTAAGGGAATTTCAAAGGTTATTAATTATATCATTAAATATCCTAACTTCTCAAGTGATTTGGGATACCTAAACCACATGATCTTGACAACGATCTCAAATTAATGACTTTTGGAAACCATTATTCTTTTGAAAAAGGGTATGACTCTTCAAAGTTGGGATATTATCTTCCTATTATGTTTTTTGCACTTGGTTCTCATAGAACCTTTCTCTATAGACGATTCCTGCTGCTGTGAATGACACCCTCCTACTCATTTTTCTTAGAGTTCTTCACTGCTGCTCATGTGACCACTATTCTTGGTGAAACGAGTAACTTTTATCCTTTGATGATCCAAGAAAGTATTTATTTTTGTTCTTTTTAATAGTGCATCATGCAGGTCAGGTACGAAAATGAATCCTTCTTAGGAACTACTAAAAAGTTTCATTGAAACAAGAGATAGGTAAGGACTGAATTTGATCAAAAGATAACATTGGTATATAAAATAACAGACAGAGAGTGCTTTTATGTTGGTCACCTATTTTATTTTTTATCTTTGGTTCTGTTATGGATTCTATGGCTACATGCATTTTGAAAATACTGGTCATTGGTGGTATTTTCTTACGCACAAATAATGTTCTATTCTGTTGAGATTCTTGAATAAATGCAATAAAATAAAATCGTCTTAATCGCGTATACATGATAAAATAAATGAATTCCACACGATCAAGCATATTATGTGATCAGACATATTATAATTAAGTGGAATTAAAGAACCTATGCTACTTAAATTTGAATGTATATAGATCATATTGATAGGTGTGGCTAAGTGTTATGTTCTTTGGAGTTCTGCATTGTTGTGTGAGTTGTGTGGTTCTTCTATTAGGGGCATAGTTGTGGGTACATGGTTGGTTATAGGAGAGGGATCTATGAGAAGGTGTGGTACGAGTGTGCAGCAGGGATATGGTTAATCATAGTTAATGTGTGCCTTATGTATTGGGTGGTATAGGGGTTTATCATCTTAGTCTGAAATATTTATTGATTGTGAAATGGATGAACTTGTAGGCGGTTGAACTGCCTTTCTTTTGTTGTGGTTGTATAGTGAAGTTGGGAAGTGGGACTTCAGTGTTAATATGATCTTTTGTGAAGTTTGATTGCAGAATATGGTTTCGTGAGGTCATGTAGTGGGACTACGTTTGGGTTTTTACTTGGTAGTGTTTAGTGACTTTTGGCCTTATGATAACGGTTGAAAATGTTATGCTTGTTAGTTTCCTTGATTAGTGTCAGAATAAATTGGAGTGAATTCCTAAAATAAATAAATGGAAATTGGTTGAATAAAAAGTGGGTTGGGTTATACTTCAGAAAAATCTGTTGTGTGGTTGTGCATATTGGGGCGGCAGGGAAAGTGGTACTAGTGGGTTGTTTGTTTGGATGTTATTTGAAACCTGTCGATTGGGATGAGTGTTTGATTACCTATATATATATATATATATTACTGTTTCTTTTTATTGCTATATGTACCATATCCTTGTTGAGCACTATGTGTTGAACACCTCCTATTAATGGGGGAGGGTGTCTTTCCAAACATCATGGTGGGAGGATGGGTGGCTAGTTACTGACTTTATTTCTCACACCCTCTTTCGGGTTCTTACCACTCAAGAATATCCGAGCATCCTGTAATGTATTGAGGCTTACCATTTTCCAAGATTCATTGGGAAATGGTTTATTGTAGATAAAAGACCTTGGTGTACACGGGATAGTTTGGTATTCCAATGTTTCCTCAGGATTAGGCCTAGGTGTCTTTATGCGAGTAGTGTGATTGATGGGGCCTAGATGTCTGCAGGCAGGATTGTGAGTGGTTGATCCCATGTGTGTGTAGGCAGGTTTTGGTGGTGGGACTACATATGGGAAGAGTGGTAGCACCAAGATGCTGGTCATTAAGGATAAGTATTTAACTTGTGGGAATGTGGTGTAGTGTACCCAAATGTTGATGTGATATACTATTACATTACTTGGCTTGCATTATTTGGTGAGCTTGCCTTGGTGATGATGGGATTATTAGTATTTCTTGGTAAGAGCTTTGAGGTTATACTAGTTTCTCACGAGTACATTAGTATGTTCCCACACTTGTGCATAAGTAGCTTTATTCTTCCTACTAGGTATACTTATATACACACCCTACGTATATAAAACTGTTTTTAGGTTTCTTGGAAGAGTTTCGGGACCGTTCTGGATGTTACGAGCTTGGGAATCCAAATTTGTTGTTGTTGCTGCATAGATTCTATTATTCTGGTACATTACTTTGGAGTTTTCATTTTACTTGGTATAAACTTTAATTTTGAACATGCATGTGGGATTGGATTTTGGATTTACTTTTACTTCCAGAATTTGGTGTTTTTTGGGATTTACCATCTTATCTAACAATCTTATTTTTTAAAAAGGGCAATGCCTTCCATTTTTGTGTGATATTCTATACCCTTGGTGCTAGTTACCACTCCAAGTAATATTTATGTAATGACTTGAGGGTAATTATCTCTCCTTCATTTTGATGAAAGAAGGGTCTGGGAGTTTTCTATTCCTTCCCTCGTCTTAGATAAGGCGGATTGTGTCATGTATTCACATCGACAATGAGATGATTAGTTTGGATAAAGTAAATTTGATAGTATTGATTACCATGGAACTAATTATTGATTTGTTAACAAAGTGTTCTATGTTATCATGGATGCACTTTTAAACATCATGTATTTAAGGAATATATATAATCGAAATTATAATAAGCAACCATGCATTTTTTCTAAACGGATTTATTCTAATTCATGTCAATACCATTTTTCAAGAGAATATATAATGAAGGTATTCATATTTTTTGAATGTGAAAACCAGGAACTATGTTGTGATATTTGGTGGATCAATGTGAATTTGATTTTGAGAAATTTATTGACCATATATCAATGCTTTGTACATTCATTTTTCATAATGGATACAAATGATGGCCATCTATTTAATGGTTTATGTTAATGTTTCAATTACATTTTAGAGATTAATGTATTATGTCACCATATGAGGTTTTATACATATTGGATAACCAATGATAACTTTTCTTAAATAATGATAACTAAATATAGATGAAATCACATATCATTCAACTTATAAATATTATGATCCATTAGTGCTTCAAGAATAGCCAAATCATTGTCATTTATTAGAGTAAGATATTAAATAGTAATTGAGAAAGGAAAACCAAAGGGTGATATAGTGCATATGAAAATATTTAAATCAAATAAATATATTTCCTTGTGTTCATAGATAGTTAAATAATTTTAGAATACTTAGAAAGGAATATTGAAAAATATTTATCCTAATACCTTCATTTCTACTGATCTGATGGTATTATAAATCATTATAGATTTATGGTTTGAGAACCCTAATTTTCCATTGAACATTCACTTTATTTTGATCAATGTACTCATTCATTCTATATAATTATTTGGGCTTGTGTTAAATTTTCAATCTTCACTTCCAACCTATGTTATCCTATGCGAAAACTAAGTTACGAGTTACATTGGGTAATAATAATTTTCCCAATATTCTTTTTTAAGAAGAATGTTTTAGTATTCATTTTTACCATGTCCGTTTATATGAAAGAAACATCCATGAATTAAAACTTTGTGGACCCAAAAATATATCTAGGGGGAAATTCCTTTTGATGGGATAAAATCTAACACCCTGAGATTTTTGTGAATTATTTTTTTCAAATTAATTTAAAACTTTTTATATTTTTCATTTCACGCAACACATAATATAGCTTATGTTACATGAAATTTCTAGGTTTGGATTCTATTACACGTAATTTCAAGTTATTCATACACAAAATTAAAAATTTATATTAGCTTGTGGTATATGAGGCACTCTGATTGGCTTCAATTACACACAATGTCAAGTTCCTTCTATAGAATTTATTACATGCATGGCTGAGTTTTACTGAACTACACTATACTGTTGATATTCTTATTAAAATATTTCAATATTTTCTACTTATCCTTTGGAATAGTACTGAAGAATAAGTTTATCTAATGTGTGAAAATATTATTTAAAAAATAATTTAAAATGATTCCTTTGGTTATCAATTACTTTTTAATGAATGTAATAACTATACGAATATAAAAATATTATTTTCTTATAAAACTATTTTTATAAGTACAAGCACTATTTTATATTAATAAATCATTCAAATCATTTCCTTATGATTTTTTTAATAAAAATTTTATAATAAATATTAAATAAAATAATTAACAATTATCCAATATATTTTATAATCCTAAGAAAAAAATAAATCAAATTTTAGGAATAAAAGGATGCATTTTTCATTTGATAATTTGAAGACCATTTAATAGAGATCCCATTTTCAATGTAATTCATGAAAATTTTGAAATTATTATATGAAAAAAATTATAATTTTTGAAATATGAAAATCAAAATTTACTTAGGGTGAATTTTTGGTAATTTTCTTAGAAGTTTCATGTTTTTATGAATAGTGAAAAATACTGAAATGTAATTGAAAACTACTTTTACATCTAATTTATTTATAGAGTTAATTTATATTTTAAATTTTTTTAATTATATTTAGATCAATTATAAATGTTTTAATACAATTTTGGTAATTTCAATAAATTTCACATTGAAATTGGATATAAAAACAATTATAATGTTTAAACATTTTCACTTGAAAAACTTATTGTCTCAACCCATCAATGATATTAATTTTAAATTAATTTCTTCCAATTCTGTTGTAGTAATATGGAGACATTTCTTAAATATTTTCAATCATAATTATTTATAAATTATAATAACATTAACATAATTTTTGTGAAAAATATTGGTGAATGAAACAAAAATTAATTACACTGATTACATTTAAAACGAGCTTTATTAATGACTAAGCATGGAATATAATCTATAAAAATGACCCTACACATGTATAAAAATTATTTTATATTCATATTTCAACCCTTACACATATAATAAGAAATATTTGTTGATTTTTAACCCATTTAGGACAAGTAAAACATGGGGATTACTCAAATAATTTAAGAATACACAATATATATTCCTCCCCACTTATAAAAGTCCTCTCATCCAAAGTACCTCAAACCAGTCAATGCATTTGTCTCATAAAAACCTTGAAAAAATAATCTTCCAAAATCCCCCTCTAAACATATAATCCTTACATTAGGTGTAAATCAAATCAAGTTAGTCATGTAGTGAGAACCAAAGGGAATTACCCAAAGAAGAGGAAACATCCTTCAACAAGCACATTCATTTTATTTATTTCTTTTCCCCCTAAATTATTTTTATTCCTTGATTATATAATAAAATCATAATAAAAAATATAATTATTTGTTTTTATGTTGGTTTTACAACTTTTAATAACACATAATTCTATGAAATTGGATACACAAACATTGTTAGTCTGTATGGTGGACTATCTTCATGCGAACCGATATCATTTGTCATTAATTTACCACCTCTCTTGGTAGGACATAATTATGTAATTTATATTTTTATAAGATATATATGATATTTATAATTTATTTAAGCTTTTGGAATAATTATGTAACACATAACTTCATGCTTTCTATTTTGGGGAATGCGATAAATTTTTCTCACGATGTGTAGACTACCGCCTCCTCAAAGCATTTTGATTCATTCAAAAATTAAATGGAATTAAGTAAGTTTGGGTTTAGTACGCATATATTTTATATATTATATAATAATTCAACTAGAAATGTTATACATATATATTTACACATATTTTTCATTTTCTTTCTTTCTTTCAGTATAATAAGAAAATGAAAACAACAATCATGCATACGTAAGGCCTACCATCTCCAAGCATAGTGTATTACATTATATATTTATATATTTGATATATTATTATAAATAATTATATAAAAAATATATAATATACTAATCTCATGTTTTTACATTCATTAAATAATTAAATCATGATCTAACGTACCATTAACCTAAAATTATTAATAAAAGGGTAGTATAAAGTCATAATTAAATTATATATGGTATGATATATAATAATATTTTTATTGGGTACATTTATAATAAACCTAATTTTATTATAAATATGGTTTTAACATGTACAAATAAATTCAAGACTTAATGTATTGGTGTTCTCATCTCACTTTTATTTCTGTGAGACTTACGCCTTATTCAGCACTAATTTATTTTTTGAGGTGTATATACTGAAAATGAATGGATTATATAATTTAAATAATTTAAATAATTTTTATTTACAAATCCTTTTGATGATATTTATTTCATGGGGTTTATAGTTCCAAAGTTACCAAATTGATAATGTTATTTTGTCACAATTTTCCTTTCTTGGAGATACATGTAATGGTATGCACCGATACTTTTCTATGAGGTGTATATTATTTCCTTTTACATGTTATATCAGTAAAAATCTACTTTTTTGATATTTTAAGCTTCTTTTAATGGTATTAACTTATGTTCATTATGATTCAAAGTTACTAATGTGGTAAGAGTTTATTGCTACAATCGTATAATTTATTGAGATTTTTTATGATTATGCTTACTTTGATGAAATAATTTTATCAATATCTAAATAAATATTAGTAATTTTATTTTCCTCTATTTATTCATCATATCTTCAAGTAATGGTACCTATTTTTTATGCTTTAGTACTTAAGATAATTAATAATGTTTTTTAAATAAAATCTATCTTTTTTCCTCTCTTCGGCTGGATATATGTGTTCTTTTAAAACCATGTTTTAAAAAAATAAAAAATATTCTAATATTATCTTATTATATTTAAAAGAAATTTTTACCCATATTTAAACATTTTTACAAAATTCTTTTCAAAATAAACATCCTTCTCATTTTCTGATCAAGGTACTTTTCTAAACTTTTATGGTAGGAATGTTTGGTAGAAATATATTTACCCACCATCATTAATGTCATTTACATGAAGATAACATTGAAATTTTACAAGGTTATTTTTAAATAATTTTGTTTCCTATTATTTAGAAAAATAATTGTTTTAAAGTGGTTTTCTATGAAAGAGGTTTTCAACAAATTATTATATTTAGAATGTTTTTAATATTATTCTCAATGATTTCTTTAAAAATATTTTTTATAGAGAGAGGTTTTTGTAATGTTTTATGATTTAAAAATAATATTTAAAATTGGAAACGATATTTTCCTCCAGAAATGTTTTAAATTATTTTTAAAGATTACTTTTTTTAGTATGCAATGTTTTTTTTGAAAGGATAGAATTTTGAAAAAAAAAGTAATAATTAAAACATTATTTTTAAGGAAATGTTATTTTGATAAAGAAATGATTAAATTAGTATTTAAAAATAATCCCCTATATTATTATTTATGATCTCTCGGAACACATATATATGATTTCTTTGTGTGACAAGTGGGAACTATATCTCCCTCCAGTAAATTGGTTAATGATGGATGGATCATGAGTATATATGATACATGTGAATGTTATTACATGATCACAATAAGATGTGTGGGCTTGATAACATGTTCTCACTTACATGTTCACAGTGTTATGTGTGAACCTGATTACATGATCATATTATTATGTGTGGACCTAGTTATATGTCTATAATTTTATTTGTTAACCAAATTATGTGTTCATGATGTTAGGCGTGGACTTGGTTTCATATCCATAAATTTATTTGTTAAGATTCTTACGTTTACACAAATTTCATGCGAGAACATGATTGCATGTTCACAATGTTATGCATGAACCTAGTTACAAGTTCACAATGTTATGGGTGCACTTGATTACATGTTCACAATGTTATGAATGGACATGTTTTCATGTATATAAGATATTGTTAGGTCTTGATTTCATTTCCTAATCCAAATCAATGAAAGTTTTTCTATTTTCATGTGTTCACAATGTAATAAGTTTATTTTTATACCACAAGTCTATATCTTATACAAATGTTATGCTATCATGACTCATGTTCATTGATTTCCTTATGATTCTTGTCTTATGAACTGCCATTATTTATTCCATGATTCATGTTTATGATATTTGATATGTAGGGTATGATCTAATAATGAAATGATCACGTTCTCATACACTTTTCCTCATATTATTCTGACATATCTACCTTGTTTACCTTTAATAAGCATTTGACCTCCCACCTTTCTTATGTTTCTATTCCCTATGTTATGAAGAATTATTTTAAGATGGATTACTAAAAGGGAAAATATTTATGGGAGATATTTTAGATCTTTTCCCATGATATAATACTATATTTCCTAGTTCCAAATAAACTAAAATATTATAGTCCTAGGGAATCAACCTTTGTAATTTGATTAATATTCATAAAACAATTATATAATATCCATGTATGTGGTGAGGAGGGTGGTCTCTCAACTCTCAACTCTCAGTGATAATTCCCTAGAAGAGATGGAGATGGCTTATTCCTCCACCTTCCTATTGTAAGAAGGGGAGGATATTGTACCACTAGTTTTGAAGCCTTATTTCATCCTCCCTTTCTCAAACCCTGATGCTCCCCCTATGTTTTTTGGAATATCTCTAAGCCCAAAGGTTCCCCATATTTTTGATGGCACACTTCAAATTCTGTTATCGATGTTAGGGCTAACAGAAGCTTCACGACTCTTATATCTAACCCTTGTGGCACATTATGGGCACTAAATACATTCTCTCGATTATTTTGACCTGTTAGTTTTGGATCATAGGGGTTACAAGAAGTTACAGTTATCAGACTTCTCAAAAACCATCATCTAATGATTCATTTCGGCCCAGAAGAAGATCTAATTCATGTGTGGTCCATAAATCCACATGCATTCCATGGATATAGGTTATGTCCCTTTCACTGGTATTTTGATTTTTATATAAAATGGGATTCTTCCTCCATTACAATCTAGGTTATTTTTCAAAAACTCCCATTTCCATTCAAAGACACTTCAATCTGTCGAATTCTAGGAAATATGGTAGGTTTATTTTAGTGATCCAATAAGAGAATCCTCTCTATTAACCATTAGATTATCCCACAGATATGTCTGGAGGTATACGTCTCAAAGCCACTGGTAGAGTGGGTGTGGGATACTATGGGTGAATAATTAAGGCGAAAATATTCAATGTACTTATAATCCTGGGTTGTCCATTGCAAGATGTTTAAGCACCCGCGGAATTTGGATTAATGCAGCCAGTATAGAGTCAACTATAGGGGTGTCGATCTGAATATTGGTAAACATGTGGAAATATCTCATGTGAGGAACTTTGTCCATTCAATGACCATAAAGTGGCTATGTTTTCAAGTCGAACACCAATAGGATCCTCAGGTTTCCACCTCTAACGAAGCTACTGGTTAGCATGGGGTTGGTGAATTGGTTCCCACTTGGAAGGAAGTTGGCCTGAGTGCAATTAATCCCAAATTCATAGATGTGTTTTGAATGTGGAGTCATGATAGGGTAGTTCTAGAATACATGACTCATCCATATTATGGGGTATCAAGGGATTGGATTCCTCTAGTACTCCTACTTCATCCAGCATAGCCACCTATAATGAGGCCTTGAGAACTAGTAATGGTATCATACACAAGGAATGTCTGGAAAGGATTGGGAAAATATTCTCACCTCCAACACTATTTAGGATGTGTTTATCCATCCATTAATTGGAAATGTTACCAAGGAATACCTGATTCTGTGTTCTCATCCCATACACGGTGCTGAAGTCAGTGGTAAATAATTAGTACCAAAGATGAGACCATCGATCCAGTAGGGAAACCGATTAGAATGATTAATATTTGATGGATTGGATCAGGATCTACCAGACCCAATCTAGCCCGAGGGATCTGCTAAAGGTGGATTCATCCTTTAGGACATATCTAGTGATGGGATCTCTCTATATTTCTCAGATCATAGTGATAATGGTCATCACAGAATAGGGTCAACAATTCTAGGATGTTGAATGAGATAAACTAAAAAAATAGTCATGTATCTACATTCTTCGAAAAAACAAAAATCTAAACGATGAAAGGACTACTTATACCTACATAAACTAATGGATACACGATTTGCTAAGAATTTTAAGTCTAAAGAAAATGACCCCAAAACACATGATAATATGAAGAATTAGAAGGTGAGTTTGATGGTTCATGGTGGAAACCAATTGACTAAAACAGGTGAACAAGAAGATGGATGTGTCATGGGAAAAAACATTTTGTTTTAGGAGGCCTCCTTGGTGATGTTTGAGAATAATAATGACCAATTTTATCTCATTAAGGGTGTTTCTAATGGCCAGTATAGGGAGTATTTCTATGAGGCCCCAAATAGTTTCAAACATTGGGGGTTGATTGTCAACTCATAGGAAAAAATAATGGGGGAATCACTTGCGATTCATTAATATCAAGAAGATACAGATAAGATCACTGAGTGAAAGATACTCAGGGACACTTATAAGGAGTAGACATAGTGGATCAACAAGAAAGACTTTATTTTGGTATGTGGTTTCAATACAAGGAAATTTGAAATAGAGGAGTACATTCAATCTTTGGAAAATATGCTTTAATAGTTCTAAAATCTTATGAAAGATGACCTGGCTAGAGATGTAAAGAAGAATCCCTATAAATTATTCAAAGATAACGTGTAAAATAATCTCAAATTAGACTTTATAAGATAATTCATATCATATTTTTTTATGGTTTTTATTTTGTACTTTTATGGGTTCTCACTTTTCCTTAAACACGTTTTCAAAATAAAAATGCTAATTTTCAGTTAAGTGTATTTAACCACAGTCAATTTAATTGGCCTAGAGAAACCACACTGACTGAGTTCTATGGTTTTTCTATCTATGTACATATTATCAACCCTTTTTGGAAATTCCTCTTGATTATCTTATCCACTTTCCATGTTAACTCAAAAGGGAACAAAGTTCATTTTTATCGATAAATGTGCAAACCAATTCAATGAAGTGAGGGGATGATTGGTCAGTGCACATGTGCTTCCATATCCATGTTGTATAGAAGGTCGCTTAATCTATAGAGATGCATCTTATGAAGGACTAGGATGGGTTCTCTAGAAAAATTATATATTTATAGCTTCTCACAAGGTAGGATTGAAATTTCACAATAAAAATTACCCAACTCAAGATTTGGAGTTAGTTGTGGAAATTTTAGTATTAAAAATATAGATTCATTGACTTTATGAAAAAATATGTGATACAAATACTGATAAAAAAATGAAAATATATATTCACTCATAAATAGAAGAATATGTCTCAGAGAATATGGGTGGAGTAGATTAATAATTGTGACTACTCAATACATTACCACCATGGGAAAGTGATAAATGTGGATAATGCTCCGAGTCAAAAAGATCATGAACGATTATCTATGGTGAGGATCACAATTGTTTTAATATTTATATATTTTAAATAGATTGATATAGAAATACTAAAAGAAGGGGATACATAATATCTTTCTCAAATGAATGCACAACCATCATTCCATGTTATTATTAAATAGGAGTAGAAAGAATATGTGGGACTACAAAATAAGACCAGAAATTTTCTTGAGTTTAACCTCGATTATTATGGAATGATAAAGAGTAATATCCATGTATGTGGCCCATCCATACCACATTTGGAAAAGGGTCAATTTTATGGGGATCATAATGCATCATTATTTATTTATCCTGGATATATGAAGATTATAGAGATATGCGAGAGTATTCTTTTTAAGACAACATAAAGAGAGATATTGGTTAGTATCTATCTTGTTTCAAGGTTTTTTAACAAGTTAAATTGGAGAGATAGTAGTCTAAGGGAATGTTATAACAACTACTTCTACCAGAATAGAAATTGGAAAACATCATAATCGATTTTATTGTTAGACTACTGTAAAACAACTAAATGACATATTGTAATTTGGGTTGTAGGATATTACCCCAAAAATTCAATACACGTAACTTCTATTAGAGAATATTTATCCCATTATAAGTTTTCCAATATTAATATTACGTAACTGGTAATGTTTTACTGAGTTTCACGTTCTATTGTATATGATCAGGATCTATGGTTTACCTCAATGTTTAAGATAAATCTACAGTAGGCTCTAGGTAAAAAGTTGAGTTTTGGTTCAGCTTATCATCCATATAAATATTTTTAGTTTGAGTGAACCATTATAACCCTATGTGATATGTTGAGGTGTTTTTATATTATTTTTAAAGGTGGTTTTGATTAATTACTTCCTCTAATTGATTTTTCATACAATAATATATTTCACTTGAAAATTCATTTGGCTCCATATGAATACTACTATGGAAATAAGTAGAGAAATACATTGTTCTAGGATGAAGTTAGAAAATGAAATAAATTGGGTCTTCATCTAGATAAGTAAACTGAAAGCAATTTTAGAGCTATTTTTCATCACAATAAAAAAGTACATAGTTAACAATAAATATTTTCGGCCAATAATTGCATACATTTGGAATTTGAAGTTGGTGAAAAATTATTTCCATTAATTTATTCATAGAAGAAGTTTATGAGAATTATAAAAAATGAAATTTTGAGACATAGGTATATTGAACCCTTCTAGATTATTAAACAAGTAAAGAAGGTGACATATCACTTGGCCCTTCCACCTTACCTCTCTTGAGTTTGAAATGTGTTTCATGTTTCTCAACGGAGTAATTACAAACTAAATCCTTTACATGTACTAAATATTGAGGTCAAACAACCGGATCATGATCCATTACATAAACAAAAAAATGTCAAAATATTATATCATAGATATAATGTTTTACAAAACAAGTCTAATCATAAGGTAAAAATTCTCTAGAGGAATCATAAAGATTTATAAGCTACTTAGAATCATGATGGTGTAATGAAATAAAGATATACTCATTTTTTGGAATTATAGTTACACAATTTTGATGGTGAAATAAATTTTTCATGATGTATAATTTTACATCTTATTATTTTATGATATAGTTCTATATAAGTAAATTTTATTTCATTGGTACATTTATTTTCAAAAAATCACCTTTTTAAATAAACAATGATGTATTCCTGTTATATTATAATTTAATGCGACATTTATCACAAAGCTGTTGGAATAGTAGGTATAAATAGGACTAACAAAATTATAAAAATTATTTGGTTTCAACATTTATAAAATTAATTCATTGATTATCAATTAATTATAAATTAAAATAAAAATCATTTTAAAATAAAGGATTTGTTTTTCAAAAAACCTATTTTATGTATTAAATGTATTTTTATCTTTATAATTTAAATTAATCACTATAGGTGAATGATTTAAATTAAATGTATTTATTACATTTAAAATAAAAAATTCATATATATTGAATTTTTTTCTTAGAATTGGAAATGAATAAATTCAGTGTTTTTCCTGGAAATATATTTTTCTGAAAAACAATTTTCATCGTGTTTTTTGAATTTATTTTAAAATAAAATTATATAATTAATATAAATTGATTAGTGAAAATGGATTATATAATTATAATAATGAGGAACAAATAGGTAAATATGTTTATTTCGTGTTTGTTAATATGAATAGTAATTATTGTAATTTTAAACACCTCTGTAAGGGTAAAACTTGTAAAATACAGTTAAAACACTGCGATAAGGATTTTAAATTTTATAAAACAAGATTTTATCATATTAGTTGAGTGTATTTCATCTATTTAAATAAATTTTTCAATTTTATGGCCATTGGGTTCCATTATTCATTGATTATGACAATAATTTAAGAAAAGTATAAATACAAATTATATATATCCTAACTTTAATAACACCAAATCATTATTATAACAATAAAACATGATAATTTCGGTTATAATTTTTTTTCAATAAGAATTATTTTTCATCATGTTGACTTATATAATATTTTTAGTAATTGAATAATTAGAAAAAATTCAGACACAATATTGATACAGTATATATCTATTTAACAAAAAAAATTAAATCAATGTTTTTAAAACTATTAAATGAAAGAAAAATTGTGTGAATGAACATGTTAATAAATTTTTACTGATTAATATAACAAATTAGGGATGTTTGGATTGTTATATTTAAATTACATCTTTTTCTAGATTTCGTTAACGTCAAATTATATTAATGGTGTCAAATATTATGTTAATTATATTTTATAAAAAATAGTATTTTATTAAATAATTTAAAAGTCATAAGAATATTTAAATAGGAAATGTAGGATTATAATTTGTCTAAAATATAATCTCTTTCTTATTTATGAGACATTTTTTACGTTATATGTAAAATTATATCTTTTGAAGAGTGAAAAAGTGGTTACTGTGGTAGAAGTTAAAATTCGTAAATTAATGGGTAAAACAAAATGGAAACATCTAAAATGAAACTACACAAATTTAAATTTTATTTAATGATTTTATTTAGACCTTATAATATTTTCATTAAAATATTTATCCATTTATGATATTTTTATTATGAATTAATAAACTATATTTTAATCACTTTTGTAATTCCAAGTGTGTCCTTTCCCTTCCTTATAAAAGGACATTCATTCAATTTTTACTTTAAGAATCATTTTTCCATATATCTCAGCCTAAAACTAAAAATATATCATAAAGAAGCACTTATACATTTTTTATAGAAGTTTTTCCCCAAATTCCAACCCTATGGTCCTTAAAAAGTTTTCTGAAAGATTTCCTTCAAAGAAGAGGTAATTTCATTGACTGATCACTTCATTTTTTTACTCCTCTATTAACTCTTATAAATCAATGGTTTTTATCATAAAATAATAAATTAATTTTCCTAAATATAATAAATTGTTTTTATAGTTATAAAACCTCTATTATCCACCATCTTTCTCAACAAATGGGAAGTGGAATTGTTGCTCATGCGTATGTCCGACATATCATCTCCACATAGATATAAATTCATTCTTCTTCATCATATTTTATGGATATGTATCATGAATGTTTTAATTTTTTTATATAATATGTATGGAATAATTATACTTCTATAATTTTAATACAATATCTACCTTTTTATCTACCAATCTTTTTGAAAATGATAACCTCGCTTGTGCGTAAGTGTGGTCTACCACCACCACAATGCCATGTGATTTATTTTTAATTTCAAATTTACATGGATGGTAATAAGTATGAATTTAATGAATATATATGATTTATATGATATTTTAATGATTCTTAAAATTTGAATTTTTATTTACCTTTCTTTTATTTCATCTATTTAAAATTGAAAACAATCTTTAAGCATATGTACGGCCAACCATCTCCATGACCAGTGTAACTCATTTTTTCTATCTATAACTTTTATTTACGAGTAAATATATATATATTTATATATATAATGAATATATATAATATTTATATAATTATTATCATCATTTATTTTATGGAACAATGATTATTGTATAATGATTATAACAACTGAACTTAAATTTTTATAAAATATGAACCTGTTAAAAGTGGGAAATGATGTTTCTAATAAAGAACCATTGATAAATTATAATTTAAATGTTATAAAGGGATTACATATGATAATATAAATATATAAATGATTCTTTAATTGAAATATAAATAATTTTAATTTTTTATACATGTTGATATATCAATTTTAAATCAAGTGGAACTCCAGTTAAGGGTTTATTATCTCAAATTATCTTTTTCAGGAAATAATTTTTGTTTTCTACCTATTCTCGTCCATGGGGTGTATATATAGAATATATGATATGTTATATCATAAATATAATCATTTTTATAACGTTTAATTTTATTTTTTTAGTTATTCATTCATATGGATTATGATTTAAATTTTACCAAAGTAGTAAATTTTTTATGTTATAATCTAATTATTTACAAAGATTGTTTATTATTATGTTCTAATGACGAAATATAAAAATTTTAATATCATGAAAATAACTAATTTTTTCAATAAAGGTTAGTTTGGGTAATTAATATTTTCATTTAAATTTCCCTTATTAAATTACTCAAGATTGGGAAAGTATAATTTTAAGGAAAACTGACATTATTCCTCTCTTTAGTAAAAAATCCATTTTTGTTCTGTACAAATGTTTTGTAAAACAATTTTCAAGAATGTTTTAATATTATTTACTAGTTTTTTAATGTCATGTTTAAAAATTATTTAATTTTTAAAAAGGTTTTAAAATGGATTTACTTGTTGTATTCTAAATGGGGACCGTTTTGATCTTTTTTTGAGAAATATCAAAATAGAATTTTTCTATTTATATAAAATATAGGGACACATACTTTTTCAATGCATAATCTGGTTAATTAAATTAGAATACCATTATTACAAACCAAATGATCATTTTTTTATAGTTTTATATATTTGGTTCATAATTAATATATAACAACCCACATGAATACTAATTTGATACTTTTAAAACATCGTACATTTCATCCATAATAAAAATGTTTTTCATAAAAAATGAATTCTCTTCATGAGAATTCTTCACAACATTAATATTACGTTACTATATTCTCTTAAAAATCCTTAAACTCTGTTAAAATAATTTTAAAACAAGGTATAAACAAAAAAAATAAATAAGGTATAGAAAATAATAAAATAAAACCATTATTCCATGAATACATACAAACATATAAAGCATAAACTTCTCACCCTTAAAAGTTACTTATATATACTTTCTGAAAAAATGTGTTTTCTATAAAACATAGAAAACCTAAACAAACCATTTATGTAACTTGTATCAATATTTTCATACCATACTTACATAAGATTGTATCCCTCACAGCTACTTTTTGATTTGTTACACTCATGGATACCTTTCAAGGTAACCCTTACGACTACATTTTGATGTAGCCATCGCATTTACACTCGGAATAACCATTACAGTCAACATCAAACATAAACATACTCAATGCATTGGAGGGATATCATGAACCCAACCATCATCATAAACATCCCATGAATAGTAACATGATCAAAAAACAAGAATACTTGCTTCATAAAAAAATCATTCTGAATTTTGAAAAAGATGAAATTTTAATTTTTTCAAAGAAAAGTATCTTACCTAATGTTTGACGTCTTTTAAATGTGTCCAAAAATCAGATAATATGGTTCAAATAGTGTAATAAAATTTTTATATAAATAAATTAATATTTATAACACCTTATATTATATTTTTATAAAATCTTTCCACCAATTTATTAATAATATGTTTTTTATTTTCATTGTTTCAAGTGCATTTAATTCATGCGTTTCATTCTCAGTGCATTATCGATTTTCTTATCAAAGAAAAATTATAGAGTTGGATTGAAATGGTATTAAAATTTTTGATGTATTTTATATGATACTATATATTTTTTTCTAATATAATGATGATTAATTATATAAAACAATAATGATAATGGTTTGGTTTATTTTTGGTGGGTTTTTTATACCATCACAAACTAGTTTCATTTTATTTAATGTTATGTTTATAAATTATTCCAAAAACATTAAAAAAGATATAATATAAATAATAAAATATTTTTAAACATAATAATGGTTTTTTGACCATCCTTAAAGGTCTTAAAAAGAAAATAAAATTTTTTCCTCCATGAAGGTGGTGAATCGACAATTCATGGAATATGATATCATTTTCTAAAATAAAAAGAGAAGATGAGAAGGTTAATGATGGATATTTTATTAACACAATAAATCTAAAGTATACATAATATAGTGGAGTCATCATGTAGCTTGTATTTGTGGTGAGGAAATAATAAGAAAATAATATAATATAAAACTAAATAAAAGAAGATTAAAGAGGATTTTACCTCTTGAAATAATCTCCATAGAAATATTGGATTTGGACTTTGTAAAGAAAAAAGGATCTTGATATAGGGGAGAGGCTGGGAATAGTATTGGGAATAATTTTTTCGAGATTAAAGGATTATGATGTGTGAGGATAATAGGTCGTGAGGGGTGGTATTTATAGTGGAGGATAGGGGTGTTTTTTTTAATATTTTGTTTTTTAATTTATTATTTTGTCTCATGACTATGACTAGATTGATAATTGTCATAAAATATGTTATAAAAATGAATTATATTTCAATATTGTGGTGATTACATCAGCAGTTAATCATAGAATAGTGTATTTTTCTTATATGTATATATATAGTAAATTACTGTATTACACTATTCACAAAAAAATCATATATTTTAGAGAAATCATATAAATTCATCTTAACCATATTAAACATATATAATTCAAAACTGAAATCCATTTTATGAAAATAAATATATAAATATGTGAAATATTATTTTTAATTAAAATCAATATTTATTAGAAAAATATTGATTTTAGAATTATAATTTGTTTTTTTCTTTGAAAATTTAATTAATGTCGCATATAATTAGCTTACCATCATAAGAAAAAATAATAATTTTTTAATCTATTTTATGAAGATAAATTTTCTCTTAAGTCATTATAATAATTATAAAATTGTAAATAAACTTTTATGTTTTACAAAAATTCTGACACTTAATTTACCATTTTCAAAGCATTTATTTACTTATATCGTGATATAAATATATCATATTTTCACTTATAAGATACATATATTTTATTTATAATCTTATAAGAGATGTTACTATTCTATTAGTATAGATTATTTAATTTCTATAAATACCTCATATTTAATTATACATTTATAATGAAATTAACTATTTAGTTCTAGAAAGAAGAAATAATATTTTATAATTACCAAGCTTGTTACATTCTCCCCACCTTCTAGAGAATGTATCCTCACATTTTTATTACATATCAAACAAGTGGGACACATTTCCCTCATATCACATTATTATTTACTTGTTCCTTCTTCAAGCATGTGGTTTCTCCCAAAAAACATAACCTGATGAATTTCTTTATTCCACAATACTTTCTCTGTAAGGTCAAGAATTTGAGCTGGGTTTTCCTAATGTAAATGGTTATCATCCAACAGAACAATCATTAGTATTATAACATGAGATGAATCTGGAACATACATTATTTACATTAATAAATGAAAAGAATTATGTACTTGGAAAAAACTCGAAAACAGATCCACGATGTAGACAATTTATTGAACTTTCTCTATAATTTAAAAGGTTCCACTGAATTATAGACTTAGCATCCCTTTTATACCAAAATACATCACAGTTTTCCATGGAGAAACTTTGTGAAATACATAATCACCTATTGAAAAAGAAAGATACTTACTTCAGTTATCTTTTTTACTCTTCCTCCTACTCTAATATATCCTCATAATTTGTTAGGTAATATTTACTTTCTCGTCCACTTCATCCAATCATTTTTGTCACGTAAATATTATTTTTCCAACTTCATCCTAAAATGATGGAGTTTGACACTGCTTTCTATATAACGACACAAAAGGTACCATCAATATATTGGAATGAAAACTATTATCCTATGAAAAAAAAGAAATATGTTGATCAAAATTCATTAATAATCAATTGAAAATGAACATATCATTTCTTTTAAAGTATGAATTTTTCGGTGGGTCTTTCTATCAGATTGGGGATGAAAGGATGTGCTAAAATTTACTACTGTGCCCCACAACACCAGATGACCATTCCCAAAAATAAAAGTAAACCTATGATCACATTCAGATACAAGGGAGGGAGGAACTCCATGTAACTAGACTGTATCTTTGAGGTACAGTTGATAATTTTTAACCAAACACATTGTATCTCGAAAAGGAAAAGATGTGCATATTTATCTAGTCTATCAATAATAAGCAAAATCCCATTATTACCATGAGATGTATTTTGGTAGTTCCACCAAAAAAAAATCCACGGATATATATTCTTATTTCCACTATGTACAAGAAAAAGTTGAATCATCCCATTTGGAAGTTTTAATTCTACTTTAACATGATTGAAAGTCAAAAATTAAATAAAAAGATTCATAAATGTCTATTTTATTCCAATACACTAATAAAACTCTTAAAAATCTATATACCTCTTAGTTCTTCCAGGATAAACTGTAAATGGAGAAATATGAGTTTTATATAATAGTTCTTCCTTCATTTGGGAATCATAATACAGACATAATATCTTCCCAAATCTCGAAACACAATTTGTTCAATGTCATGTTCTGGAAATTTACCATTTTGACCATTTTCTAAATTTCTCAGAAACACACAGTCTTCCCTCTACTGTTTTTGAATTCTCTACCTCTTATTTAATTACTTGTGAGTGGATATATACTTTAAAATTTATGATTAGTATATATTTTACATTTTGATCCATATAAATGATGTATCTAAACATTTAATGTGAGACCACATCTTCTAACTCTAGATCAAGTGCAGGAAATTTTAACTCATGAAAATTCAATGTCCTTGAAGAAAAAGAAATTACATGATCATTCTTCAATAGAACACAACTAGTTACCTTCAATAAAGCATCATTGTAGATGAAAAATTCCCTATTTCTGTATATGAGATCCAAAGCTAGAGTATTCACTAATCAACTTTTCAGTTCCTAAAAATCATCATAGTCTATTGTCCAAATAAATTTATACCCTTTTCATGTTAACTTAGATACCATTATAGATAACCAAGAAATGTTTTTATCAAACCATTGTTAATATCCTTGTAATATAAGAAAACTATGAATCTCAATAACATTTGTACCTCTTGTGCATTAATTAGCCAATTTTTTGTTAGCATGATCAACTATTATAAGATTCTTATTTCTGATGAGAACAGGAAAAGAAATATATTGCAAACAAAAATTACATTTTCTAAATTTTATATATAACTACTTTTATTGAACTTTTTCAGAATATTCGTTAAATAATTTCCATGATCCTCATAAATTTATGAATAAACTAAAATATCATTAATATAAACAACAACAAACATATCCAACTATTCATGGAAAATTATATTCATAATATACATGAATACAACCGGATCATTTTTCAAACAAAAGGGAATAACAATAAACTCCTCATGCCCATATCTAGTTTGAAATTTTTAGTTTTATTTGGATTTCATCCTCTTTCAACTTCATCTAATGGTACCTGGATGTTATGTCAATCTCAAGAAAAATACTGATCTTCATGGAGCTGATCAAACATTTCATCGATAATGACAAAATGGATACTTATTCTTAATAATAATTTAATTCAAATAATTATAAAAAAAATCAGGGAACTATATTACTCTTTAATAAATAATACCTGACCAACCCATGGTGATGATCTTTGATGAATAAATCCTTTATCAAACAACTCTTGCAACTTATTTTAAAATTCTAAAAGTTTTACCTATGTTATTTGACTAGGGGATTTTGAAATTAGATTAGTATCAGTAACTAAGTCAATATTAGATTCAACTTCTCAAACGTGAATAACATTAAGAAACTTGCTCGGAAAAATATTCATGTATTCATTTACCAATGGAACATCATTCATCTAAAGAGTTCCATTTTTTAAAAAATATGTTCAATATAACTTTATTTTTCATCTTTTAACAATTTCTCTTCTTATGGACATTTTATTAATGGTATGGTTTCATTCTTATATTAAAAATAAAACTCTTTTTAGAAAATAAAATTTTTGTCTATATAATAAATCATAACAAGGTTAACAGAAAGAGAATCCATACCCATAATAATATTAAACTCTTCTAATATAAAAACAAAATGTTTTTTATTTATTTATTTTCTCAAATTACAACATGATGGTTATTATAAATATTTTTTAACTTAGTATTTACTTTAGTGTTTTACCATAAATAATGGTTTCCTTTAATATAGTGAAATTTCCAATTTACCAAAAAAAATCAGAAATAAAAAATTGTGCAGACCTCATATCAAAAAAGACATTAGAAAAATTTGAGTGAACCAACAATGTACTAAATATCACTTCATTGGATATACCCACATCTTTTGAAGTAGTCAAAAAAGGATTTCACTACACCTTTCTGGTTATATTTTGGCTACTTACCATCATTCAGATCATTCTTTGGGTTAGTATGTTCAAAATTACCCATCTCACAACATTTAATTTGCATTAAAATTTACTTCTGAGAATTACACATATAATCATTTTCATATTAACATTAGTCCATATGTATAAACATACCACATCCAAAAAATTTCCCAGATTTGTTACGGAATTCACCAGGGTGTTTTTTACCACAGGTTCCACAAACTAGAAACTGGACATTCCTACAATTATTTTTATTTGATTTACTCTTACGCATTACATTACATATAGACCATTTCTTATACTTTTTTTCAAAGTACACATGATCAATAAAAAACCTCACTTAAACCCTCTCAATAAATTGAAAAAAATCCCAATTTTTTTAATTCATTGGAATCAAATTCCCTTGGGATTCTTGGCTTTATTTGTTAGTAAAAATTATTGATTTTACTATCATGATCCGGAATAATATTTTGAGTGTAACTTGAAAAATTATTGACTTTTCCTTCATAAATAGACACTAAATATTCTGCATTTTTTTCAATTCAAAGAAGTTATTTTCCATCATATATCAAACCACTTTAGGAAAATATTTTTCAAGTAAAATATTCTTAAATTCATCCCATTCTGAGGCATCAATCTCTTCTCTTTCCCTAATATTATTTTCCATTTACCACCACTGTCCGGCTTCGCCTTAAAAATTATAAATTGAAAGAATAAAATTTTCATTATCTAAACACCCAATGACATCAAATATCTTTTCAAGGGATTTTATCCACCCTTCTGCCACAACAAAGTAAGATGATCCCCCAAATGTTGGATGATGTTACCTCATAAAATGTTCTACAATCATAATGTTCAATTGTGGTAGCTTTGTATATTATTTTTCATGGATTCCACTTCCATTTATACCCTAAGTCTACGGTTCCATTACTATCAAAAACTGATTGGTTTGTATTCCCATCATTCCAGGTTGTGGATTCCAAAAGATATCATCCTCTAAGTATCTTCCAACTTTTTCTTCACTATTTCATTTGTGGAAAACCATTCTGAACATAAATATCTTATATAAATCAACATGGTAATATTAAAATTTTGTGCCATTTCAACAAAAACATAAGGTAAAAAATTATCGTATTCTATTAATATCATCCTTAACCACAAATGTTATCTAAACAATGCTCGGATACCAACTATATGGACCTGTATTTTTTTATTACATAATCTAGTTAATTCAACATGAATACATATATTACATTCCACGAGATCATTTTAGTTTATTATTCTAGATAATTATTAAATTATTAATATATTGAAACCCATAATAATAACAATTAAATACTACTAAAATAGTTTATATTTCTTCCATTGTACAAAAGTCTCTAATAAAACCTAATTTCCATTAATGAAAATTATTGACATCATTTATAATAGTTTCTTCTTTTACTTAACAATCCATAAACTATGTGGAAAAAATTTTAAAAGATGCAATGATAACAAAAATCATTTTAAGGGATATAAAAATAAGTAAATAAGACCATTTTTTATGAATACTTACAAGCACATGAATGATAAACTTCTCACCATTAAAATTAACATATACTTAATTTTTAAAAACATGAGGTTTCCATAAAACATAGATAATATAAATAAACCATTTGGGTAACTTGGAGCATAAGTTTTTTTCCATAATTACATTGTATTGTAACCCTTAGGATGCCGTTATAATTTTTAACCATTACAACTACCTTACAATATAACCCTTGTGGCTACCGTTTGATATAACCATTGAAATTACACTTTGAATAACCATTATAGTCAACGTCCAACAAAAACATAGCCAATGATTCGGAGGGATATCATGGGCCCACCAGTCATAATAAAAAGTTTAGAAGAACCATAAAATAATCATAAAACACAAATAAAATCATCATAAAAACATTTATTTGTAAATTTTCAAAAATAGAAATTTAAAATGTTATTTTTAAAAAAATGTCTTGTATCTTAGGTTAAAATTTCTTCAAAACATATTAAAAACTCATGTATAGTGGTGTAAAGATTGTTATAAATTTATTAAAGAAATATATTAATAATTATAATACCTTATATGATATTTTTATAACATATTTCCACCCATTAATTAATACTATGTTGTTATTTTCATTGTTTTGGGTGTGTTAATTTCATGGTTTCCATGGTTGGTTCATTGTGGATTTTTTTTCAAATGGATGAATGGTCATAGATATATAATTAAATGGTTCTAAAATTTTTGCAGTATTTAAAATTATATCATATAATTTTTTTCTTATATTAAGATGATTTATTAAATAAAACATTAATGATAATGGTTTGGTTTATTTTTAGTGGGGTTTTACAACCATAACAAACTAGTTTTGTTTTATTTATTTATATATATATATTTCATTTATAGAACATTAAAAAAGTTATAATATACATATTAAAAACAATTAACCATTGTAATGGTTTTATGACCATACTTGTAGGTGGAAAAGGAAAATACAAACATTTCATCCTTGAAGGTAGTGAATTGACATGTTACGGACGATGCTTTCATTTTCTAGAAAAAAAAGAGATGAGCATAAGATTATTGATGGATAATACATTTACACAATAACATTCCAATATTTTTAAGGTATTTTATTCATCATGTCACATGGATGATGGGATGTCACGAAATTATAATAAAATGAAATAAATTTAAATGAAAATAAAAGAAATTAAAGAAGCTTTTACGACTTGAATTCATCCCCATGAGAACCTCTTTAGGAATATTGGATTTGGTCTTTTCTTGAAACCAAAGGATCTTGGATGTAGTGGATAATCTTGGAAATTATATTGGTTATAATTTGGACAATATTAAAGTATTTTGAGGTGTTAGGTGAAGAGTTGGTGAGGGTTGTATTTATAGTGGATGTGAGTGGTGTTTTTTTGGATATTTTATTCATTAGTTCATTATTTTATCTCAAGAATATGGATAGTATCATAATTACCACAAAATATACTTAAATAGTTAATTTGGTTTATATATTATGGTTATTACGTCATAAATGACTCAATGAATAGTGTAGTTAACTTTTAATGTATGTTTATAGTAAATTTCCATATTTCACTATCCACCAGAAATTCAAGTATTTTAGAAAATTCAAAAAAATTAAACCTAGGCATTTTATGATTAGAATAATTTAAAAATAAACTATAATTTATGAAAATAATTTTCTAAATATTGGAAATTTAATTATTAAATAAAATCATCATTTATTTGAAGAATACTGACATTAAAATTGTAACTGATTTTTTACACATTGAAAATATAGTGTAGCTCTCATAAAATTATATTATAATATAAATAAAACAAAATATTAATATCTGAGCGTTTTTTAGAAAGATAATTTTATATTAAATCCTTATATTAATTATAACATCCTAAATAAGAAGATGGGTTTCAAAAACAAAACCAACACAAAATTTATCATTTTCAAAAAAAAATATTTACTTATTCCATGATATAAATATATCATATTTTTTTCTTATAAGATTAAAAAATATTATTCATACTCTCATAGGATTGATTAATTTTATATAAATATAAATCCATTAATTTCTATAATTACCACTTATTTCATTATACAGTTGAAGGGAATTTAACTATTTAGTTCTTGAGAGAGAAAAAATTATTTTATAAGTACATGGGTTGTTAAATATAATAGATGAAACAAATTTACCATTATCATGGATAATAAATTATTGGAAGATTAATTTGAATGTTTAGAAGTTTATTTCCAAAGAAAATGTTTTATTAAATATTTAGGAAATTTTTATATTATAACTAAGGGATTTCAATTTGAAAATCATGTTTTACTTAAGCAATGTTCCATGTGATATTTTAGTAGAATTTTTATCCATGATAACATCCTTGATGTTAGATATGTTTTATAGTAGATATGTTCTAATGATAAAATACTTATTATTTCTCAAGATGGTTTTTAATTCTGATGATTAGATATTTATGAAACCCATTTCATGTTCACGAGTTAAGAAATGATAAAATGTTTAATATAGTAATTTTTTTCCATGGTTTATTTTATGTTTATGAAAATAATTTATATTTTAGTACTTATGGTATTATTAATTTTTTATGATCTAATAGTAAAAATATCTATGATTCGTATTATGTTACAGGTGGTCCCAGAATTATAATATCCTTCATTTCATTGTGTAAGGATTGATATCTTATGAGATAAACAGAAATGGAATGGGAAGTGATCCATTTTCATTAAGAGACTATATACACTATGATTTTATTTAGAGTGATCCTTGACTACTAAAATAGTTTGGAAAGTTAACCCAATCTATTATGATTGTCTTGGTAGAGATATGTGACTACTAATGAAATGATTTTTTTCTTTAGTGTTTTCCATAAACATATGTCTTATGCCACTTTAATTCCTTGTTGGTTAATTTTCTTTTATTACTTTATGATTAATTTCTTATTAACTTAAATTTTTTATTCCAATATTCATGATTATGATCAATGTGTTATAGGGTGTGGATTTCAAATCAAACGATCATTTTTCTTACCCTTATGTTCATGTTAAATTTAAGTGATCACTAATATCTTTTTTTATTCACCCTTAATAAGTATCCTTGTCCATCCATTCTTATGTATCTTTTACCTAGGATATGATGAATGGTTTTCAGTATGATATTTATAATATTACTTCTGTTTAAGAACAACATCTTGAGGTATGATATAGATATATTATGAATAAGTTCTTATGTGTTCAAGTTTCGATCTATAATAGATATATATGATTCTAGAAGGTATTTTTAAGTAACGTAATGAATAATTATTTAATAATATATAACTTATATACCTAAAATGTATTGGTTTCAAATATACACACCATAGAAATATTAAATTAGTGTATTACATTAAAACATGTCTCAATGAAGAGAAATTTTGATGAAACCCTTTCCTTATATTTGAATTGATTTGTATGAACACTAACAATATGAATACTAAATTTATTATTATTATAATTCCATAAAATAATCATATCCACACATATAATGTTATATATGACCCATTTATGTCCTTTCAACTACTTTTTATTAACAATTCTATAATAAAGTCTTCATTTCAGGTATTAATTGGTTTCTTCAACCTGTATGTCTTAGTTCAGTTGTTATAGTCCTTGAAATGTGATTAAGGTACCTCTATATACAAAATATTCATAAGGATGTAAATATAATATATAATCATTATGAACTTATTTAAAACCATTCAAATTAATTGTTGATAAAAAATAAAATGCATCACTTCGTAGAGACAATAATTCATATGTAAACACAAGGGATTATTCGACTTTTGATGGTTAGAATTAAAAAAAGACTAATGATAATTAATCTTGAAAAATAATTATTATATCACAATTAAAATATATTTTCATTAAAATTTTCATTTATAAAATTAGTGTAATGAAAAAATGATAAACGAATACATCAATTTGTGGACGTGTTTGATCACTCATAAGCACGTGTGATCTTATCATTTACTAATGGATCAGAAGGTAAGAAGTTTGATAAGACATAATAATTTGAGAATCATAATTATGGTATATATATAATATATAAACATTAAATCCATCACTACTACCACCCATGAAATGTGGTGGTGTAAAATGAATTGTGTCGCAATGTAGAGACTGTAGTCCACTGGTACGTACAAGAGATAATTTTATTTCCCATTTGATGGGTAAGAGGTTTAAAATGGTTGTAACATCAACATAATAAAATATAAATATATCTATGAAAAAATATTATTCATGTTTTTGTGTACAAAAATATATTATTTTCTAACAAATAAAATTGAAAAGGATGCTTAACATTTATAAAACTTCTTTGAGAGACCCCCTTTTCCTAACACCTTCAGCATTAATGGACTAGTATCTGTAGAATAAAAGTATCTATAGGATAAAGGGAATGATTCTAGGATGTTTTTTTGGTATTTATTTTCTAATATTTAAGGAAATAATTTTGTGAATATGGGAGGAAAATTTGTCCCCTTTTATAAGTGAGAGGAGGGACACACATGGAATTTGATAAAATATTTCAAGGATATAAGGTCACTTTCAGGGTAAAGTGGCTACAAATGGATAGTTAATAATATTTAGTATAAAAAATGGCATAATTATATTTAAAAAATATGAATTAGTCTTGTAGGGAATGATCCTACCCTTATCTCCTGATTTTACCCCTTAGTAAACCATATTTTACCTTAGTCGTGGTAAAAATACATTTTTTATTATACAATTTGCCTTGAAAAAAAAAGTAAAAACTGTTAAATTATATTAATTATAATTTTTTAAAATATTTAATCTATTTCACTTGACTGAGTTATTATAATTATTAGAATTTAATTTTAAATAGACATGTATACCGAGATAAAAACCCTTTTTAGAAAATTCATTTCTATTCCCAAAAAATAATTTACTTACATTAATATTTGAATAAATACATGAAAATATTCGTTAAAAATATTATTACTTATAATATATATATATATATATTTCATGAAACCAATTAATAAATAGATATTAATTTAATTTAAAATTTTAAAGAAATATTTATAGGAAAATGTGTTTTTAAACCAAAAAATAACTTATATTAAAATTTTGGGTAATGATGATTCATATTTAAATAGATAAATTACTTATAATTAAATCATAATTATATTAAAAATATTCAGTGAAAAATAAATCTATTTAGAAAAAACATAAAAATCTCCCTAAGATATTATTTTCAAGATGATTTAAAAAATTATATAAATTAATTAAAATAAAATTTCTAAAAATGTGAAAATTAATTATAATATTCAGGCATGGAAAACAATAAATCCAATTTTAGGGGAAATTTTTTTTTGAAGCTTCTAATGTATTTAATAAAAATTAAGTACATATTCATTATGTATAATCAATAAGTTTGAATTATTTAAATCAATTATAAATATTCTCAATATTTTTTTTGTTATTATTCATACCTTTCAATTCATGGGTGCAGTTATAAATGGTTATTGTATCACATTTTATTTATAATCAGTGTTGCATGTAAAACAAACTATCGAACACTTTCAATTTATTTAATGAAAAATACATTCCAAAATCTATGGATATTCTGAGTTATGTGAGGAATATAGCACATAGAAGATGATTAGTGTATCTCAACATATATATAACCTGATGATAGTATGCTTTTTAATATTATTTGGTTTAAACATCGAATAGGATTCATATTTATCCTAATTAAAATAAATCTAATCCCATTTGGTTTTAGTTTCATAGTTTAAGGTTGTGTGGAAGGACCATTCCACGTAATTTAGCATTATTGGGTGAGGATGTTCTCATGAGCTTTTTTATATGGTTATTAAAAAAATTATACAATGAATGCGTTGAAATTATAGGATTTAGTTGGACTTATACATTGTAGTACCAATGGTTTATACCTTATTCTTGGGACCATGTCTTAGACAATCAATGAAATAAAGGTAAATTCTTTTAAAAAATAGGATGAATAGGGTGGTACTTGGGAACAAAGCGAGCATTAATGGGGCTTACTCATGGGGTTTCTAGTGATACCTAACCTAGTAGGTGGGTTAGGTGAAGGAATACATATAGGACTTAAAAATCATATAGTCCCTTGTTTGGATGTACCTACCCAATTGATGATTCAAGGGGATGAAATAAATAATGGAAAGATAGTTGGGGTTATATTTTTGGACGAATCAAATTCCCTTGAGTCTCATTAATTGGAATTATGTATCGTTATAAAACACTTTAGTATCCATGATAAGAAGCATGATCTAGGGAAAATATATTTAGTGGTATCATGACTAGGGAACATGTTATCAAAGGGACTAAATTATTGATAGAACCCAAAGGATCCTATGATGTAAGAGGAAAACCAAAGAGACTCTTTTTGATAAGTACTTGATCTATGGATGGCCTTCTGGAATTCCTAACAGCCCAATATTTTACCTAAAATGGTTTTTAGGAAGGTATTGATCTTTATATTATAAGTTCTTGATCATTGTGAAAGGATTTCATAAAGATAATTTAGAATATTTCAAACCAATTAAACAATAAAGGGTTATATTTTTATCTTTCCATATACACATTACACACTTCATTATTACAATCTTGTGGGAAGAGGAAAAAATAGATACCTGGAGACATCATTTATCATAGGATGATAGTGATACATGAAATGATGTTATTGGATCCTAGGGGAGCATTATACAATGACCATGTAGAGGGGATCAATGTATAGTACCTTTATGAAGTGTCCTCACCCAGGGTCTCCACATATGGGCCTTGCTTATAGTGGCGCCGAAAAAAACATCATGTATATTACTCTATCATTGTTTCATCACATAGGGAACCTATATATGGGCCGCACAAAATGTATCTTTGCATAGAGACTCTGTATATTGTCCACACCCTTAGTGTCCTCAAACAGGGAATTTGTGTATGGTTCATTGAAGAGGGCCCATGGATACAAGCCTTGCGCATAGTCACCCTACGCATGGGAGATAGTGTATAGACCTCATAGGTAGTGGCCTCCTTTGAGGGATCTTCATATGGTCCTTTCCCATATTTTTATCTCATATGGTCTATATATATGGTTAATTACATTTGATTCCAGATTTTAGGCCTCACGCATAAGTTATTTCATTCATTTAACATTGATTTTAGATTAGGAATTACCTGTAGATATCGGTGGTGAAGTAATATCTTCACTTTCTAGATGTTTCAATCTAAGTTAAACATTACTCTATTAAAATCTTCTGCATCTTTCCCCAAACTCCCAAAAATTGGTTTATCGACTATAGTCATAACCAAATATTGAAGTAAGTAGTAGCCCATAAAGGGGAGTAAGAGACCTATAGTCGTAACTCAAATGTATTTTCTATTAGGATACCACAAGTTGGACCCTTCTATGAACCCAGTAGGTGCTCTCATATCTCCTCTATGAGGACATTTCAAACCATATTTGTCCACATTAGGGTCTTGTGTAGTTTATAGGGAGCCCATTATACCACTTTGAATGACCTTTATGCATATACTCACTTCACAAGCTCAGTACGCACCCATGTATGGAAAAAACCCTGTCATAAAACATATATTTTTAACAAAAATTTTATTACTTTTAATATATAATGGTAACATCATAGGTTTTAATAACCATTAATTATCTTTTATTATAAAATCAATTTGATTTTTACTTTCAATAACATCGTTCTATGAATATAAAATTTTATAGATGGATTTCAAAATATCATTTCTTTAAATATATCCTTTATGAAGACATATATATGACACATCTAAAAAGGTTTATGGAAAGGAATGAATATAATAATGTGTGAAGGAGATAAAGATCCATTTATAGAAAATAGAAGGCATCAATACCATCGAATGATTATTTGGATGTTCCTATAAAATAAATTGGTTTCATTATGAATGAAATGATCCATGGGTATATATTAATGTTATTGAGTGAACCATCATTTTCAAAGTAGTATAATTTTAGGATATATCATTAATGGGAAATGGGATACCATTCATAAAGGTAGTCAATATATGGATAAATAAGTATTTCCCCATGAAAGAATTAATTGAAGTAGCTTTATTTATAGGTATAAAGATTAATATAGATTGATCCAAGAGGATACTTAGAAAATGTCAAAGAGATAAAAACATCTAAGAGGCAATTGTTACCTTTTTCACATGGGATTAATCACTGTAAAAAATTTATTCATTAGACATTGGATGAAAATGATGGAATTATTTGAATAACGTTTTCATTCATGGTTAGATCAATCATTTATTCCATGTTTTTTATTACTATTGATGATATATATAGAATGATCATGGTTACTAGAAATCATATAAATCCCAAGAACTACACTTGGTAGTTGTTTAAACTATCCTAAAGAACATAATAAAGAATAAGAATATGTTCTGAAATTATACAGAATATAACAAACTAGTATACATAAATTATTAATTCTATGTAGATCATTATATTTTAAAGTCATATTTAGGTAATGTTTTTTTGATATATGGTGGTGATTTTGGATGAATAAGGTAAAAGAACCTAAATTTGTAGATTCTACACCAAATTTTGAGCATATTATATATTTTGATTTGGTTAAAGAATTTGTTTAGTTTTGCTTGATTATTTTAGAATTTGGTGTGGTACCTAACCATGGATTTCCTATAACAATATCTTATAGTAACATTTAATTAGTGATTCTGGCTATGTAGCCTAATCCCCCAAACTAATAAATCATATACATTGAAAATATCACCTTATAAGGGATTTTTCTCAAATAAGTGTAGTCATCGTAAATAGAGTTTCCAACTAAGATAATGTTTACAACCAAATAAAAAAAATTCATTTATCAAAAAATCATAAGAATAATGTACGGAATAGTGGGTTGAGGATAGTTAGTATTAGAATTTAGTTTATGTGGGTGTTTATATATTTGGGTGTCCTGGAACAACCTTTATTTTTCTTATTATAGATTACCATAACACATGTATTGATTTTGATATATGCATATTTTATTATTATTATATAGCATTGACTCCTCTTTAAATATTATATAATAATATACTAAGAATATTTTTTACTTGGATTGGTCATAATATTTTTCCCAATAATGAGAACCATGGAATTTTATGATAATAATATTAAAGTTATGTCCTATGATCTGGATATATTAATATAAAGGGAAATAGACTGTGTATGACAATCAAGTGTTAGGGGTTTATAAAAATTTGGAATTATAATCACGACATTATCATGTTTTAATTCCCATTAAGATAATATAATGAGGATAGAACCACCAATAATAATTCCATGCACTATGTGTCATTGGAAATTTTAATACCAGAGTGTGTTTAATAGAATTTTCTGTAAGATAAATGTAGTGAATTTCATGAATAACAGACATATATGTATAATAAAATGCACAATGTATATTCCCATGGAATAATATCTTTTTTGATAAGTGTCATAAGTGGTATGATGTTGATAGAATGATGAGCAAAGTATTTATCTCATTAATGTTTTTAAAGAATATTGATTTGGGCCTTATATTTATATGAAAGAATATAAATTAAATTATATACAATGGTGATTATAGGCATGTTCAACGTGGTATATTATAGAAATAAAAAACATGTATTAGTGGATGATGGAACAAGTATGTATCTTTATTGATTATAAATCCGAGGGAAAATAGATTATATTAAAATTATAGGTTATTAGTACGGTTATAATTTCTATTAAATTTATCCATATATATAAGGAGAACGGTGTGTTTCTTGATACCACACTAGGATGTTAAATTGGACTTGGGGCCACTAAAAAGTAGATTTAATTTGTTAGAAACTATGTGAAATCCCAAACACACACTTCTAGATCCGAGAAAAAAATCATAACGTGTATTTTTATTTGATAAAATATTATCTCTATAATACATGGTCCATTATACAATCGAGGGTATTTTATGATCTTGGTTATGTAAGATTAGTAAAAATACCATACCTAAAATCATAGATTAAAAAAATAATAAAATAGCTAATTGGTCTCATGTGAGCTAACTCCTTAAATAGATCATCCCATTTAAGGGAATTTATGATACTTTTGAAAAAATATTTTAAAAAATAGGGTGAGAATAAAATTATCTAATAATGTGTTTTAAAACAAATGTAGAATAGTTTTGAATATATTTATTTAAAAAAACTTTATTTCAATTATAAATATTCCAAATATAAAAGACATTTCAAAAAATTTCAAAAACAGTATTAATTTTTGAATTCCATTTAAAAATAACTTTTTATTAATAATTCTCATTTTGAAATTTCATTTCAAAAACCTTATTTAAAAAAAATAGATTTTTCCTCGAAATAATTTTGAAAATAATAGTACATTTCAAGATTTAAAATGATACATGGAAAAACATTTAAAACACATGCATTCACTTAGTAGTATCACTGGAAGAACAACATCCTGTTCGAGTCATAGGTGTATTCCATATTCTTCATTATCTTGTTTGATATGCAATTTCCAAATTTTATTTTTTAAAAAAATATAATTTAATATTTTACTTTCTCATTTTCATCCATTAAAAAATATTCCAACATATATAATTATATTATTTTCACAGTAGAAAATAAATTTTAAACAAATATTCGATAAATAATTTTTCAGAAAAATTGCAGGAGAAATCTATGTTTCCAAAAAAACACTTACATTTAAAATACATGAACATATACACAATTAAATAAAATAGTTGATTATTTTAAAATGTATGAAATTTCATGAATTGTATATGATGGAAATTTCCACAAATATTCATGAAATTTGAAATAATTAAAGTCCACATGAAATTTACTATTTTATTATTATAAATTAAAATAGTCATTCTAATAAAATCAAATCCCTTTTAAAAAAGGTTTTTAAAATTATAAAATAACAAGACAATATTTTTTATTATTTTAAAATTCTAGATTAAAATTTTGAAATAGAATTAATAAAAATATTAACTTTTTTTTAAAATAATATGTACATTTTAAAATAAAACTCCGCTAAAAAAATTATAATTCCAAGTGAATATTACTATAAATATCAAAAATAAAACCCTAAAATAGAATAATAATTTTATAAAAAATAAAATAAAAAATTACTTCTCTAGAGAAAAATTAACTCCCTTACCTCAAAAGATAAAAATGAACCAAGCAATCCCATTGAACCAAGGATTATTCTAATAGAAATTGAGCACACATGAACTGTGCTAAATTTTCGATGAAGGGTTTCTATTTGGGTCCATAAGCGATGAAATTTGGTATGTCTCGATTTCAATAAAATTACTTGAAGATAATAAATGATATTTTTTAGTTAAGCTTTAGTCCACAACCGAATGTAAAGTCATTTTATACATTTAATCAAAAATAAATAAAATAAACATGATCAGTGAAAAATATTTTTGTTGATAATGATCAAAGAATAAAAATCAAGAATGAAAACAAAGTGGGTATTACAAACATCAACCAAGTATAACAAATTAAAGAAAATTAATAAAATGTAATTAATAACCATAAATGGAGATGATTTTAAGACCAAAAATAAATATCCATACACATACCAATATGAAAATAAATATGAAGGAGGATGACAGTGATGAAAAACTACCCACGCTTGATTTTCCACATTTTCATTTTAAACCATTCATCAAATATATCCACTCCATTAGTGGTCAATCTCATGTTTGATCCAGACTCGAACCTTCCATATTTTTAGGTTCTAACTCACTATTCTCGGCCATGAATCCACATCGCTTAACCTACAACTACATTTGATTGCTCTTCGCTATTTAAATATTAGAATCCCATAATCAAAACCCCAACAACATTTGGGCTCCATAAGAAACACTCAATTTATTTTTCTTTTGAAAATTTCAAGCCTCTTATCGAACTAATATATTTTATATCATTTTTATAATTTATATTTCATAAAAATCTCTATCATCATATATTCATAAAAATATCTTTTATTAATATATTACATATATTCAAACTTTTTAAATATATAGTTATAAATATTTTGTTCTGCCATGTATTTTATAATTTCATAATTTTATAAGATAATTTATAAACATTTCCATTTCATACATTTATTACGAAGCATATTTCTTTTATTATTTATGAATTTTAACATTTTATTTATTTTCTATGTTTTATTTTAATAATTAAAATATCACTCATCATTAATAATTATTACTATTATTCTTTGTGAATTAATATATATATATATATATATATTAAACATTACATTTAATTTCAATATTGATAGGTCATATATTTATTTATTTATTTATTTATTTATTTAAATTCTACTCTAATTTATTTAATATATATATACATATATACATACTCTAGTATTCATAATTTGGTTTATTATTGTTTTTTTAATATTAAAAAAATTATCATTAATCCATATGGTTTTGTTCCCTAATTATATTTTGGTTTTCCTGAAATTAATTTCTAATAAAAATAAACTATAATTGTAACTACTATAAACAAAAAAAATTAAGAGTTTCATTATAATTTTATTACTAATTTATTTAAATTCATTATTAAAAAAATAATATATGATATAATTTTTTCTTAATATCATAATTAATAATGTTGAGCTCATACCTAAATCATGAAACAAATAAAAGAAATAAATGAAATTATTATTATTTTGAAACTCAAGATGTTGTGTTCTCTTTGTTTAATTGAGCCCTTGTAATTCATTATTCACGCTTATGAAACATATGAATTCCCATCACTAGAATTCGAAAAAAAACTATATTCGTTGGAATTATATATTCATAAGGGAACATAAGTACATAAAAGTTCAAAAGAAAAAAAATTCACCTTGATTTTTTTCTAAAAAAAATCCCTTAAAATGTAATGTTTTCTAGACCTTTTATTTGATACCACTATCATATCCCAATCCCACACATCCTTATTCGGTTTTAAAAAGAAGTCATGTATATTTATTTTATTAAAAATTCAATGAAAAATGCACTGCACATTATTCAACTGATGATCTTTTCCAATTTATGTTCTAGATAGTTAAGAATAATACATTAGAAAAAGTCATATTTCACAAGAAATGGATAATGGGGCTTTCATGTCCTAACTCATTAAATGAAACCATCAATTTTTTAATTTATATGATATACGTGAAAATATTTTAAAACATGCGGTGATAACAAAATTTCCCACAAATGGGATTTAAAACCATTGATAAATACTTTTGTAGATACTTATATAAAAACACATTTAAAATGATTTATGTAGAATATAAATATATGATATAAAAAATTAATTTTTTTTCAAAAATACGAATAATTTTTAAAATCCATTCCCAAAATAACCTTCAAAAAATACTTAACATTTTTAGAATGCATATCAAAAATATTCTTTCAAAAAAATTGATTTCTCTTAAAAATTATTTTGAATGTATTAATACATTTATTTATTTAAAAGCATAATTGGCAGTTCTTATAAAACTCATGCATACACATAGTAATATTACTTGTAAGATAACATCATTTTGAGTTTGTGGATTCACTCCCCATTCCTCATTAACTTTTTTTCTATTAAAGCACCAAATTTAATTATAAAAAATGGGTTTATTATAGAATATTTTCTATTCTAATTTTCAAACCACAAAACAACTTTCCAAAATATATAGTCGAATTATATTTAAATAAGAAAATAATTTTAAAACTAAGCATTATCAAAATACTTATTAGAAAATATGAAAAATAAATTCACATTTCCAAAATTAACATTTACAATTAAAAGATATTAACAAATATCCATATAAGTTAAATGGTTGATTGTATTAAAATACTTGAAATGTCATAAATTATAGATGATATCCATATCCACTAATATGACACAATTTTCAGGAATGAAAGAACACATAATATCATATATTTTACCATTAAAAATATATATAAACATTTTAATAAAATAAAATCTCTTTGAAAAGGGTTTTGAAATTATAAAATAAAAAAAAATATTTTTGTATTATTTTAAAATTCTTCTATAAAATTTTGAAATTGCATTAATGAAAACAAAAACATTGTTTTTAAATAATATATATATTTAATAATAAAACCCCCTTAAAAATAATAATTATAAAGGAATAAAAGTATAAATTTGGAAAATAAGACATGTATTTAGAATAAAAATTTTATAAAACATAAAATCACATAATACTATTCTATAGAAAAAACAACTCCCTGACATCAAAAGATAAAAAATGAACCAAACCTGCCCATTGAACAAAGAAGAATTCTACCAAATCATGAGAACATGAAACTAAGATAAACTTTATAAATAAGAGTATAATTTATAGCTATAATGGAATAAATTAGAGTGGTCTTGATTGCCAAATATGTGGTTTAGATTTATTTCTTACTGAGAAAGAGAATCTATAAAGTGCATCATAAATCATATTCTTGATTTTAATGCCAAAAAAATTGTGTTTTTATGAAAGAAAGAAAATTGAAACATAGTAAATTATGTTTTTATTATCCGAGCATTAAATCCATGTCCAATTATAAGGTCAGTTTATACACTATTTAAATAACATATAAAATGCACACAAACAATGAAAAATAGTATTACTGATAACGGTCGATGAAGAAAAATCCATAATGAAGAAAAATAGGGAATTTTAAACATCGATCAGGGATGAAAAAATGAATCAAATGAATAATAGGTAATTAATAACCCAAAAGAATATATATACACAAAAAATTAATCTTCACACACCAACCAATCATCAAATCACATAGCGGGAGGATGACGATAATGATTATTAAACCACACTCGAGTTTTCTCTTCTATGTTTGAAACCTTTTATAAAATCAATCCACTCCTTTGTTGGTCTATCTCATGATCGATCAATGCTTGATTGTCCCATATTTATTGGTTCTAACTCACCACATTCGGCCTCAACTGAACTTTTCTTGGCCTTCAACTAAGTTCATTTTCACTTCATTATTTTGACCTTGGTCTCCAAAAAACAAAACCCAAACAACACTCTACCTCTTGAAGAAACCCTTAATAAAGTTTCCTTCATAAAAGTTAGTGCCTCTATCTGATTAATATATTTTATTTCATTATCATAATTCATTTTTAATAATAACTATCATCATTGTATATTTATTGAAATTTCATTTATTAACATGTCTCATATATTTTATAATTTATAAAAATATGGTTATTATAATTTTTTTACACCTACATTTTAAAATTTAAATTTTTTTTAATAAATTTATAGTGGTTTAAATTTCAAATATTTATAATAAGATATATAGCTTTAAATATTTATTAAATTTCCATATATTATTTATTTAAAAAAATTATAATGACTTTTATAATAATAAAAATATTTAAAAAAATATTATAATTATTATTAATGCATTAATATATATATATATATATATTACCATTAATATAAACATATACACATTATATATATGTATATATGTTTAAATTATTCTCTAATTTATGCAATTTATATATACATATATATATATACTCAATTTTTAAAAAATTCAGTTAATTTTTAGTTGTGTTTAATATTTCTGAAACAGTCATTTGTTTACATGATTTTGTACCTTAATTATATATGAGTTTTTATGACATTAATTATTAATAATGTTATTTATAATTGAAAATTATATAAATAAATTTTATTTAAATATTTCATCATTATTTATTTATTTAAATACTTTCATTCTTTACTAAAAAAATATTAGTCACTATCATTTTTTATTAATTTTTTAATTACTAATTTTGTGTTAATAATTTAAAAATAATATGAATGGAAATAATAAAAGAAATAATTCTTAATTGAAAACCAGGGATGTAACACACTAAGTGTATCTAGAATATCATCTGATCTAGATTAATATAATTTATTAGAATATAATCAAACGTAAATTTTTTATAAATATTGATTCACCTATTGTCGATCTGAATTCAATCTAGGGTTTTTTCTTAATCAATAATTAATAGTAATATATTTTCTTTTTCCCAATAAATATTTTAGAAAATTACTTAATAAACAAGTTAATATTTATTTACATAGAGAGACCAATGATCGAATAAATTTCCCAAATACATAAAATTGTTAAATTATATCAATTATTATATGGTATTTATTTAATTATACAACTTAATTAAGTATTCATTTAAAAAGTGCTAAAATAATTAAACATTAATTGACACTAATTTTATTTATTTAATAGTAAATCATTTACATGGAATGGGATCTATGGAAGTAGTAAAGAGTAAATTACATTTTTATAGTTTCCTAATTTAAATCCCAATATATATATATATATATTGTAATTTATAATGTTTTATTTTTATTAGAAACCATACTGATCATTCCTTATTAAAATGGAATTAAGATCTCTCTTTATCTTATCCTCTAATTCCCTACCGAGAATCATTGAAATGATTATTTGATTAATAAAGCACTATCATAGTGATGATGATTCTTCATGTTGCTATCAAATAAATAAAGGTTGTAACCTTGAGCTTTTTTCAACATGGATCAAACTCTTTTGAGGTATTAAATTTCTGATATTTGGGAAAGGAACACACTAACATCAAGTGGGAGTCAAGTAAAATGATAATTACTTGAGATCATTTTGAGAGTTTTAATATTTAAACCAAAATTAGTTCACAAATAATGTTATTTTAATTTTTGTATCAATATATGATTTAATTTTGAAATCAGACACAAAAATGTATGAACTTTTAATATACTCAAATCCTTTTTGTGAGTGTGTTTATGTAATATAATTTTTATTTTTAATTAGTTACATATTTATATATTTATTTGTAATTAAATAAGACACCAATGGCTCTGATAATCATTTAATGTTTTAATCTAGGTATTTTAACTAATTTTTCAAAAATTCAAACTTTTAGAAAAGAAAAAAAATACTAGAATATTAGAAATCCCAAATTATAAAAAATTCAAAACTATACATCTAAATCTTATAAATTTTAAAAACACTTATCTAAAAATATGATTTTTTATTAAATCACAAATATATATATATATTTACAATGATAGAGAAATAATCTACAAATATCACAAAATATATCAAAACATACATATATGTAATCATTTGGTTTCTCATCTAAATTATCCCATTTTGTATATGTGTTCTCAAAGTTGACTTTTGGTGAGATATCCCATGTTTATCAAGTTATTATTTCTCGAAATTATATAATTTTTTCACTTTTAGGGATCAAAGTTAGTATTTTCATAGAAATATTTAAGTAAATTATTCTCCTACATATATTAATGAATTCTAATTCTTCAGTTTTGAGAATAATCATAAACATATAATCCCATGTTTCTAAAGGAATTCATTAACCATAAGAAATATTAATTTTAGATTTATTTTATATATCTAAGTGATAACATTGTTTTTTTGAGTCTTTTATATTATCCTTATATATCTTAACATAATATATCACTCTAGTTTTTTTATAAATCACAATCACACAAGCCCTTTTTACTGAAAATTAAAATTATCTTTCTAACACACTCTTAAGGGGTTATTGGGAACCTTTCAAATGTAGGAAAAAAACCTAAAACCACATATGATATTACCAAACCATTATAGAAAAATCAAAATTTTCTTGAATATTTTACTATATATAGGATTCTTTCAATATAGGTCACCTGCAAATTTGGATCAGCATGATAATATCCTTACATTGGTAGGCCATTTTATCCTAGATCTTAATTTTTTCCTTCAAATTAATTTTCATTTTGTCGAATCTAAAAAATAAAATATAGTTATATTTATTTATCCAAAACATTTAATCATCATTGATATTGACTCGAATAATTCATTAAATAATTTTGGTTCCTTCCTTATATGAAAAACATATTTAATAAGATTACTTCAATGTCTATTCAGTTGAGTGATGATTAATTTCAAAGGTTGTTATTCTTTCATTATTATAACACCTTGAGTTTTTATTGATAGTTACTTCAAATAAATTAAAATTTTCATTCATATCATGAAATTCCCTATGTCAATCATTCCTTACACACTAAATCAACTTGTTGTATCTTACACGCAACACCGAGTTGGTGTACAATACACGCAACATTGAGTATAAATTTTCTTCAATGTATAAAAGAACTATGTTTGGATTATGTTAGATGAAACACCAAGTTAATATTTCATTACACGCAAAACTAACTTCTCTAGTGTTACACACAAGAGAAACCTTTCTTGATAGCTTGCTTTGTACGCAATATCGAGTTTCACTAAACAACGATATATTATTAAAATATTTTAATTTAATGGGATATAAACTATCCTTTTTGAATAGTATTAACCTCATTTAGAATTATATATTACCTTAACATTCATCTTATTTATTTTATAGAACATGATATAATAATAGATTCAATTTTTTAGATACACTAAGTATATTTCAAAAAAAAATTCTTTTCCGCCTTTTAATGGCTTATTAAATTTAAATCTACATTTTAACACATTAATATTTTATATTTGAAAAAATAAATTTTGTTCATCGTAATAAGGACTTAAAATTTTATCTTGGTTAAAATTTTGATATTTTTCTGATGAAATTCATATTTGGATGAATAATGAAAAATACTGCATTTTAGTTCAAAAATGCCTTATAATCTAATTTATTTATATAGTTAGATTACCTTTTTACTAGGTTTTAAAGTGTAATTGGATTATTTTTTGATCATTTAATCCAATGTTTATTATTTTAATTAATTTTAATTTTAAATTTGACATTAATACATGACAATCTTTAAATATGTTTTGTACTTTTTAAAAACTTGCTTTTTGGTTTTTTACAAGGGGAATTAATTTTAAATTAATTTCGTTAACTCTATTTTTAGAATTATGAAAAATGGATTCCATATTTGGAATAATTGGGTCCAAATATTGTTAATAGGTTAATTTTATTTTTTGAATATTCTTAATAGTAACTATGGTAATTTTTATTTACCAGCATTAAATGTAAATCAGGTAAATTAGGGTAACTAACAATATGATAAAGATAATAAAAATACCCCAATAGCTACCAAAATCATATAGGATGTATTAAAGTAAAACAATATCACATATTGGTCTGAATTTATTCATATAATTTAATTTTTTTCAATTAATGTAATGTAATTATAATTAAACCAAAATAATGTGACAACATGTTACTCTCATATATCTTATATGTATAATAATATTAATATAATGATATACATGATACACCATAAAAAATAAATAGTCTCAATAAATTAAATGATATTATATACATCATGTGAATACATATATAATTTTAAAAGATTAAATAATTACAATTAATGATGACACTATAGTGATATAGAAATCATTTTTTTGATAGAAATATCAAATAAATGGTATTAAAATATTTAAATAAATATCATATAAACTTATTATGGTGATCCAAAAAATTTCTAGATAAATATTATATTTTATTATTTATTCAAGGTTTTTTTAAGGAATAATATTATTATGAATTTGTAAAAAATTCATGCATAAATAGTGACCAACATTGACATAATTAAGAACATCAAATATAAAATAGTTTATTTAATGATATTAATTTCCAAAAAATATAAGATTCATCCAAATGGTTAACATAAGTCCAAATATTTCATAAATGGAATTTTTGGGTTGTTTGACATGATATGGTAATTAAATTAACCCACAATGTGTAATTAACAATATATTCCTATAATATTGAAATGGGTAAAATAATTTTTTTAAAAAGTTGGGGGCGAAACCTCATTTTATTACTAAAGGGTAAAATAATTGTTCAACCAAAAAGAAAAGAAAAAAAATAAAAAAAACTTGTATGAAATTTATTTTATGTTGTTTATTTGAACCAAAATCATTTTATCTTCAAATTAAATGTGTTTTGGACCATTTTAAATCTAAATTTAATTTATAATAAATTAATATTTCAAGACATTCCTAAAGTGCCCCTCACCTCTTCTATAAAAGGGAACTTCTTCTTATCTTAATATAAAACTTCCAAAGCCTTTTATTTCAGAAAATATAAGTTTGATATGCTTCTTATAATACCTACTTTCATATTAGAATCCTTACTTTGGGCAGAAATCCATTATATGGAGACCATTGGTTCAAATCAAAAGGATATACCTGAAAAAGAGGTAATTGTTTCAAAAATTCGTGTCTTCTTCTACTTCTTCTTCTTATGTTTTATACATATGTAAGTAATAAATATAGTATATTATACATTCAGATATTTTATTATAATTATTGGATAAATTTATAACTCTTTTTATCCGTCCTATGAATTACAATATGACTATGCTTGCATACGTATGGCTTACCATCTCCACGCTGTCGTGTATTTTGTTATTCAAAAATTCATAATTTATATGGAATAATGATGCATGTAATGGATTTAAAAAATTAATATAACACTATAATTATTCTGTATAATTAATTTACCTTCCAATTCAATACCATTTTACCATTAAGTGAATGATATCATCGCTCGTGTGTAGCCCTCTACACGACGTGATGATATTCATTATCCACATTAACCATTCAAGAATGATTATAACATATATATAATAAATAATAATTAAATATATGACATAATAATGATATTATATTTATTTTTGTATATATATATATATATCATTTACTTTCTTCCATTTAAGTCAATAAATAAACGAAAATAGTGTTCATGCATACATACGACCTAACATCTCCCGGAACGCTGTGTTCCATTTCATTTATTTATCTATTATATATTTTTATATATTGAATATTTATTATATAAAAATAATTTATTAAATTCTAGAAGTAATTAAATCACGATATAATTAATAAGATCATGAATACCATACCAAAATATGTACGATAAATAAAACAATTATAACCTGAAACGTTGCTTTAACATGAAATTGATAATTGAACGGGTAATATACAGTCATAAGTGAATCATATCTGATATCATAAATATTATTATATTTTTATTTCAAATTTATTATATTTTTTAACCCAATATAAAAGATTTTTAGATACATAGGAATTATATTAGACCTAAGGTAAGGGATAACACTGCAAATATTGTTTTTATCCGAGATTAATTCTTCTTAAGTATTTATAAAGGTATATTTATCATCCACACATATTATTCATAAATATGTATTTAGAAATATTCTTCTTGTACTTAAATAATTTTTTAAATTAAATTTTACCCATTATATAATTTTTACTAAATGGTATGAATGGAATCTTTTTTCATTTTTGGTATGAGGTACTTTTTGACTTTTTCGGTAAAAGTATGAGAAAAATGTTTTTTAACTTATACTGCACGAAAAAAAAATTACATCTTCCAAATGCATTAAATACATGAATATTACTCTATATAAATTTATGTTTATTTTCAACTATATAATTTTCTTTAAAAATTTCACAACATTTATAGAAAAGAAAACGTTTTTGAATAGGATATTTTTTCTAAGAATTAAATTCAAGGGTTTTTTAAAATTATTTTCTATCTAAGATAACATAGAATTATGTTTCTATACCAATTATTAATTTTATTTTATTGTGATTATGATGGAATCATTTTAATGAAATCTATCTATTTTATATGTATTATAGTGGAATATTGTTTAAGAAATCAATTTTATTTCATGGGTTATATTATAATGAATTATTTTTGTTTTTGTGGAACATGTATGAATTATTTTATTATGAGATGGGTGGGACCTATATATCCCCCCAATTAATTGGGTAATGATTTATATCTCATGATATAGACATGACAAGAATATCATGTAAATCTCGTTTAGTAATATAGGGCTAGAAGAAAAGGTAAATATAGTTCTGCAATACATGGATGGAACGGAAAGCAAACATGATGTAGTAAAGAACTTTTTCCACTATTATATACTTAGAAACATTTCCTTGAAAACTATGGAAATCATATTATGTGATCTTTTATTTTCTAAAATCCCATGTTTTATTCCATTTTTGTCTTATCATGGTAAATTTTTTTATGATCTATGACTTACATACTACCAAGATTTATTTCATGACTCATAATTTTGATATTAAAAATTTATGTTCAGGTTTTCACATTCTTATGTTTATATTTTGTTTGATATTCTTCATGTTTACCATTACTGAGAACTTGATCTCACCCTTTTTTTGTTTTCTGTTCCCTATTATCTAAAGAATATTTTTAGGGTGGAAAACTAAAGTAAAATATATTTATGCGGGATGTTGATGATCTTTCACCAAGTTAGAAGATTAAATTCCAATTTTCCCAATATAATACACAAATACTATCTTTGGGAATCTTTTTGTGTCATTTATTATGTATTCTTCAAAATAAATTTAATTTATATGTATTTCAAGATTGGGCCAATTTAATTATCCTCCATTATTGTATCCTTCATAATAGCTGCATCTAATTCCAACTTCTAATATAGATTGTTTTTCTTACTTTGAGTTTCCCCTACATCATCATAAGGGGGGTACTCTATCCTAATGAAAAATTAGTTCTTGGAGGGATCCTAGGATAAGATCTGACGCACACCACATACCATTTACCTCCAAAAACATTTTCTTAACAAAGGATATAGTTTCCATTGGTTTGGGTAAATTTGTGTAGTCATTACATTGTCTTGTTCTCTTCCATTTTATAACAGCATAATCTCAAAACTCATGGGTTCATTTTTTTCCATTCTTTTAGCCTGACCCAATAACCATAGTAAGATAATGATCATATTCCCTATTTGAATTTGGTTGAGACTCTTCTTATTTAACAATAAACTATTTTCGACGATGTATCCTAGAAATCAAATTCATCCATTTCAACCTTATAATGACGAATGATGGTTTCCGACCATTTTGAAATATTATCTCCCTCCACTGTTTCATTTAAAAATTAAAAATGATTATAGAGAAGAAATGTAGTAGGGGGAGCCTACTACTCATGAACCACATACACAGGCAAAGGTATTTCACCGGGATCATGGAGATCCTAGGGACTAAATTCTACAAAATTTAATGTCAAGGGCGGATCTAGAGATCCACTAGGCACACCAAATTGTTGCAATGAATGGAATGGTACTCCTAAAACACATGTGGTTCTGATTCTAGAAATAGAGCTAGTAAAAACATAAATATATTAAACATTACAGTCAAGACCAGAAGATTTGGTCCTAGTATAGGTAGAAATAAAAAATTTAACCCCAGCCCATCCTCTCCCATACCATGAAATACTGAATTGAATCCATCTAGGACATGCCTTCACCCACAAAAGATTTATTCTACCCTTATTTCATTTGGTCGAAGCCACACCCCATTACGAGGACTCTCATCATTAGAATTACCAAAATTCCCAAAGATTCTAAAAGGGAGGATAAAACAAGGATATTCTTTCACCCTTTTTCAATATATAGATAGAGAATGACAAAAAAAATTAAAATATTAACTGATATAAAATTAAGAATCTAATAATACACAATTCTTACAATGAAGATCCACCTCAATTTAAATGAAAATAAAATACAATAGAGACTTGGAGGAATATATTTCAAAACAAATCCATAAAGAAACCATTTGATAGAAATCATGAGTGCGGTGATCCCAACATAAAAAATGGCACATCATGTTACCCAATAGCCTTTAAAACAAATATTTTGAAACATAATAGGTAGAATTGGAAGATAAATCAAAATCATCCAAAAAATAATATCCTATTTAAATGGAAGTCAAAAAAACAAAAAATAAATATTAAAGAAGAAGTTATATAGTGTGTAAGGAGTGAAATCCCTTGTTGAGATCAGACCCTCTTCATTCCCAATATGAATCAAAAAATAATGTTGGTCTAGGAGACCAACAATATCTTAGTCGCATAAACTGAAATATGAAAAGATGATCCTATCAAAGATGTCCACCATGGGATTCCATTTTCCAAATAGAGTTCCCAAAGATATATGGAGTAGAGAATGAATATTGGTAAATGTTCAAGAAGAAATTAGAAGTTAGGGAACACCATTATCTGGCAATGAAATTTAGGGAAAATAGATAATAATAAAGCTATGAAGAAGTAAGTGGTTATTTAATTAGATGAAATATAGAACCTTGGAATCCATAGGGGATATGATGGTCACCGCCCCCCGATGAAGGAGTTAAGATTGGATGTATGGTCATAACGCCTACAACATCACTAAAGGAGCCTTGAGAAACATATAATTTCCCACATCCATGCAATTTTAGTATATTATTTATTGAATTAAACATAGTATCTATGTTCTTAAAAGGATCTTAATTGAATTGGGCCCCAACAAATCGTATTCCCCAAATCCAACATGTTTTTTCCCATTTGACTTAATTTAATTAATTTTTATTTTTCCTTTATAAAATTATTCATAAATGTATTCTTTACCTCATTTCATCACAGCCGCATCTTTTATGAATCTACACGTTATCAATTCCAATATTTAATAATAATGGATATGGTTAAAGGATTGATTCAAAAATCAATTTTTCCATGTTTTAAAAGAAAATAAGGGTATTATTAATAATTATATTGAGAAAAATTATATACTTTTCTATTTCACTTCCAAACAAAAGCTTCATCCCCTAAACAAATAATACTCAATGTATTATGGGTAAATTATATTTAAATATTGAAATTATAAAGAAATATTAAACTAATAAATTCTAATCTAAACCCCTCAATAGATAGAAAATCATTACTCATCAATTACTTTCCTCTAATATTAGTTTTTTTAGTTTCTTTTTTTTCAAGATTTATATCTATCCTAAATTATGTAGTCCTTTCATCATTTTTATTGATGTGTTTAATACACTTCATATTTCATTCCATGTGGTGGCAGAACCCAATGTCTAGAATATATATACTATCTCAATCATATTATTTTAGAGTTTTTTCAATAACATAATATTTCTAAAACTTAATCGCTTTAACCAACGTTTTTCATTTTGTGATTAGAGAAATCATCACTTTAGCTTCTCTCATAAAAGATAGGATATCATATTCCTCCCAAAATAAATTTTCAAATTATGAATTATTTTTTATATTCTTTTGTTGAATTTTCCTTATAAGAGTATTTATCCTTATCATTGATAACATTAACATATACATATCGTTAGTCTATATTTTCAGTGAAAATAAATAAATTATTACATGATTTGATATTAATTTATTATTTGTAGAAGGATTAAGATAAAATATGAATGTAGATTTGTTCGAATGATTTTTAACGAAAAATCATGAAACTCGCATCCTATTACATACAACTATAGTGTGGTTATTGTGATAGGTATTAAAATATGGAGATCCATGAAGAAACCATGGAATAACAAAAATCCTCATACCATAATCGAGCAATAAAGGAATAATAAGAAAAGAGTCAAATGATCCATTGTGTTTTGATTGAATTTATTACACCCTAATTCCCTTGTGTAGGAATTCTATTGGTGGAGAAATATGACCTCTATATTGTGTGATATATGGATGCTAACAATTTTTCTAATAATAAAACAATCACTACAAAACACATGACCATTCACACTACATAACACTTATGGAATATAAGATGATATAAAGTTCATAGTGAAATATCGCAGAGAGTTGTAACAATATTTATCAGACATTGAAAAATAAGATAAAGAGATTTAGGATCATAGTACTACTGCACCACTCACACCATGATTATGGAATATTTTTTGGGAATGAATATATTTATGAGACTATCAAAATAGATTATTGTGGGAGAACATGAGATACACATATTATTCCATAACATAGGTTATCATGCCATTATTTGATAGAATATAATGAATATAATTTGAAAAAATGAGGATTTTTTAATTTTTCTAGAAAGGGAAATTAATTTTTTTTTTATTTAATCACATGTGAATAAACCGGACATTAGTAAAAATTTCTAGTTATTTGGATTTATATTCAAGTTGTTATTGTTATTTTACTACTTTTGGATTCACATCAGGGGGATATAACAACTGAAGATATTTCATCTCACCTATTACCATCCCCTTCAGTGCGGAAAATATTATTATGGAATAAAACACCAAGAAACATAAATTGTGAATATATAAACCACAAATATGTTCTTAATTTAAATTATCATTGATCTGTAACTTGCTGTGGACCCGAATGAATTTTATAAATGACATTGACGGGAATTTTTCAACCATCAAATTTAGATGATATATAGAATGGATTAAAAATATAATATATATATATATATATAATTCACTATAAATGACGATAATGTTATATGGAAGATCCATCATCCACCTAGGCTTTCATAGTTAATATTTTTTTCTTTTCACCCAAAGTTTGCTCTTTTTTTAATTTTGTAACTCTTAATTAGGATGTGCCTTTGAAATTCAAGTATGTTTGACACTATTATTCAATTCCTTTTTAGTTCTTCAAGATACATTTTTCATATTAAGTTTCTTATTTCATTTATTATGTATTTTTAGATAATCATGATTTTCTAACTCCTAAAATATAGTGAGATAGATGGGATAAGATGTGTATTAATAGTTTTAAATTCATTTTTTCTCGTTAATTAATCCTATCAATAGAATCATTTTTCGAGTAAATTGAATCATTGAATTTTTTTTATTAAACTATTAATCTATTATGTTTAATAATGAATAAAACCCAACATGGTGGAGATAATAAATTTGGGTTCATTGATTAGGATAATTATTTTTCACATAAAAATTAAACATAACAAGAATTAATTTTTTTTTGTTATAATGAATATTAAGAGTTAAAATTTTAAAGTAATATTGATATATTGGTAGAAAATTGATTACAATTACAATTATAATCATCAAAATATTAATTTTATCAACAACATGAGTGAAGTAAAATGGAATTATTTAAAAAAAATGCATCATTTAATATTGACTATCCTCACTTAAATATCTTTATTATTATTTAATTTACAAAATAAGAATAAATACTAATATAAATTAATTAAATTTAAACTAGAAGAAACAAAGTGAATATCAATAAATAAGAAGAGATGCATTGTGAAATGGATGATGAAGTAAAAAAGCATCACTAAATAGAGTAATAATATATAATTCCATTATGAAAACTATATTTTACATTTGATGAAGGAAATAAAGAATCAAAAGATAAAGTATAAGTAGCGAAGATTGTTAATATGAAAAAATCAGTAAGAGAAAGAGATTGAGTTCATATAATTTGATGAAATTTTTTCCAAATAAGAACAAAAAAACATGAAGAAATGGAGAAGGATTATTTAATTCAATGATACATCGTGGAATTTGAGGAGGAAAATAGGATGGAGTGGTCGATCAAGAGTAATATAAATTTTAGTCAATTTTTTAATTACTTAATACTTATTAAAAACATTTGAAAACTTTTATTTCACTATAATAAAGGGTAAATATGGTACAATGGAAGAAAGGAGAAAACCATTGATGGATGATAAGAAATTGAATCTGTGGTTTAAAAAATACATTGAAAATTTTGACCATTATCCTATTATATTAATTAAAATATAGTAATTTTTTTTAAAATGACATTGAAAAATGTACTTTATTCAAGTATCCTGAACATTGTAAGGAATTTATTAAAATTAGTTTTATTAAATATTTTACGAATCATCTAGAAGTTAGATTTTAGGTCCATTATCTATTTCAACTTTAAAAATATTAAACCTTTCACATTAAATGTTTATCTATTTTACTAATAATTTCCTTTTTCCAATTACTTTTAAAGAGAATTGAGAACTTATATATGTAGAAAATACAAAATAACAAATGCTAAAATATATCAAGGAATCATTGAATGATAATTTAATCTTATTAGAAGATTTATTAAAATATAATTTCCAATTAATTCTATTTACCTCTTTAGTGAAATCATCTTTGATGAGGTTTTCAAAAAAACAATCCATCGTTTCCCACATTTGAATGTACTCTCCTATATTTATTTTACTTTCTTTGAATCCTCTTACCAAAATTTGACCTTTCTTGTTGACCCACTCCATATAACCCATATTAGTTTCCAGTAGTAATATTCTCTTAGATGTATTATCAATATCCCCTTGTGAGGAATTAATTGGGAAATACTCCCACAACATTTCATCCTCATCTGGAATGATAAGTTACTATATTTCACCATTATTTATAGACTTATCCCAATTATTGATGACCACACAAGAAGAGTGGTCTACCACCACTAAGTATTCTTGTTTCTATTTTAAAACCTCCAACATACCAAATTTTGGCTCCTAATCCTTATAATCATCAGAAATTAAAAAAAATGTTTCTATTAATATTATGATCTGAATCTATCACATGGCCTATGTCATTTTGGTGGAAATTGAATCCACTGGTTTGGGTAAATAATAATATTCATTTCAATATTTTTATTTTTATTTTCTTTTCATTAGGATGAATCTCCTCAAATGTTGATTTCCTCTCCATCCCTTTCTCTTCCTCAAACTGTGTATCCCTCTACATTGAAATTCATCTCAACTATCTCCTAAAAATTGATAAGAAGTATAATCACTAGACTCTTTCCTTGGAAAACCCTTTTCTTCATTGGTGTTCCCTACCCGCTATTATTAACATTCATAAACCATATATCTACACTCCAAACCATCCAAGAGATATTAACGGTTAATAATTAGAAAATATCGTCTAGGAATTGACTTAATCCTTACCCCACCCCATTTTATCTCCATATCCAGAACCTTGCAGTATGATGGATCTTTATGCCCTTCCACATGAGACAACACTGCATGATTAGGTTCTTGACCCTACCACACTATCTCTATTTCATGTGACCTCCAATAACTTGATCTCTCGATCACACTACCTCCACGTAGGGAGTATCCTTGGGTGAAATGTTGGTTGGATCAAACAGTATTGTTGAACGTACCCCTTTTTCACCATTACTCAGATAGTTCTTGAACCACCAAACAGTGCTAAAAAAATCACCTTGCAATATACCTTTTACATCTATGACCTTGGGATATAGGTTCAAAGGGAATAATTTTTAGGGGAGAGAATATGTGGATTCTCAATCCAATTAGTAAGATACATCCAAAGTAAAATAATACTGTGAAATGAATGTATTATGCTGCCTTGAACCATCGAATTGATCCTACTCTTTTAGACCAATGGACCAAGATGTCGATCCCTTTTAACCGAGATATAACTCAAAAACCACATCTATATTCTAGTGGATAACCTTGACCCCTCATCGATGAAGAGAATTTAAGTGACCAAAATGCCACTATAAAGATAAAAAATCCACCCTTGATTCAAAGACAGTTAGTTGTTTGTATCGTAACTCTTCAACATCAACAAATCAAATAAAATCAACTAGAATTTTTGAAACATATACAGAAATGAAAATATGAGGGCATAAATGGTTAAAAAAAAGATATCTGCTATTGGGATTTAGAGAATAGCCAACCAAGTTCCCTAACATTTGGATTATTGAAGGGTTCCAAAAATGAATATGGAAGTTCCTGAAAACTAACCCAAATAATCGATGTTGGTGAGTGGTGCTTCATGGGGAAATTATAAGACCATCAAAAATGGAACATGTTAAATCTGATGTAGGCATAGGGGGATTTGAACAAATACTAGATCAAATATATCTTTCATAAAAGAATATACCCTATATATTATCATGTAAACAAACATTTTCTCATTTTTTTATGCCCCAAGCTACAAAAACAAATTAAATAAATCCACCGACGATCAATGATATTTGGAAAATTTTGATTGATTATGGCCTTATATAAAAATGATATAGGTGGAAATAAATTATGTTACTCTATTATAACAATTATGAGTTATTTTGAAGTTATTATTGATATTATATCTATTGTTTATATTTATTCCTATATTATCTCATTAAATATAAAAATTATTATTATTCATTTCATAATATGATGGAGCAATATTTATGTCACCCATTCCTATAATTTATTCTCATTCTATTTTTTCATATTCATTTTTAAATCAGATGGATTCTAGGGATATGTAAAAAAAACTATAAAATTATTTCTTGTCTCATTTAGGTATACATATTTTGAACCCACTTAGGATGATTGAGACCATTGAATGAATAATTTTTAACACAATTTGATCTTGAGAACCACCTTATGTTTCATCTATTTTAATACCATACAAACCATGATTTTCCTTTATAAGGAGTAGCATTATAAATAAATTTTAACATACTTCCTTATATTATATGGTATAGTTGCATGATTTTTAATTTATGTTTCATGGTGGAGATTATTTATTTATGGCTACGTTGGGTGATAATTCTATTAAACAAGAAATTTATGGGGGATTGTTTCTTGGTTATTGAGAGTGGTTCATAAATCTACCTTTCTTTATGCTTAATTAGATCCACTAAAGAATTGAAGAAAAATTAGAATAATGTGATTATATTGGATGATTTGAAAATTATACACACTGAAAATAAGGTATTATTTTAATTATTTCAATTAGATTAGGAATATATAAAACAAATTCAGCTTGTTGGGTGTTATACTTGTTTCTTTCATAATTCCCAATGAAAAAGAAGAATAAAAATTGAATAAAGGGGATAAAAATCATTATTGTACTCCAATTTTGGGCTTGAGAACATATGAGTAAAAGACCCTAAATAAGAGTACTGGATTGTTTTTTAGGAAACAAGTATGGGTGTATTTTTTATTGAAATTAATTAAATTAATTCATGATTCTTTAAGAATTACTTCCTATTTTTAATTCCTTTATTTTTAATTTTCACATTATGAATTTCCTAGCTAGAACTTTATTAAAAACTAAACCTTAATGAATGTCCTTGTTATTTTTCAGGTTGTTTTTGTAAGTGAATATCTAAATAATTTTCACACACATGGATAGAGTTCATATACTTAATATTGAACATATCTCGTATTAAATGTTATTAAAGGATGAATGAAGTATTTTTCCAATATGGTACATCTAAATTTTCATGCATATTTATGAAATGTAAAATAATTTAAGTATAAGAAGAGGGTATTATAACATTTAAATTATATATAATGAATTATTTAGACACAATGAATTGGGTTTGTTTTGTGCCATAATAATATTTAGTCATAACATTATGTTTATGAGTATGTTGAATTGAATGATCCCATTGTTAAATTATAGATTATTTGTGATTAGATATTGATATTTTTATTTGGGATAAGAACATTTTCAACTGTAATAAAATTTGAAAACTATAATTTATGCCTACTATTCATCAATACTTTTCATATAAAATAGATCAAATATTTCCCATTTTTATGGGTTTTATATTATTTTTAGAAGTATAAAACATAATGATAAATTAAGATAAATTTTAACCGATTTTTAAGAAAATAATAGAAAATAATTTTCTCAATAAAAAACAATACAATGTGATTATATTGAGTTGAATTATAAGATGAAAAGCTAAAAGGAAGCAATACGGTAACACAAATATTCACTTAGTGATAGATCTAAATATGAATAAGATTATAGGGAAATAATGGGCCCTTACACCATGGATTCACTTGTAATGACATAATTCCCTTATTCAAGAATACTATTAATGGTTTATATGACTATCACATAATGTCGTGCATTTTTACGCTATAGCACAGGAATGATTTGGAAGCTAAAGAAGCATAAAAATATCATTTTATAACCTATCCCAATTTCCTCCACAACTTATTTGAGGTAGATAAGAAGATATATGGTTTATATTCAATGATATCTTAGGTTTTCACCACAATTTTTTGAACATTCAAGACCAAGATAAGTAGATTTATAGATCATGGAACAACCAATGTTATTACACCATGGATAAAGAGATATTTATTTTGAAATGGGAATATTCTGATACCTGAAGGTTAAATAGTTTTTATATTCCATAAGTTCAGTTATTACACAGTAATTAAAAATGTGATGTTTGGATTTTATAAGTGATTATGGAAATAGATAAAAAAGTATAAACTTGATTATTTTATCTAAAATGACCAATTAAAACAACTAAGTCCTTATTTATGACTAAATGAGGATATGGATAAAATATTATTTAAATAGGTTCTATATTGAATAATATTTTTCTAATCCAGTACTTTTAGTTGTGTCGTCAAGGTGTGATGACAAGTGAGTGTTTTTTATCTCACAAATACCCAAAAATTTGTGGCATAAAAAAATTATTTTATTTTTAGACACCTAAAAATATAAATTTTAGATATATAAATTATCAAAGGATTTTTCTCATAACTCTTATCAATATGGTGATACTTGTAACACCCAAGTATATTTATGAAATATTTTCTTTAAATAAATTCCATTCTTCAACACCTTGAATTGAACTTAAACATGAGTTTAAATGAACATTAAGATGTCATTAGTATTAAATGACCATTATAACCAAGCTAATAAGTTTATGGGAATAAATATAAATAGATTATTAAAATTTATAGTGAATTATTTGGCTAAAATTTATTTATGAAATATATAAACCAATTAAATTAAAAAAACATTTGTATTTAATTATTAACAAATAAATTTAATTATAATTTGAAGAATAAATTTATGAAATATATATTTTATATATTTTATGAAACATTTTTTATATTCATCCGATAGATATTTTAGACATACGGTATGAATAAACCATATTTCATGTAAAAAACCTATATTATTTCAATATGGTGATTTTATTAGCTTTTAATAGTGTACCCATTTTAAATTTAAATTTTGACACATTAATTGTGTTTATTTTAACAAATATACCTCTTAATTGGAGTAATAATATAAAAATTTTCTTGGATACATTTTCGATATTTTTCTAATAACGTTCAAGTTTTAATGAATAGTAAAAATATACTAAATTATAATTGAAATCAATTTTTTTAATTGGAATAATTTATATGGTTAAATTAAATTATTTAATGGTTTTAAAGTATAAATAGAACATATTTTTATCATTTAATATAATTAATTCATTGTAATTAATTTTAAATTGAATTTTGAGGTAAAACCATTTCTTTTTTTTGCAATGTATTAACTTTTAAAAAATCATTTTTCCGCAACATGATTAATTTTAAATTAATTTCTAAAAAATATATGTTTTAATTTTTTAAAAATTCATTCCCTATTTGGAATCATTATATAAAAATTATTTAAATAACTTCATTTTATTTTGTATCATTATAAATAGTAACTTCAGCAGTTTATTATTAATAAGGTAAATGGAAAAATCATGTAATTATGGGCCATAAAACTTTTTCTAATATCATTTCATGATCTTTTTAACCTAAATAATCTTTTGGTAGAAACTAAATCCTTTATAATCCACTTGGGTGAGATTAGGAAATCTAATGTTTTTTTTATTTAAAGAGAAGTTAAAAATATCTTACTCAAATTTTAATAATTATATAATATTAAATATAAGGTTATAATGAAGTTAAATTTTACTATAAATACTCATTTTAATGATAAAATGTTTGAATTTATTGTGGTAATTTGTTTTTAATTTTTAGGAAATAAATAACTACCTTAAATGTTTATACTTTGATGATGCCGAAATTTTTTAATGAATGAAAATTTAATAAAATTATTTTTTATTTAAATGAAAATGTCTATTAAATGACACAAAACATGACCAAATATTATTTTTCAAGTATATATCAACCATAATGATCCAAGGTTATAGTTATTTACCATTTGGATCCATATGTAAAATATTATGAAACTTATAATATTTTATTTAAAGTGATGTTAAAGGTATCACATTCATGTTTTAATAAATATAATATTTTTGTGTAATATTTTCCAGAATAAATATTCAACTTTAACTATTATTATAGAATATTCATGATTTATATTCTACATATTATTTTACATTTAATTTTTATTCAACAAATTAGTGTATTAAATAATTATACTATATTAATGTTGTGATTATTTTATTAATGGAGATAACAAATAAATGTTATTAAAAATATTATAATAAATATAATTTGGGATAATTAATATATAAAAGAATATCATAGATTACATTTACCTCTTAGTAATATAATAACATAATTTTTTCTAAGTTAACTTGATACCTTCTTATTTTTTAAAATTCAAGGAATTGAATAGTGTCAAAATTTAAATTGTTGATTGTTTATCAAAATAAATTATTAAAAATTTATTTAAAAACCATAAATCATTTTTTAAAATATATAATAATTATTATATTGTCAATAAAATTTCTAAATAATTTAATTATGGTCTAACTGGAATAAAATAAGTAAATATTTTACCATTTTAATTTGGAAATAGTTGTTTGCTTAGTTAAAAATTAAATAGAATAACCATGTGTTAAATAAAATTATAATGTTTCAATTGACATAAAAATTGTCTAAAACTTATTGGATAAGGATAATACAACATTATATCATCAAACATTATAAATGAAACATTTTAGAAGTATTTGGTTGTTTTTTTTATTTTATTATAAATTAATATTTTATGGGATTCCATAGATTTCCTTCACCTCAATTATAAAAGTGAACCTACTCCCTCTCTTATTAACTTCATTTGAAACCTCATTCTCGTCCATAAACATCCCATTTTTCTAATATACATCCCTAGTCATGTTATATAGTTTCTTTTCATCTCAAAAGTCCAACTCCATTGCTTTATGAAGGGATTTAGATGGAGCTCGTCGAAGAAGAGGTAATCTCCTTTAATGATTCTGTCAAAGTTATTTCTTATTCTACATATTATTCATTAGTTTTTTACACTACAAGGTTATAAATCATGTATCACTTATATACTTCGATGTAATTATGATTATTTAACAACCATATTCTACCTTTTATCTATCTTGTGAAAAATAAAATCCACGTGCATATGTACATACGACATATCGTCTCCACAGCATGGTGTAACCCATTTTTCACAACCACCGTACCTGGATGGGAATAATGATGTGAATAATTAATATATATTATTATTATAAAATTATAACTATTATGTAAAAAATATATACCATCAACTTCCATACCATTTCACAATTATGGGAATGATATCGTAACTCATGCATACGTACGGTCTACCATCTCCATGATGTGTTGTGATACATTCTACATGATATCCATTAATCAATTATTATATAAATGTATTAAATGAATAAATTTGATAACAATTATGTTAATACAATTTTTTATTGATATAACTATGACCTAATATGTTGAAATAGAACGTATTTGACAAAACATGCATAATAAAATGAAGCCATTAATACCTGAATAAAGAGTAATGATGAAATTTTATGAACAAACATATGATAATATGTCCATATAATGATATAATAAAGATTAATATGATTCTTGAATAAGTCAATAAAAATATTTAAATAATTATATTTGAGGTTCTGATGAATACGAAGGACATCGTGACTAAGGTGAGGGATAATTACGCAATATCATTAATATTCGATATTTGTTATTGGTATGTATTTAGTACTGTATATTTATCATCCATGTCCATGTTTCCTAAATATGTATCTCAAAATATTCTCTCTATTCTTATAAAATTTTTTGAAATCAATTTTATCCATAGGTAAATTTTTATTAAATACTATCAAAGGAATATTTTTGTCGTTTTCATACATAACACTTTTCAACGTATCTAACAAACATAGGATAAGAATGTTTTCATTCAACTTATAAGGAATTATTTTTTTAAATATTCATAACTCCTTATTTTCATGAATAATTACATACAATATTTCATGGTTATTTTAAAATAAGTTACTTTCTTTTAAAATTTCATTGCATTTTGAGATAATAAAATCTTTTTTTTGGAGATGAAAGGATATTTTCATAAAGAATTAATTTTAAGTATTGTATGAAAATCATTTCCCTTTTAAGATGACATTGTTTAATAGTGTTATTTTTCAAGTAAACTTTCCCTATTTTTGTTATAGTTTGATTATGTTTATTGTGGGGGGATTTTTATGAAATCCGTTTGTTTTACAAGGGTTATATTATGATTGAATGATGTTTAAGAAACCCATTTCATTCCTTGGGTTATGTTATGATTAATGATTTATGTTTTTGTTGAACAAATAATAATAATTTCACTATTAAATGGTTGGATCATATATGTCACCCTAATGCATTGGATAAAGATTAATTTATCATTATATGGATAGGGTTAGAGCATGAAATGATCATGGTTCAGTAATACAGGAATGGAATAAAGACTGAACTTGGTTCAATAATGGAATTTTTCCTCTATAATGGTCTTGGAAATTATCCTTCACTAATATGAAATTATTTTCTATTTTTTTTATGCCACCAAATGTCATGTCTTATTTTACGACTTTTGGTATTACCCATTGAATCATTTTAATTTTATGATTTATCCCATGAAAGGATATCGTGAACATTCATATATGGGATAAGATTTTCAAATGTTATCTTCTTATGTCTTATGATTATGATATGATTGATTCCACCATTTTTTACCTTTAATGAGCATCGGGACTCACCATTTCATATGTCTATTTTCCCTAAGTCATGAAGAGGTGTTTTAAGTAAAACATTTCAAAATGTGGTCTAGTTATGAAGAAATTAGTGGGATACATTGTAGATGTCTTATGAACTAGTTGTTTATATTTCTCAGTTTCTAATGGCACTTAACCTATATGTTCCACATGTGGTTTTTTATATTTTATAATTAATATTTTTCAAATATTGATGTAATGTATATGTATGTAAATTATGGGTCATTATTGGTGGTATTAGAGTGAAGGTATAGTTATACTTTGGAAACTAGGATGAGAAAACCATAGTAAGAACCCTTAGGATATGACAAATTATTGGTTACAATCCTTTAGTTTTAAAAATGACCATGAATATCCTAGGATAAAAACTAATGTTTCCTAAATAGAAAAAAAATCCTGATTATATGGTTTTCTCATTATTATTAGTGTTTCTCATATTATTCTTCTTCGATTTAGTCAATGGCTATAACCCAAAGGAACCTCATTATAGGTGAATACAAGAGGAAATGTAATTATTTTCCTCCTAAGAAACAAATGTTTTGGGAGCTTGAATGAAAAATATTGTATCTTTGATCACAAAAAATTATCAGGATATAAATCATGAAGTACTTCTAAATGATCAAAGGAGAGAACAACATTATATTGAGTACTTCATGTGGAAGTGTCCACCTTCTTTTAAAGGGATTTCTGAACCACCAGTGGCTCAAATGTTGATCAGTTCCGCTAAAAAAGTTATTTTTAGTTGTCTAATGTTTAGAACATGATAAATCCATCTTAGCAATATATCATTAGGAAGGTGAAGCTAGTCAACGGGGGAATCTTATCTGGAATTTGAGGAAAATAGTTGAAATTTAATCCATGGAATTGAATGAGTTAAATAACATGTTTGTCAATAAGTACTATCCTCATATTCTTCAAAAAATTATTTATATGAAGTTATTTAAGCTAATGTAAAAGGGCGATGAATTTATTGTTACTAATGATGTTGATTTTAGAAGACTTGAAAGGTACACTTCTTAAATTTTAATCCAATCGGAGTGTAAAATTTATCGATTCTATAGTGTATTAAAACCAAATCTATGAATGGAATTATCCCTAAGATAAATTAATTGAATTGATGAAATCATTAGTTGTTCCATCGAGGATGAGATCTTGATTGAAGTAACTCGCCACCCCTATGGGTTTGATAAGATAAAATATGTAATTCAAGGTAAAATCAAAATACCGCACTAAAAATAATATGAGTTTCCCCATATTCTCAGTGTCTGGAAGTAATCATGGAGAAAATTGTATTCAAGGGACTAGAAAAAAATTAAGTTTGTGTGAGAGGTTTTTCGGGCTGTTGAATGCTGAAGTGATGGGAAAAAGTTTTCTAATGATTTGAATAGAGAAAAGGCTACATAGAATGTGCCTCCCACACTTTAATTCTACAAGTGAAATGAAATGGGAAATTATGAAAACCAATACCCTAATCCTAGGGTTATTGATGATGATCGATGTAAAAAAAACTCATAAGGCCAATGAAAAAGGAATTTTATATGTGACCCCTATCAGCGAAATGGAATATGATAATGAATTAGTGAAAGGTACACATACCATCCACTCTAAAGTTGAAAATGTTTTATTTGATTCAATATCCACCCACTCTTTTATTTATGAATAATTTTTTAAGTGTATAATGATATAACCTCAATAAATATATGTTGATTTAGCTGCGAAAACTCTTAATGGCACAATTATCACCTCAATAGTTTATAAATCATCATCAGTTGAGGTTTCAGGGAAAGTGCTTCCTGCAAACCTTGTGATCCTTCCTTTAGTGGAATTTGTTGTGATTATTGGCATGAGTTGCCTTTTTCTATATGGATATCATATCAATTTCCAAGTAATAGAAGTCACATATCATATTTTGGATCAATCGATTATCATCTATCGATGCAAGGATGAGTATGAACTTCTAGTTGAAATTTCTTCCATCTTATAGGTCTTTATTCATATAAAAGATTGTTATATATCTCAAATGGATGTGGAAAACTCCCCATTATAAATACATCAACTGTACAAGAATTTTTTAATGTATTTATATAAGTTTTTATAGGTCTTACACTAAAATGTGATGTTGAGTTTTCGTTGGAGCTCATAGAGGGAGCTATGAGAATTTGCAAGCTACCATATAGAATGGACCCTATTCTATTTTAGAGATTATAGAATCTTCTCGAAGAGAATCTTGAAAATGTATTCATATTCCCTAGTGATTAACCTTGGGGTGAACCTATTCTAATTTTTATGAAAATATGGAGATCAATTAGACTATACATTGATTATTGAGAACTTAATAATATCAATATCTAACACAAATATCATCTTTTGTGAAATGAGAAATTATTCGAAAAACTACACAAAGATCAATAATTTTCCATGATTGATATTTGTTCAGGATATCATCAATTAAGGGTCCAGAAAAAGGATATACCAAAGAAGACATTCTATATAAGGTTTGGACACTATGAATTCATAGTGATCCCTTTTTATCTTTCTAATGTCCCCAATATCTTAATGGATCTAATGAATAGATTATTTATAGACAATCTTCATCGGTTTTTAGTAGTGTTTATAGATGATATTCTGGTATATTCAAAGAGTGTGATAAGAACACAAAGATCACTTGATAATTGTACTACTTTGAGAAAGGATAGGATTTATGATAAAATTAAAAATATTGAATTCTGTCTTTAGAAAGTTTCATTTTGGGTCCCATAATCAATATAGAGGGGATATATGTGGATCCATCAAAAATAGAAGTTTTTGAAATTTGGCATAGACCGACAACTATAACTGAGATCCAAATTTTTCTTTTTTTCTAGGATATTATCGATGATTTGTAAAATATTTTTCATCACTATCTTATCCACCCACTAAATTTAATCATAAAGGAGTTAAGTTTGTGTCGATGGATTCATGTAAAAATAATTTCAAAGAGATAAAAATAAGGTTATCAAGTGCACCTATTATCACACTACTTTATATTGGAGAAAGGTTTGTGATCTATAGTGATGCATCCAAGAAGGTGAAATGATATGCTCTCTTGTAAAATGATATAGTGATAACTTATGACTCATGACAACTAAAAATCTATTGAGAAAAATTACCCAAAAAATGATTTGGTGTTAGTTGTGCTAATGTTTGTATTAAAGATATGGAGTTATTACATTTATAGTGAAAGGTGTGATATTTATACTACTCATAAAATTTTAATCTATATTTTCACAAAAAATGAATTGAATATGTTACAATGAATATGGTTGGAGTTGATTAAATATTACGACCGATTGATACACTACTACCCTAGTAAATCAAACAATGTGGAATATTTTTTGTGTTGAAAGGACCATGATAGCCTTTCCATGATAGGGATCACAAAAGATCCAATATTTATGGATTTATGAAGGATAGATCTTGAAATTTTAAAGGAAGGGGAGAATTTTTTTCTTTATAAAAGGAATGTTAACCCATATATACAAGTGAAGATTAAGGAGGTGAAGAAGCAACGTGTAGAGCTACAAAAGATGGTAAGAAATTTTCATGGATTCATTATTGATTGTGATAGAAAAATAATTTTCAAGAACTGGGTTTGTATTCCTCCCATGCCAAAAATTAAGGAAAGAGTTATCAGATGGGTCTCATAGTTCGTCATAATCTATTCATTCTAGAAGCACAAAGATGTATAGGGACCTGAAAGGGTGGTTAGGGTGGGATTGCATGAAAATAGTTATTGATGAATATATCTATTGGTTTTGGATTTGTATGTAAGTTAACGCTAAGATACATATTTCTAAGGGAATTTAAAACCATTACCCATACCAGACAAGAAATCAGAAAACACCACTGTGTAATTTTTCATCGAACATTACAAAACATATATGGTCCATAAAGCTATATGGGTTATAATTGATTACCTTAAAAATTCTTCACACTTAATTGATATTAGAGAGGAATTATCTCTTGATCAACTTTACATTATATATGTTGAGGGAGTGGTATGATTGCATGGAGTAACACTTTCCATTATATCTGATTGAGATCCAAGTTTTACCTCGAAGTTCTACAGAAGTATTCAACGGGCTCTGGATACATAGTAATGTTTCAAAACTGCTTATCATCCTCAGAAAAATAGTGAGTCTGAGAAGAAAATTCGATCTCCAGAAAACATGTTGAAATCTTTCAATAGGGATTTCATAGGTGGTCTAGATCAATACCTACATTTGGTAGAATTTTATTACAATTATAGCATTCACACTAGTATTAATATGGATCCTTATGAAATAATCTATAAAAATATGTGCAGATCACCAACTATTTGGGAAGATAATGGGGAAAGTAGTCTATAGGACTTAATCTTATTGAATAAATGGAAGAAAAGGTCATATCTATTCAACAACACATAAGATCGACTCAGAGTTGAAAAACAATTATACTGACTACTAAAGAAAGGACCTAGAGTTTAAATTATGTGATAACATGTTTCTATGAATATCTCCCATTAATAGAGTAATTATATTTTGAAAGAATGGAAATCTGATCCCTATGTATATCAGTCCTTCTGAAATTTTGGATCATGTCAGGAAGGTAGCTTACCAATTTCCACTTCCACCGAATGTCTCTCCAGTTAATCATGTGCTCAATGTGTTTCTCCTGATAAAGTACATACCTAATACATCAAATTTACTAAACTCATAATTTGTTCCTCTACCAAAAGATATTTATTGTGAAGAACAACAGATAGAAATTATGGATCATACCGAAATATTTATGTGAAACAAGACCACTCGCTTAGTAAATGTTTTATGGAAGAACCGAAAATTTGAGGAAGGTGTGTGAGAACATGAGGATGTGAGGATTCTTAGGTATAATAATCTTTTTTTATAAAATTGGTGAATTTGAGGGAAAATTATGTTTAAGGGGCATTGAATGTAACACCTGTATTTTTTTTTTGAAATATTTTCCTCAAATAATTTTAGTCCATCAATAGCTTTAAATGCACACAATTGTGAGTTTAAATGAACTAAGAGATGCCACCAATGTGATATAAACATTATAACCAATCCACTATGTTAGTGGGAATAAATAAAAATAATTTATAAAAATTCAAGGTGAATCTTTTGGCAACTAATTATTTATGAAAATTATAAATTAATTAAAAATAAAGGAAATATTTGTATCTTTATATTAATGAATTAAGTGGATTAAAATTAGTAAATTTAATTAATTAAATATATATATTATATATTTAGTAAACTATTTTTTATATTCATCCCTTATATATTTTACATATGAGGTATGAATAAATCCAATATTATGTATAAAACCCTATATTTTTTCAAAAAAGCAATATTATCACCTTTTAATTATGAACCCATTTTAAATTAAAATTTTGACACATTAAAAATTATTATGTGAAAACATAAACTATTTATATAGAGGTAGGATATACAAAAATAAATAGGATAAATTTTTTATATTTTTCTGAAAACTGTCATGTTTTGATGAATTGTAAAAATATACTAACTTTTTATTGAAAAAAGAAATCCATTAGAATAATTTGTAAGGATAAATTATATTATTTAATGTTCTTAATGTATAAATTTATTATATTATTATCAGTTAATATAATTTATTTCATTGGAATTAATTTTACACTTAATTTAGATGTAAAAATATTTCAATCATTTAAAATGTTTTAACTTGTTAAAAAACATTTTTCTGAAAATGAGATTAATTTTCAATTAATTACTGAAACTACAATGTTTTGAATTTTGAAAAATGGATTCTATATTTTCAATCATTGCGTCTAAATTATGTGAATATATGTCTTGGAATTGTGAATTTAAACTTCGGTAATTTTATATTAATATGGTAAAATTGTAAATATGTTAATTAGGTGTAACAATAATATTATAAAATTACCCTAATAGTTTTTAATATCATTGGATGAGTCATTTTCAACTAAAATCATCCTTGGATCAAAATAGTATCCTTTGGAAGACACCTGGTTGGGATTACGACATTTAATTTTTTTATTTAAAGAGAAGTTAAATATGACTTACTCAAATTTTAATAACTATATAATTTTGAAGAAAAGGTTATACAAAAGATAAATTCAACAATAAATAATCATATTAAAGATAATATTATTTTGTTTAACATTGTAATATATTTTTTATATTTAGGAAATAAATTATTGCCTTATAGGTTTATACATTGATGATGCAAAAATTATTTTGTTAATAAAAAATCAGAAAAATAATATTATTAAATTGATAATAACCATTAAAACACAAAACAATTTGACCAAATATTATTGGTATAGTATATATAACCCATAATAATCCAATGGTCGATCTATTAACCATTTGGATCCATATGTAATATATTTCGATAATTATAATATTATATTTAAAGTGATGTTAATGTTTTAACATTCATGTTTTAATAAATATAACACTTTGTATGTAGGATTTTAAAAAAGATATATTCAACTAAAAATATTATTCTAAAATATAGAATATTTATCTTCTTCACTGTGTTTTATTTTTAATTTTCATTCAAAAATTATGTGTGTTAAATAAATACAAAAAACTAATGTAGTAATTATTTTATTAATAGAGAAAAAAAAGAAATGTAAATAAAAATATTAAAATAAATTTAATTTGGGATAATTAATATATCCAATTAATTTTCTAAATGAAATATCCTACTTAAGAATATAATAAAATATTTGGTTTCAAGTTAAATTGAAATCTTCATTGTAATGTCCCAGATTTATATGTATTATTTTTAAATGTTATATGGAATTAATTCGAGAAAATGCTTTGTGATGGTGCACAATTTTGAGGACTGGGGTGATTAGAATAAATGTTTTGAATAAATTAAACATTTAAATATCATCCATAAGAATTTTTTCCGAAAAAGTGGAATAACGTTTAAACGGGTGACTAGATTAGAAATATAAGGGCACCATTGTGTTCAGAGTAGTGACTTTTCATTAGGTGAGGCATAATCCCGACCGAAGCAGGCCGGCGGAAAAAGTTAATTTTTTTGTACTTTTTAAAGGAAATAAAATAAAGTAATTTATTTATATTTTTAATGATGAAACAATAAATTTTATTTTTTAAAATGAGAAAAATCCCAGGGTTAGGTTCATAACCCTGGAAAACACCACGGAATCTTATGGAGCTTTAGAGAGGAGCCACCCCTTTCGAGAACTATCAATGAATTACAAGGAACGATCAACCCGTGGATTGTTGTGCAGTAAGGTCAGAGGATCTCAACGAAGATGGTAGAAAATCCACTCTTCATCAACGACTGGTCTATGTCTCCTGGTAAGGGTTGTTATTTCAAATGTGTTTTCCCCATTCTAGGATTTAAACGATTAATGGGGATTAATCCACAGACAGGTTGACCCCATTCTTGGATTAAAAGTTAATTCGTTCTTTGTGAATTACATACAGACTATAGGCCTTGATTTTCAGTATATCTGGGTGTTTCCTGTGTTATATGTTCTGTAGAAATATATTAGGTAGAGATAACTGTATCGTTACATTTTATACTAATTTGTGTATTTCAGGGTGTCCAACTGAGTATTGTTGCACTGACCCATTCATGGGATTTTATAACACATATCGGGTCTTGTGAAGATGAGAATCCTTTTGACGGAGTCCTAGGTGGACTAGGACCGGACTGAGCTTGGTAAGCTTCCCTATAGGCCTATGTGTTCCTTCGGCACCGAGTAGCAGTCCCAATATCTTTCCTGTTAACATCATGGAATTTTTAGTTTACCGACCCTTTAGTTTTCTTCCCTTGTATACTCACCTAGTTTCTTCTCTATACATTGATTTATGTTGTACGCTGTTGGTTGGGTTTAGTTGCTCGTATGCATTTTGATTCTTATTGGTCATTACATTTCCAGATTTGTAGGCTTGGAGATCTGTGTGTGTGTACAGGTACTTAGGAAATGCCTCCCATGTTAGTGATATGCCTACTCGATGCTAGTCAATAGCCCCTAGCCTATTGGAGGTAGGATTGAGGAGTCGCGGAGCAGGCCCAACTTGGATGGGTTGTGATAGAGTGATATCTGAAGTATTTGGTTCTATCTTAAGTACTAAGAGTCTTTGAGTTTTGGTTTGGGGATTTTTTTAAGAGTTTCGAGTTATGCTATTAAGTCGAGGACTCCAGTGATGGTGCAGGTGGCCGATGTATCCAAACACCAGGACTTTAATAACCTATTTTTTGACTCAGTACATGAGAACACTAGATTAGGGGAAAAATGATACATTAATCATATAGGAATGGGTTATGGTTTCTATGTCTTGTTGTGTCACCTATCCAGATATACTCCTTGATCATGGTAAATCATGTTCCCATACAAGATGCCTCAGGGATTCTTACCAGCTTAGATTCAGAAGTTTGATCACAAGGATGACCCCCTCAGTAATGAGGATTCAATTTAGGGGCCAGTTCCCTAATAATTACCACCAAGTGGTGCATCTTATATACAACTAGTAGTGGATGAAGACGTGGTACTTACAGTGCTTTCTGATGAGGAGTGCATGATGAGCACACTCTATGAGTTTCAGAGATAATGACCCCTCAGGTTATGAGGTGAGACCGACCCTCCGATGGCTAAGGAACGACAATAGGTAGTGACCAGATTTTGTTGTCTAGTGAGGAAACCAACAGACCAGATGGTGATCCTAGGATTGAGCCTTCTTCAGGGTTTGGCTGGGCGATGGGGGATTTTGACCACACATACTCAGGATGAGGTGGATTTTTCATGGACAGGGATTGAGAAACTCTTTATGGAGGAGTTCTCTTCGATTACAGTGAGTGAAGCGTGTATCCAATACCTTTTTCATCTCTAACATGGCTTTTTGATGGTTGTAGACTATTCATCAAGGTTTACCAACCTCTCCAGGTACTCGATGGATATAGTCAGGAATCAGTGATTCAGTGTTCAAACCTTTGATAGAGGTTTATGATGGGACATCCAAGCTAGTGTCATGCTTCTATGTATTCCGACTTATGATGGAGTGCCTGAGATGGCTTTGATTGTCAAGATATTCTTAGATGAGTAGAGATAGTAGGTGGTATTCAGTAATAGTTATACATGTGTAGAGACCTTGGCAGCAAGAAGCTGATGTTAGGCATAGGGATTGGGAAATGGGATATATCTCAAGATGTCCCAGCATAGGGGATCCTCCATCCAGGGCTCTCTGGATAGATCTAGTCATCCTAGGGAGATGTGATGCTTCAAATGAAACATCAGGGGTCATATCTCTAGAAATTATCCATCCCAACGAGCTGTTGATTGGGATAGGGTGGATGGACCACCGATGTAGAGGAAGCGAGTAGAGTAGGTAGACCCTTCAGGTGATGGACGTCGTAGATGAGTAGGGAAAGCTATAATATGTGGCAGATTTTCTGACATACATCCACCACCACCCACAGGAGGTCTGCACAAGGCTCAGGGATCTAGGGAACAGGGAGGGGGAGCTACATGAGGTCAAGTCGTATGACTCAGGCACTCAATGTATGATTTGAGTTACAATATTTTCATTTTCTACCTTATCTTCCATACTTACAGACACAGATTCAAGTCATTATTTCCTCACCATATGTCTTGTGTGATACCTTGAGATTTTGGAAGAGTCGTTAACTCGACCCATATTCTTAGAGACACCAATGGGAGGAGACTCAATGATCAAACATCTCTGATGACAGTGTGATATTACCCTTTGAGGAAAGAGGTTCGATGGAAGCTATTTTTATAAGTTTCTAGGACTAACAATGACATTCTCGGTATGAATTGTTTATCTTCATTCCACAACCAGGTTGACTGTTTTAGGCGAAGGGTGTCGTGTGTCCGGAACGATAGGATAAGGTTTTCCTTTCTTGGTAAAAATGAGACCCATGCAGCAAGGGAGGGGCTCATGCGTAGGAGGGTGTAACCGATCACTCAGGTGTTGGATAGCCTTACCTCAGGAGCATCAAATTTTATGATCTTTCAATTCCCAACACCAATATAGTAGTACTAGGATGTCTTCATAGAAGATGTTATAGGGTTACTTCCCCATTGGGAGATGGATTTCTACATCGACATACACCACAAGACTTCATTGATATCTTCACCAATATATCAGATGGATCCCACAGATCTGTGCAAGATGAGGGTGCATGTGGAGGATTTATAGAGGAAGAGCATTGTGAAACCTAGTGCTTCACCCCGAGTGACCCTAGTTTTATTTCCAAAGAATGAATACGAGAGTTTTTGGTTGTGTGTGGACTAATGATGCCTAAACCAGGTGATGGTGACGAAAAGGTATCTACTACCATGGATTTATGTTCTATTTGATCAGCTGATAAGGGGAATAGTGGTCCTCGAATGTTGACCAAAGATCGAGTTATCATCATTTTTGAGTACGAGATGAGGATGTGACAAAGACAGCTTTTAGATGCCACTATGGTCACTATGAGTACTTGGTGATTCCCTTTGGAGTGAAAAATTCCCCCATATATTTCAGGGGACTCATGAACCAAATCTTCCTTTTGTACTTACACTATTTCATAGTATTCTTCATCAATGAAATCCTTGTGTACTCGGTCTCTAAGGAGGACCACATGAGACACCTTCAGATGGTTCTAGACATACTATGAGAGAACCAGCTTTATGGGAAGGTCTCTAAGTTATAATTCTAGATTCATGAGGTCCATTGTTTGGGGAATTTCATCTCAGTAGTTCAAGAAGCGATGGACCAAGCCATGGAAGGGGTGGTGTTAGCATGGGTGACACCTAGGAGTGTTGTGGAGGTGTGTACCTTCCTTTGGCTGGTGGTATATTACCATATATTCATTCCTCACTTGTCCTGGATATCAGCCTTGATGATAGGTTTGACCCAAAAGTGAAAGCCTTTTATGTGGATGTAGATGTGCTAGTTGTATTTTCAACAGTTGAGGCAGAGTTTGACAACTGACCTCATTTTGAGATTTTCAGAAGAGGGTATCGAGTACATTGTTTTTTGCAACACATCAGGGACCAGGCTTGGATGTGTTCTTATACAGATCGAGGTAGTGATTTCTTATGGTTCATGCCAGCTGAGGCTGCATGAGCAGAACTATACAACCCATGATATTGAGTTGGAAGTGGTAGTCTTGGTGTTGAAGAAGTGGAGACACTACCTAATGGCTGAGTGGTTCATCATTGACTCTGACTATAATATCCTCATGTAAATCTTCTCACACAAAGATCTAAATCTGAGGTAGAGGTGATGACTGGATTTCCTTCAAGATTATGACATTGATACAGTATATACATCTAGGAAGGCCAATGTAGTGGTTTATGCTCTCAGTCGTAGATCGAGTTCGAAGTTGTGGAGCAAGGTGTCGGTGTAGTTGGCCTCACTAAATTTATCCTTCATGGATGAAGATGATGCATCTTGCCTCCAGTCAATGGTTTTCATCATCCACTGTTACAGAAGTCAAGGTATCACAACTTGGGGATGTTGACTGCAATGCATTACATGCTCTGTTATCCACAGTACATGCTCCTCATGGATATTGTCATGGTGGGGAGCATGTCATTTTTTTCATAGGGCACACTGTTTTACTAGCTGCATTATGGGAGGAGGTTTTGTATGAGTTTCCTACATCCCCCTTGTAAGTATAACTTGGAGTGGTGAAAAAATATTGGGACCTCCAACATCAGTTCTGGTAGTCTGGAATGAAGATGGTAGTGGTAGAGATAATTTCTAAATTCATTATTTTTTAGATTATGAAGGCTAAGCACCAAGTTCTAGCATGACAAGCTCACCCAATAGAGTGGTTGGAGTGGAATTGGGATGGATTATCGATGGACTTCATGATGGGAACACCACAAACATCTAGGGGACCCGATTCCATCTTAGAGAACATTGACCAACTCACCATGTCATCCAACTTCCTAGATATATTATATAGATGTTCGGTAGAGAGATTTTGATGCCTCTATGTGTATGAGATAGTTAGATTCATGGAGTACCCTTTACTATAGTCTCATATCATGATGCTCATTTCACATCCTAGTTGTGGAAGGGATGGAAGGAGGCCTTTGGGACACAGTTGCATTTGAGCACAGTGTTCCATTGCTAAACAGATTGTCAAATGGAGAGGACTATTTAGGTTCTAGATGATATGTTGTGAGACTATATCTTGTAATTTGGTAATATTTGTGAGTACCAAAATCCATTGGTGGATTTTGCGTACAAAAATAGCTACCACTCCACCATTGGTATGCCACCATTCATGGCTTCATATGGGTTACCATATCGGTCAATATATTGTTGGACTGACTATGGAGAGTCAGCAGGAATGGGTCCATATTTGGTGTGAGATTCCACTGAGAAGGTTTAGATCATCTTGGAGTGGATGAAAATTGAACATATCCAGAAGAAGTCTAATTTTAACAAGTGATGGAGACCTATGGAGTTCAAGGAGGGAGACCATGTCTTCCTTCGGGTCTCACCTTGATGAAAGTTACAAAGATTTGGCTGGGGAGGAAAGTTTTCCCCGATGTTCAACATCCCTTTCCAGATACTATGTCGATTTGGTGAGGTGGTGTACCACTTATCTCTACTACAGTAGTTGCACTAGGTACATGATGTCTTCCATGTGTCGTAGATGAGGTGGTACGTTCAGGATCTATCGCATGTCATAGACTAGGGTCACCTGGACATCAAAGATGGAGTAAAATTTGTAGAGAAGCCCATGGAGATCAAGGATCAGTAGGAGAGGATCCTTTATGGGTGATAAATTCCCCTGGTGTGTGTCTAGTGGAAGCATGGGAATCTTTAGGATAATAGGTGGGAGTATGAGGCTCGGATTCATGCACGGTACATGCATATTTTTGAGTGGTCTTTAATTTTAGATTTTTTGGGATGTAAATCCCTAAGATTAGAATAATGTAATGTCCCAGATTTTCTTTGTATTATTTTTAAATTTTATATAGAATAAATTTGAGATATGGCTTTGTGACAGAGTGTGATTTCTTGGCCTATATTTCCTAGAATAATGGTTTAAAATTAATTAAACTTTTAAATATCACGTATGAGTGGTTCTCCTGAAAAAGTGGAATAACTTTTAAATATTTTTTTAAATCAAAAATCCATGGGTACCATTGCATTCAGAGTAGTGACTTCCCTTTAGGAAATTCCTAATCTTGAATGGTGTGGGATGGATGCAAAAGCTAATTTTTTGGAAAATTTAATGGAAATAAAATAAATAAATATTTCATTTTATTTTAATTGTTATAATGATGAAATGAAACATTTTTTTTAAATGATAAGCAGGCCAAGGTTAGGCTCATAACCTTGGTAAACACCTTGGAATATTTGGGATCTTTAGAGTGGAGCCAACCCATTGGAGAACCCTTAAGGAATGACAATGAACGATCAACCCGTGGATCTTTGCACAGCAAGGTTGGAGGACCTCATCGATTATGGAATTGAATCCATTATTCATTGAAGTTCGATATAAGACTCAATATATGGGTGATAATTTCAAGAGTGTCTTCCATGTATTTGGATTTAAACAACAAATGCATATCAACCCCTGAACAGGTTGTCCCATTGTTCGGTTGTTCTTGTAGGAGAGTTTGATTTGCTTTTTTGTAGGATTAATTTATTTTTTTTATTTATTATGATTCATCCTTATAACTAGAGTAGATCAATGTTGTGAAAAACAATGTATGAGGTTCATTCCTCATTTTTAATATGAATTTTTCCTCTACCTTTGACCACACACATTCTTCGTTCCTCACAGGGTTATAAGTGATGGATCGTTATGCATCTGTTTCACAGTGCAACGATACCAAATTAGAGATCTGGCATCGAGAGGACCCAGTGGTGGTGTAAAGATAATTGTTCTGGATGAATCAACATGTTTTTGAAGATATCACTCTTCAACCATTCTTCATTTCGAATTTTGAAACAAGTTTTTGGAGCCGATCTATGACCCTAAACCTCATGTTTCGATTTTTCCATGATGGGTCGAGCATGGATCTTAATTTCTTGGAAACAGATGGCTATATCAAGAATCTAAGGATCAACCGAATTTTTTGATGAAGAATGATCAATTCTTGAAAATCATCTAGAATATAGCATGTATCTCGAAGAACACAACGTGTGGGGTCGGTTAAGCGGCATCTAGGGTTTTGGACGACAGAAACGATGAACACGGCATGTGATAGATGTCACATAGCATGTGCGTCCTTACGTGGGACTCAGCGTGTATCTCGGATGACACAAGGTCATTGGGGAGTACATGGAATGTACACCACCACACAGCCAAACCAGCTTGGTTACATGGTTTACCTCATGTACTAGTACATGGGTTGGCAAACACCGGTTGAAGCCATGTACAGACACATGGCTAGTGTTCATGAAGCAGCCCCAAGATAGTAGGACATTGTTTGTTACTCTTCTACATGTTGTGTATATCTTTATCTACATGACATGATCTTTTCAACATGGTCCATTGTACACGGGTAGTACCCAGGATCAGAGGACACATCATGTTACACCTCTACATGCAGTGTAATTTCTTGCACATGGCTTGATATCTTTTTCCACCATACCTTGGAAAAGTTTTGTTTGGGTTAGTTCCCCCTTTTCTCATTCCCTTGAAGATTAGAATCCATTTCTATCCATAGGAGTGTGATCCCTTTTGGAGGACATTCTGGGTAGAGAAGAAGTCCATCCATGAGGCATGGAGCAATATAATCTATCCATTTTTGACCCTGGGTAGGGTCCGGTATCGGCGTGACCTATTCTAGAGGACAATGATGCTAAACATAGAATGTGAATCTGTAAGATTCATGGTATAATCCAAGGCCTGAGAAGTGGTAGTCATCTGTGTATCATGATCTTCCCACTAAAGAGAGAGTTTTCTCAGAATTAGTGTTTCTTTTATTTCCTCAGATCTATGAGTGTATCTCTCTCTGGTGACACTTCCTTATGAACCTTACTTTTCGGAAGGATGTCATTAGACCTATCACACTCGTGAAGTGTGTTCTCATGGCAGAGTGCTTCATGAAATCTTTTAACTAAATCCTTGGCATGGGTATTCGTTCATTGTGACTTACCTCTAGACTACGAGTTTGGGATTCAAGTATATCTAGGTGTTTCTCATTTTATATGTTATGTATAAATATAAAATTTAGAGATTATTGTGACTTTACTTTTTTTATTGATTTGTGGTTTTCAGGGTATCTAAATAAGTAGTTTTATACTCAACACTACATGGATTTTTCCCACACATTTCATGTTTGGTGCAGACGAGTAGTCCTTTAACAATGTCTAGGGTGGACCCGGAATGGATCGAGCTTTGTAGGCTTCCCTATAAGACGAGGATTTCCTTAGGCTTTGAGCAGCATTCCAAGTACCTTTCTTGTTTACAGGAGGGAATTTGTAGTTTGTAGAATATTTCTTTTTTTTGCTTGTTTTCTAGCCCAGAAACATTTCCACACTATACATTATCTTCCACTATGTTGGATGGGTTTATTTGTATGCATGCATTTTGTTCCTTAGTGGTTTTTACATTTCGAAATTTGTTGGCTTGGTGATGTGTGTGTGTAGGTGTAAATGTACTTAGTCAATGCATCTCATATTAGTGAGAAGTTGACTCAGTGCCAGTCATCAACCCCTATAATATTGGAGGTGGTATTTGGGATTTGCGGCATGGGCCCTACTAGGACGGGTCATTATATTCATGATGTTTAAAAATCCATGAATTGAATATTGTCAAATTTGACATTGTAGATTGTTAATAAAAAAATATATTGTCAAATTATTTAAAAATCGTGAAACGTTTAAAAAATCTATAATAATAATGATATAGTATATAATTTTCTAAATTATTAATTTATGATCAAATTGACATTAAATAAGAAAATATTTCCCCCTTTATATATTGAAATATTTGTTACCATAGTTAAAAATTAAATAGAATTACTAATTGTTAATTAAAATGATAATGTTTGAGTTGACATAAAAACATCGATAAAACTTATTGGTTGAAGATATTTCAACCTTATATCATCTCATATTTAAAATTAGAACATTTTTGAGGTGTTTATATGGTTTTATTTTATTCTAAATTAATATTTTTGGAGATTCCATAAGTGCCCCTCACCTTAATTATAAAACAAAACCTCTTACCTCAATTATTAAATTAATTTTCGACCTTCAATATCGTATATACCCCACCCATTTACCTTATTAACATTCCTAGTCACATTATAAATGGTTATTTTCTTCCCAAAAACCAATTTTATTGCTTTAATAATAGATCAATAGGGAGCTCATCAAGGAAGAGGAAATATCATCTAACAATTCTTTCAATTTTTTTCTTATTCTTCTTACTCTTCATGAGTTGTTTCAATTAAAAATAAATAACTCCAGTATCACTTATTTACTAATATGTTATTATTATTATGGAACAATATTGTTAAACCTTTTATATATCCTCTGAAAAAATTAAATAGCCACGCGTGCATACGTAAGATTTACTGTCTTTACACCATTGTGTAATCAATTTTTTACCACAACCTCACTTGGAGAGGTATAAGTATTGAAATAATAACTACATATGATTAAAATTACATGATATGTATTTTGTATGAAAATATATACCATCCAATTCCATTCCATTTCACAATTATGGGAATCATATCATTGCTCATGCATATGTATGTCCTACCATCTCCACAATGAGATGTGATTAATTCTACATGATATCCATTAAATATTTATTAAAATAATTTATAGAATGAATAAAATAGATTTATATTATTTTAATATCATTTTTTAATGATATAACTACCACTTAAGAAAGAGAACCATAACTTTTCTGACAAATCATGCATAAGAAAACGAAGCCATTAATACCGAAATAACGATTAATCATGAAATATTAGGGACAAAAAGATGATAATTTGATCATATATGATATAATAAAAAGGAATATGATTATTTAATAAGTGAATGACATTATTTAAATCATTATACTTTAGTTTTGGATATCAGACCTAAGGTAAGGGATAATTTCTTATTCTCATTATTTAATGATATTGTTTCTAATTCAGTATTAACTAGGGTGTATTATTCATCCATGTACATGTTTCATAAATAAGTATTCAAAAATATTCTCCATTTTCTTCTAGAATTTTTTAAATTCAATTTTACCCGTTTTTTATTTTTTATAAAATGGTATGAAAGGAATATTTTTTCATTTTCTATAAGAGGCAATTTTTGACTGATCTGACAAAAGTATGAGAAGAATATACTCTTTTAAACTTATATGGTAGGAACATATTTTTACATTTTCATAAAACCTTATTTAATTGAATCTTCCTTTTTAATTTTTAAATTTTATTTTCATATAAATTATTTTTTTTATTTTATTTCATTTTGAGAAAATAAGACGTTTTTAAAGAAGAGGGGATATTTTTCACGAGAATTAATTTGAAGTGTTCTATTAAAATTAATTTCAATAAAAGATTAAATTATGTAATATGGTTATATTTAAATTATATTATCCCTATTATTACAATGGCCTTATTATTTTTATTACAGAGTTTTATTTATGATATCCATTTTCTTACAGGGGTCATGTTATAATTGAATGATGTTTAGGGAACCCACTTCATTCTTTATGTTATGTTATGATGAGTGATTTGTGTTTTTATGGAACATGTAATAATGATTTCATTATGATATGAGTGGGATCTATATCTCCCTCTATTTCATTGAGTAAATATTTATATCTCATGAGATAGATAGGGATGGTACGAGAAATGATCTTGGTTCAGTAAAAAAAAGATGGAACGAGGAGTGAACTCGGTTCTATAATGGAATTCTTCCACTATGATGGTCTTGTAAATGTGCGCTAAATAATATAAAATGTTTTCATATGCTTGAGTTTATGCTATAAAATTTCATGTCTTATGTTATGACTTTTGGGATTACATTCATTTATTCTTATGAACTTTTATGATTTATATCATGATAAGATATTGTAATCTTTCATATATATGATGAAATTTTCAAATGTTTTAATCATTTGTGTTATAGTTATGATATAATTGATATATACCATATTTATCCTTAATACTATCTGATCTCACCTTTTATAGTTTTCTTTTCCCTAGGTCATGAAGAAGGGAATTATGTAAGACATGTCTAAAAGGGCTCTAGTTATGATGAAATAAGCAAGAGACAATTAATATGTATTATGAAATAATTGATTATATTTCCTAGTTTTTGAAGATAATAAACCCATAATGTAATTTCAAGGTTTTGTTTTGTTTTTTAATTAATATACTTCAAATTTTTAATTAAAATCAATGTATGTAATGGGTTGTCCATTATATGGATTCTATTGCAACCAAGATGAATTTTAAAGATGATTTTGAATAGTATTTTTTAAAATTTATAAAAACATGGGATGGAGAAGTAATTAGAAAGATATTTTGGATATATATATATATAATGGTTATCATGAAACATGGAACATCAAACATCCACCCAAGTTTTCGTAGTTAGTATTTATTTTCTCTCTCTATTTAGTTTTTTTCAATATATAATCATGGGACTATTTTTTCGGATGTGTCTTTGAAATTAAAGTATGTTTTAAATTTTTATTAAAATAGTTTTTATTTAGTTTATTTTTCTTCTCCATTTTATTTTTCTTATCTCATTCATTTTTTATTTAAAATAGTTTATGAGCGACTTACTCAACTAAGAGAAAGGAATTGATGGAAATGGATTTGTACAATATTGTTTGAACTAATTTTCACTCTTGATATAGTATTATTACACATTATCATGTCACAAAAAAAATTGAATCACTATATTCATTATTAAATCATTAAAAAGTGTGTTTAATAATGAATGGAAATAAATCTAGTATAAATAATAAATTCATAAAAATTTAGTTGGGTCATTCTTTTGGACAATTTATTCAATCTAAACATATTTTAATTATTTTTAATCTTCTGATCATTAATTGTTGAGACATTATATTACAATGGATGTAAAAGGACCAAATGGAAATTGGCTACAATTATAATCTATAAACTATTAATTTTAGGAATTTTTATCTTTTATGAAAACCCATAATTGGATATTTGTTCACCACACATCATTATCTTCCTTCTTTGTTAATTAACTAAATTTCTAATTTAGTCTGAAATAGTTATAGTGGAATTTCACTTCGTAGTCTTTAAAAAATCAAGATATATAAATTTAATTTTAAGGATATAATAAGAAGTCCTAATTTCATGTGGGACAAATCTCACTCTTTGATGATATTATTCCATTATATTTAGTATTTTTTTGAGTATAATAAAATTTTAAATCAACACCACTTCTTTCAATTTTCGACGCATCATATGTGGTCATTTATATATATAATACATTTTCTAGTTAATTAGAAATTTAAATCATTATGATTATAACAAAAATAATGATATAAATATCATTTAAAAACAAAATTTTATGGAAACTAAATAGTATTGAACCTTTTTTCTACTTTAGGAGCATTAATTTTCTTTTAAATAGAACATATTTTGATTCAATGTGAAAATATTTCCACAGTCAAAACATTTTCTTTGAGGATTTGTTGGAAAATGATTTTCTGATTATACCTTCAATTTTTGGAATTTTATCAAGTAAAATTTCTTTCTGACCATTAACTTTTTTTCTTTAATCACTCTCTTCATTTTTTTGAGCTAAAAAAATGAGAAACCTATTTTTACATTAATATAAATTTTCTTAATTAGGTTGACCTTCTAATTTATTTTTTATTAACATACTCTTTGTTTTTCCTTTTCAAAAAATTTATTTCTAAATTTCAAAAACATTCTAGACGACATACCAAAAGGGGAGAGTTGTATTTGATCATGAAACTGTTTTTCCTTGTGAACATCATATAACAGCTCATAAATACTTTTTTAAATTTCATTAATAATTGTGGTTAATCCATAAATGATATCAGCTTATTCATGAACTATGGTTTTCATCTAGAAACATTTTTGATACATTAAAAGAATCTAGATTTCATTTTTATAACATCTTCCTTTAATAAATCAATCTAATCATGAATTTTTTACATGTATACATTATGTTCTTTTAATAAATCATTGAATTTATTTGGTTTTCCCTACTAAAATCCTTTATGAATAAATATAGTCCAATGTTTCATAATTTTGCATCTTTATGTACACAGATTCTTTCTTTTTACAGTCATCATTATTAAACTTTTATTATTTAATTTAATCACTCATGGAATCCAAATCTTCAAGAGTTTAATCTTCAACATATTTAATTTTTGACTCATTTAAAGTTACCTACTACTGAAAAGATAAGGTGTTCCTTTGAAGATTTACCTTATAATTGGTTTTTAATCTCTTATATTTTTCAAGGGGTCTTCTTGGAAATTCCTCTTTTTCTTTATCTTGGTACTTCTTTGAAAACAAAAAAAAACATTTTTTCTATCTTCTTATCATACAAAAAAAATAGGAAGATTCTAACTGATTTTTTCATATCTATTTTAATATAATTGTAGAGGAATAAAATAACCATGATAACATCTCTCTCATTCATATAATTTTCCATAATGATTTTTTTTATCCTTCAAAGTCATTTCATTCATATTTTCATTAGAAATAAATTTATCCAAATTTATTATCATATCATATATAATATGTATCATTTTTAAATCATGCACTAAAATTATCTTGAGATCTATTTTTTAATTACCAACACTTTTGGGTAAAAATAAATTAGTAATATTTGCAGTATTTTCTTCAAAATTCACATATCATTAATTATTTCAATGTATTTTCTTATATATTTAGCTCCATTGATAATTTTATTGAATATTTTGTTAAATTATTACATAATAATAATATTTATGTCTTTAAACATATTTATTATTAATTATATTTTTTCTTTTGTGACCTTCAAATCAATTTCATTGAAATTCTGTAACTTCTCACATATATACTTTGGAAATTTTTATAAATTAACCTTCATTTTCAGTTTTTTATAAGTTGATCCACCAACATATTCAACTCTTTAGAATATATTTATAGTTAATTGTAGTCTTTTTAGTGATATATCTACATTTTATGTCTCTAATGATAATTTCATACACCATTATCAATAATTTCCCTCTTAAGAGACAGAAAATAATACTATATATATTTCTTTCATAATTGAATGTCTTTAGTGTAGTAGATTAAAATACCTTTCATGTTTACTGGAGTCTTCATCATCTGAAATTTAAGATAAAATCCACAAATAAAGGAACACGAAACTCTAATACCTTTTTTATACCCACAAGGGAAATAAACTAAGTCTGATTCTAAATTAATTTATTGTATTTATAATTTTCTATCACATTATTACCTTTTGTATATTGATATTTTTGTTATAAAATGTATATATTTCTCAATATAATATTATAGATAAAACATTAAGGACTAAAAAGGTTACATAAATATACATTCTTGTCCCTTATATGGATAATGCATCCCAAGGAGAATGATTAATTCCTCACATATCATCCAAGTCACTATAATAATTAAATTTAAAAAAAATTGATTATAATCATTATACCAGAAGGATCACTTCCTCTTACATAAATTGTCTCACTACAAATAAAATACATCTTTAAAAAAAATATTATACATTTTTTTGTTATAAAAATTTCCCCTTCCATCACCATCCATAATAATTAGTGAATATGTTTTCATTTCATTGCAATAACTCGCCCCTTTATTAAAATATCTATAGTAGTAGCTTAATCCCATAGAGTATTTCCTTTTAATAACATATATCTCTTATTTTATTCCACATATTTTTATCCCTTTTGATTTTTTTCTATAAATCTAACAAAATATATCAATATATCTCCTTTTATCTTTGCATCATTATTAATGTTTTAAATATAGTTCAATATCCTTTATATTTTTCAATAAAATCATCTTCGAATGGTCCTATGATATCTATAATGTTTACATATTTAATAAGAAAATTTTAAAAATATTATCTATCATCATATATGACATTGAATGGTAACTTTTTACCATATTTTGGTGTCTCACAACCATTATTTTACTTTAATAAACAATTATAAGAAATATGAATCTCCCCATATTTTTATTCTATTTCAAAATATGAGATCGTGCCTTATCAATTCACTATGGTCATGCTCTATCTTGGAGTGATTTAGTATTTCAACTCCATATATTGAATTATTTTTATCTAGGTAAACATCTAAACCCAAGAAATTTTCTCTTGTTCTACCAAGTTTATATAATGGGAAAGAAAACAAAACATCTATTAAAACAAAATTCCACCTTATCTAGGAGTTACCAGCAACCCATTGTGGGTCATGACTCCCAAATCCATCTTTCATCACTTCACACTCCACAATGTGTCCTCCCTCACATGTCATGGAATATAGGGTCTGAAACATCCTTATTTTCAAAATAAGTTGGATAGTATTATGTTTTCAGTATGTGAGGTATCAAATAGTGTCACAATTTCTCTCCGTCAAACCAAAATTTCTTATAAAATCATTATGTATTCTAACATGGAATGTTATCATTCATCGCGATGCATTTTTTGGACATAATTAATAAATTCAATTTTAATAAATTCTATAGTCCCCAAAACATGTCCCAGAAAAATTTAATCAAAAATATAAATTGTTTATCAGATATTTTTATTTCAAAAATAGTTCTAAAACTAAAATCATTATTTTAGGTGGAATATTTTTTAAATATGATTGTATTACTCCATATTCCATCAATACTTTGAAACCTAATCGATGGTGTTCATTTAAAATAAAAAATTTAAAAATGATCATTTTCAATTATGGAAAATGTTCTAAATAATATATATATTTAGTGGAAGTAATATGTAATTGATATGAGTAATTGATAGAATAATTTTAGAAAATATAGGTTTTTTTAGTCAGATATTATAGAAATATGGTGTGAATTTACCATTAAAAAATTAATGTGTAATAAAGGTTAATTTCAAATGTTAACAATTTTGAAATAATAAAGTGATAAATTGAATACATGATAGTCAGAAATTATGATTTGAATTTATAAATACAATATCAAAGTAATTTAATTATTGAAATGATCGAAATTAATTTATACAATTAACAGAATTCGTGTTTAATGATTTATTGTGAAAATGAAAATTGAGGGAAAATTTTGATATTGAGTTTGGCTAAAGCATGATGTGATCACATACATCTCCACCCCTCACCTCAAGAGGTATATATTATAAATCTATTGACACCAATGGTTACCAAGAAACTCATTCCTCACAATTTTTGGTCGTGAGAACCCTCTTGAGCTTCACAAGTATCAAAGTAATTCATCTATTACTTTTTTGGACAGTGAAACATTGGATAATAGAAGTTAGATGTTATGGAGATAGGAGTATTTGTAAGTTAAATCTGTTACAATATACTAAAAAATATCATAGATGGATCATATACAATTGAGAATGAGAGATTTTATTTAATTGTTGATATCCTTGATAGATTTATAATTTGTAAATGAACTTTAGATAAATTGAGAGTTATAGAGATTATTCCTCAATTTTAACTTTTAGAGCATGCTGAGGGGAGAAAGGATCTCAAAGTTCATAATCAACGAGACAGTGGATACTTTTATATCATCATGTAGGATGGAAATGATACAAACTTTGTTCGGTGTCATGAATCCATAGAATACCATAATTATAGTCATTTAGGTTTTAATATATTCCACTTGGATGGAATAATACAAACACCATTGAATTCCTAGTATCCACCACTATGTATCTAGGGTCATACCTATAACATCTTATGGATAGAGAAACTCCATTGGTAAGTCCATATTTGTTGGTGGTTGGTCGGGGGACTTTGAGTAGGGAAAACCAACATTGGAAGAGTCATAGGAGGGTCGGTTCTTCTCTACTAGCTGGTTCGTGGTCCTTCCATAGATATAGATTACAAGAATCATCAAACCATATAATCATTTACCTATAGTGAGTAGCTGGTGCAGACATTATAGGATTATCTTCAACTAATTCCTCCTCCACATCACTCCAGATCCTACCTTTGGTCATCTTGGATGATTATGGTATCTGTAGGTAAAAGTAAATGTTGTTTCTAATCCATTATCATGGAATAAAAGATACATTTAAATTCTATTTTAATCCACTAGATGATATTAAAATAAAAAATTGAAATTCACTTAAATGAAAATGTTAGAATCATTGGTGGTTATTTGCGATCAAGTAAATACCTTGGTAGAGAGAGGTAAAACAATATCCCCTTTTTTATGATCATAAATACTTAATGTAAAAAATATAAATTAATTTTCAAGATGGATACAAATAGGTAGTAAATAAATGTATATAATTTATGATGATATTCAATGATCTCAATAGTTTATATATCTATCATTCAATTAATAGTAATAAAGAATGATTTATAAAAGACCCCCCTTTATAAAATAGTTAAGGACATGATAATTTATCCCCATATTTTAAATAAAATCTTAAGTAAAATATCAAACCCTTTTCTGAAATTTATCTTCCATTGGGATTATCAAAAGAATTTAAAATGTATTTTGAAAATGATGTTTTAGGTAAGAAAAATATTTTTAGAATTATAAAAATTTTATAAAAACACCTTTACCTTCCAAATATACAAATAATATTATAATTTGAGAGGGACATGTGAATGTAAAAAATATATAAAATGTGAAAAAAATATATTTTTTTTTGAAAAAATTATATATTAACTTCCGAACTCCCTAAATAAGACAAATATTAAAGAGAGATATATTAAAAATTTAAATAAAATAGAATTGAGATAAGAGTAACAAAGGAAAATATAATATAAATAAAATAATAATATATAATATGAAAGAATAATATGAAAATAAAATAAATGGATAAAATGAAAATTAAAACTTTTCATACATTTTTTATGATATTACATTTGCCTATGGAATGGAAAAACATCCATTAAAAGATTTATACTTTTAAAGATATTCAAGGAAGAAGGTCCTTTTAAAGTGAAATCATACTTTTAAAATGTTTTTTCATTATCATTTTATTGAAGATAACTCAATATTAAAACTTTAGAGAGACATGTATGTTTGATTAAATTCTACCCAAAATTAATATTCTTTAAGATAGATTAAAAAAATTCTTTTTAAATAATTTATATACATATATATATATATACTTAAATACATTTATATGTTCAAAATAATTTCAAAACCTATTTTTATATCAACAATATCAAATGTTTTTTTAATAAAAGAAATATTTTAACATTAACTTATTTTTTTATTAAATTGATTTTAAAATTTCAAATTAATGGAAATCATTTTAAAAATTAAAAATTAATTATCTTTGCGAACAAAAGATCTCCTTTTAGTAATATTTCAGAATTTAAGAGATAACTCGATACATTCGTAGTTTTAATGATGAATGTCAAAATAAATATATTCCAAATTCACCTTTAATGAATTCTTAATGATCAGGATATAAGGGTTAAGTGAAAATTTCTATGACTTGATATTTCAATGGTAAAAATCCAATAAGATATCACCTTTTTTAATGTGATATCCTAATAAATTGTAACCATGATAAATGTGATTTTTTCAGCATGTTAGATATTTTTTTAGATATATTGATGGTGCTAGTGTAATGTTTTTTGATAGGGATATATTCAAATGTTATATTGAAATCCAATACAGTGTGTTGCATCAATAAAATTTGGTTCCAACTACTCCCTACAGCTTTTTATTCTACTTTGGCTAGAGAAAGTGTGTTAGGAAAAAGAATATTATCGATGTTTTGTGGTGATTCTATGACAAGACGATGTTAGTTAGGCTTGTTTTGAATGAATAATTTTTTCTTAATAATAGTTTTATTTTATTTTCTTATATCAATAAATATACTTTGTTAATATTTTCATCAGGGGTGGTTGGATTTAGATGATTAGCTTCAGTTTACTAGGACAATATTTTCAAACAAATTGTATCGGTATGATGTAATGGAGAAAATATATTTTTTGTTGA